>OU015496.1:127935180-128430180 GCA_907164885.2 Dolomedes plantarius
GTATTTAAATGATTGCAACAAAAAAAGAGCCATTTATTATCATAAAAGGGGAGAAAAAAATTTAAGTACATGGTTCAAAGAATCGAAAGAAAGTTTTTCTAAGGAATTCATGATTGTTGCTGGTTTTTCTTATAATGGCAAATTAAAAATAAAGAGAGTGGAAAAAAATGTCAAGATTAACTCCAAATACTATCAGGAACATATTTTATCGCCAATTTTTCTGAATGAAATACCATCGCTTTACCCACAGTGCCATCAATCTGTGAGACTCCATCAGGATAAAGCTAGCAGTCACACATCAAAATCCACTGTAAATTTCCTAAAAGAAATGGAACAAAAAACTGGTATCAAGGCCATACCCTTCACTGATATCCCTACTAAATCTCCCGATGTATCACCTATGGATTTTTGTGCTTTCGGACTTTTAAAATCTGCATTATCCAAACGTCGTCCCAAAACCCTTACAGGACTCTGGAAAGCTGTTCAGGAGGAATGGGATAGAATACCTCTTCTGACACTTCAAAAGGCATTATTATCCTGGAAATTGCGGTGTCGAAAGATAGTTCAGAATAAGAGATGTCAAATAGAACATTTAAAACACAAGAATTTTATGTAATTTAGTTTTGTGAATACAATATGCATCGTCTAAAAAATGTGTGAACAGACTCTGTATATATATATATATATATATATATATATATATATATATATATATATATATATATATATATATATATATATATATATATATATACCGGGTGGTCATACAGAAACTTTGCCGATATATGGACCTCTAGCGACCGTTCTGTTCAACCTATCGAGATGAGATTTCAGATATAGATATTCAGATAATGAGCTCAGGATTCTGAGAACGCCCACTTTTTCCCGTCACAAAATGCTCAGCGCATGCGAAAACCCTATAAAGCATTGGAACGGTACGTGTATCACAAAAAACGGACGCGTTATGCACGCACAAAAAAACAGCTCTGCGAATGGCTAACAAAAACACTATCAGAGAGCTTTTTATCGGTTTTCTACGCTGAATATCTGGCGAACGGCGTTCTGTGATTGGTTTCTAGCCTCTGTCATATGCAAATTTCCTCCGTGCGCCTCGATCGTGTCTTTGTTGGCCGTTCGCAGAGCTGTTTTTTTGTGCGTGCATAACGCGTCCGTTTTTTTTGTGATACACGTACCGTTCCAACGCTTTTTAGGGTTTTCGCATGCGGTGAGCATATTTCGATGAGAAAAAGTGGGCGTTGCTATTTGAAAATATCGAGTTTCTATACCTATAACCGTAACCGTGAGCGTCACTGTGTTGCCGTTCTCAGAATCCCGAGTTCATACCTCTGAATAACTATATCTGAAATCTAATCTCGATAGGTTAAACGGAACGGCCGCTAGAGATCCATATATCGGCAAAGTTTCTTTAAGAAGACCACCCGGTATATATAAAGTAAAATTTTATTTTGATGCTACTTTCGGACCATAAGACGCATTCCAATTTTAAGTTAATTTTTTTAAGTAAAAAGGTGCGTCTTATGATCCGAAAAATATACCGAGATATAAATATAATTCGAAGATAAAATATAATAAGATATACCGTTTCGGTATCTCTCATTTAATGAAAGAATTTTAGTAAAAACATTGAAAAACCATATCAAAAGAAAGAGATTTTACCAATGATATCCCGAAATTTTCAATATGTTTTGGATATATATTTATACATTTTAATGCTGTTAATTTCGATCATATGAGTATAAAAACATTTATTAAATAAGTATCTCTTTTAATGGGGAGAAATGTTAATATATTTTTTGTTTGAATGGAATCTATTTAAACGTCTGGGTCTGCTCCAGAGCGAAGTTTCCCGAATAAAGCTGACTCGTTAATAAATCGAAAGATATTTATATTATTATTTTGATTAATATGATATTTTTAGTAAAATAACTTTTGAGATTTATTCCCTTTCTTAATCCTGTTTTATTTTTCCTTTTTGCCATCAAGAAACTTTAAATATCTGTTATTACGTCTACCTGTAGTTTATCTTCGAATCATTATAATGAACATTAATGTAACTACTGTTTTGTTAATTTTTAACAAACACTGCAGATCACTAAAGAAACCTAGACTGTAAAATCCTGTTAGGGTGATCCTGTTTAGGTTCACCATTCCATCACTTTGCTATATGTCATATCTTAACATATCACAGTACAAATAAACGAAACTAGATCATGAAGTAAACCCAAATTTTTGTTAATCTTATTTTTTCATCATAACATTTCTGCATATTATACACGTTGTCTTCTATGTAAGGATAAAGGAAGCTGTATTTGTGTCGAGTATGACTTCTCTGACGGTTTAGAGAAAGACTGGCTCCTAGTGATTCATGATCATGCCGCTTCAGCCGTTGCATTAGCCCCCAAAACTTTACAGTCTTCCAAAAGAAAAAAGCATATCTTCAAAAAATTAAACTTTCTCAGCTTCTATAACTTTATCCGAGTTCCTCGAAGGTTCGTGTTTTCCTGCTATAGGATATGCGATAAAATTAATTCCAAAGCCAGTAACGAAACAAATTTGTTCCAAGTTCACTTTTGTCTTCAGTTCCATAAGAGACCGTTCCATAACACTAAACAAGTCACTAAACGAGGTCTCTATCCATTTTTTGTCTATAAAAACCGTCAAACCTAAAGCTTCCCATACTGATGAAGAATTACAATTAGCTAAAAATTACTTGTCATTATTACTTTTTATTGGAGATTATAAGAAGGTGAATGTTTCTATTAACTTATGCAATGTTACAAAATTTACATACTGTAAACCTATCAGACCTAGTAACACAAGGATTTTAAGGAGCTGGGTGTTTCGGTTAACGCTTGCAATGTTATTAATTTGCATACTCTACAACTTATAAGACCTAGTAACACAGGATTCAAGCTACGTGTTTCTGTTGACTTATGCAATGTTACTAAATTTATATACTCTAAACTTGTAAGACCTAATAACACAGGATTTAAGAAGCTGCTTGGTTCTATTAATAGTATGCAATGTTACTCTATTTTAATAACAGGATGATGCGGCACATAGCTTGGGATTTTTTCGTTATTTATATATTTATATTATTTATATCCTTTCCTTTGACTCCTTAATAAATACCTCAATTAGCATGCTTGAGAAACTGTCTATAATTAATACTCCGTCATCATTATACAATAGCTGTCACTACCAGTAGAGCAAACACATCATATCCGATTATCTTGCCTCAAGGAAAAAATATATCGTCAACACTTGTTTTCACTTCTAAATAGTTAGTTGGAAATGTTAGAAAGGAAAATAAGGTTGCAATGTTAGGGCATAAAGTTTATCAGGAAAGAAAATCTGTGAATAACATCCATAATATACCATCCAGCAGAAAGCTCGAGTTTATCATACGTCGCTGTTCAGTAGGTAACAAGTTAGAAAATTTATAATACTATTATCAGAAAAGGCAACTAAAAGGGATTACTCGCGGTCTTCGCACAGGCCAAAATAGCAAACATCTCTTTTGAATGTATCAAACAAGTCTATACTCTCTCGATGGCAACCAAAGACAGTATTTCCATTATACGTATCTAGTATAAGTAGTGTTCTGGTCCTCATTAATATTCCAATAATGTCTCAGTTATCTTATAAATTGCCCTTCAGTACTAATTTAAATGCAACTATGCCATTAACGTTAGAAATAAGATATATCAGAGTGAAATTGGCCTGTCTCCTTAGAGTACTACACTACCTGTTAACTCCTGCTCTCCAAATACAGCCCCCTCACATCCAAACAGGATTAAAAAAACTTCTGGCCAATAAGTTTTTGCGCTTAGACGAGATTTTCTATTTTCTCAGCTCAATAGATGGTTTATTTCGTCTTCTAGCAGGTTCTTAAAAGGCAAAGCTCACGTAACTTACAGTTAATCGTATACATGTGGGAGTTTATTAATGGAGGAGCACAGCCATTTTTCGCCTCATTCAATACAGAATCGATCCAGAACTAACTTTCTTTAGCATTTTTTGTCACCATTGTGTGACAGGACGTGGAACACATGTACTCATCGAATTGACTTTGCTTTTGCCTATTTTTTACTTGTTTTAATGCATGCTTGTACAGGGGAGGGCAGCCTTTTTGAGAGTGCGTGGCAAAATTGGCCAAATTCCTGACACAAAATTTTTTCACTTGCCAACTAAAATTGATTGAGAACATATTATCTGATATCTTGATATTTGATTTGTAAGTGATTATGTAAATTATGTATAACTGATATTTTTAATTAGTCTGTAAGTATAACTTTAATTACCATACATATTTACAAAATATAAAAACACTATTATTTGCAACGCCACAAAAAGTTAACACTAACTGTTATTTTTTTTTTCAATTAAGTAGTTGCAGCAACGTGACTATACTTTTCTCGTACTCCCTGGCCGTTCTCGTAATACGCCAGTCTATTGTGTGTGAATGATACTTTGTCATTTAGCCGCTTCTTTGGAAATCGACAGTTCACAAAGGACCAGGTGTCACTAAGCACCATGGGAGGTATTTTTGGAGCCGCCTGGAAGGTTCTGAATAGGAGTCTAGATTGTTCTAGAAACTTTCGGAAGGTGCTTATAAAAAGGGGTCGAGCGCAAGTGGCCACACAGATGTTTTTCGGACGATGGAGCTACTGATGGACTGGGCGGAGCATAGGGCTAGCGACGAGCGGAAGGATCAACGGGACTTGTTCTCTTCTACATGAGAACACTTGATGTTGAACGCTTAGTGGAGCCAGTTAGATACGACTTGCATCCGTCTTGTAAATAGACTGTATATAGTTTCATTCCAACTTAAATAACAAAAAGAGCTTAACTCGACTGCATGGCTCTGTCCTCTCTTGGAAACAAACTCTCTCGAGTACTGAAGTTTTGCTGTGAGCACAGTCATTAATTCTTCCCAGTTATACATTTGTATGACTAAAACACAATAAAGTTTTATTGCAGATAATTTTTTGCTGATTTAAATCCCGTATAAAGGATGTATAAAAAGGAAAATATATTTATTTGCCTTCAAAACTACATTTAAACAACCCTGAACCGTTCAAAAGAAAACATCAGATAAAACAAGAGGCAGAAAGCTTGTTGATTCTTTTTATTTATTATCAGCGGGTCTTCTACTGCCGCAGAACTGATGTCAGAGATTACGTACATTCATATCTGGGGCAAAACCACTTTAAAGCCGTTAAAAATAGCGATAAAGTTTCGGTGTGGCGGAGAAAAACCACTTCACTCCAACTTTCAAATTCGTTTTTCTAAAAACGAAGTTTTGGGAATAAAGTGTTTTTACCCCTGAACCTTTCTATATCGGGTTTTATATATATAGTAAACTTGAGAGGTATGCATGCACTACTAGTTTCATCCGCCAGGCTACTCCTGTTACGAGTCTTAACAAAGTTCATCAGGGAACAATGATTCCCAAGCATATGTAGACGAAATCTAATCCGTCTCTAATCGCTCCTTTTCAATATTTTCCAAGTCTAAGGTCAACCACTTTCTGCTTCCAAACTGAGCTACTCTGAATTTCAGTCAACTGCATTTCAAAATCTTCCATGTCTATCCATGAAAACATTTGCAGGTTCAGTTCATCAGTTGGATACTGTCTGGAAACTTAACGAATTTTGCCGTCTCTTCCAGTTTTCTGAATTTAGCAAAGCTTGTAACGAACTGTTACAAGTTTTGCTAAAAACAACAACAACTTTAACCCAACAGTTGACTCGATAATGTTTACAAACAGCTCTTGAAGGCATTGCCAGTCTCTTGTCATCTTTGGAGAGATCATTGATGTACCTCTTTAGGTTTGGCGAATATCTAGATATCTCATTATCTACATCCCTCATAAAAACTTATAGTTCCATTTCAAAAGCTTTTATGTAACCAAACATAACATCAAGTGTCTTACCAGAGCCCTGTAACGTAATATTCAATTCATTTAGATGTTCACAAAAATCTGCAAAAATCATCATTTTAAAAATTCACATGATATCAGACAATTCTTGGTAAGACACTTGTTGGTCATTCAAAAATCTTAATCTCATCTAAGCTTTCAACAAATCGTTTCAGAACCAAACCTCGGATAAGCCAACGAGTATTATTGTACATTTTCAGTCCTTTATACACAGAATCTACCTCATTCATATAATTTGAAACTATCTTTTATTTAAAGCCGAAGAATAAATGTAATTAACAACCTTTGTAACTGTTTCCATCACTTCAAGCTTTTGCACATAAATCCTCCTCATATATGATGTAATAAAAACCTATCAGTGGATGACCAACATCATTTGTAAATAGATTTACAAATCCTGCCCTTACATCATTCATGCTGGGGGCGCCATCTGTTATAGCAGATACTACTTTTGAAATGTCAATTTGTCGAGTTGATAATTCGTTCAGAGCTGCTTTATATACTTCAGCTCCGGTAGTATGCTCAGTGTTACAAGGGAAACCATGTTTCAATTAGCACCTGTCGGTTGTTGTTTCAGCCAACAGGTGCTAATTGAAATTAAATTTGGCAAGGACTTCTTTCGCATGCCATAAATAAGTGATCGGCGTGACACGTTTGGCACGCGTGTCAAGGGTTGCCCACCCCTGCGCTTGTTTATAGTCCAATATTCGTAAACTTTCTGGAGAGAGAAAACAAAATGGTACGAATGTATACGCAGTTGTTTTCATGAACTTTTCGAAAAATAGAAAATAAAATCTATGCGTGTGTATGCATTTTTAGACATAAGTATGGACATATTACTTAAAACTTGTAGAGAATGCTAAAACAGAATAAAAGCTTCTTAATTCCAAAACTAAATTAATTTTTCTTTTGAATTTTATAGCAGCTGTTTGTTTCTGTTTTATACGTAAGTACAATTAGATTTTCAGGAAACTTCTAGAAAGGGGGGAAAATTATAGACTGTAATATTATATAATTTTTCATTGTGCATGTAAACAAATTATACAGTTGCATTTTCAGAAACTTATATAAGAGAGTTAAAAAATACCCTTAAATATGCACTTAAAACTGAAGGAAATTTCTGAAATACACAAAAATGTTTACACTTATATTTTCAAGAAGTTTCTATTAAAATGAAAAGAAACCATTTTAATATATTTTCACGCTTGTATATTTTTTTCGCTTCTGGAAATTAGAGGAAATTCTAACAGTATATAAAAGGATAAATAATAAATAATTATTTATAACAATCACTGACCAATATATTAGCCGGCCACCCCTCTCTAAATAGCCATATTTTGTTTCAGAACCGATTCAAGACTCTATAGAGCCAGCGTTATAGAAAAAACATATTTTCGACGGCCACCCCTCGAAACGGCCACTTTTCAGAGCCATTATTGGTTGCCATAGAAAAGTTTCCTTGTATATATAATATATGATATTATATGTATACAATGTATATATAATATCACTGTATATAAAATATCTATGAAGGGCAAAGAGTTAATTCTCCTATTAATTATTGTACATATTTTTTGCAATTTTTTTACGCTTCATTTCTACAGAATTTCTATTACTGTTGCAGATAATTAGTTTGAAATTTCTCACGTTCATAACGGAGAATAACAAAAATCAGTTAATTAATTAGATAAAAACAAATGCAGTGATGTACAGGAGATATATACTAACTTTATCCCAAACAATATCTAGCTCAAACAAGGCTATTGATTGCTTTGCTATTCAGAGTCCCTTTTTATTGCGTTTCTTATTTCACGGGAATAAATCAAATTAACGCTACATACAGTCTTAGAAGATAAATAGTTATTGATAGTTTTTGTAGTCCTTGAGCGTATTTTCTTAAAAGAAATCGAAACGTGTGCAATCCATTCTTAGATACTTTATTACATTTTTCCTTTCATTCTTAATTGCCTGTCAGCGATAAAAACACGAGGAATGCACTCATTTATATGATTTTCATGGATATTGAATTATTTCGAATATCGGAGAGTAAAAGTATTTGCATGAAAATGAAGCCATCAATCAGAACTGAAAAAGCTAGTTGTCATTAACCTTTACCATTAGTGCCTTGAGTGAACATCGATAAAAATAATTGAAGTACAGAATAAGTCAATTTAAATATGAAAAATGGAATAAAATATTTTTGTTCTAAAAAAATGTGCATAGCATCTTATCCAGAGATAAAAAATGAAATAATTTTTTTTTTTTCAAAGCTCTGTTTAACAACAACTGGGGGATAAATTATTGTTTGTTACCAATAGGGAATCACAGACCACTTTATGGAAAAGCAACGTAAGCTGAAAAGCATAAATAGCAGGAGGCAAATGCTGCCGTACTCCAAGATTTCACATATTCAAGTATGCAGGTGGTAACATAGTGGTTAGCGTTCTAAGCTGCCACGCATGAGCTTGGGTTCAAATCCCGAATAGAGCTTAGACGTTTTCATGTCGTCCGCCTCATAGGGAGCAACTCTGATTCACCTATAGAGTGCTCCCTTAATAAAGTAGCCAGCAGATCTTCCAAAGAAGACATGTGTATAAGTACCTACTGTCAAAGACAAGTGTTGCTGCATTTGACAAAAAAACATCCTATTCTGGAGCATCATTTCGTCAAAAATTTCTATAATAGAAAGTCTTTCTTTTGTACCCAATTATGTTTTCCTCGAGAAGCGTCTGATATTAAACAGTATTTTAGCTTAACAAACAGTGCAGTCACGGACCGTCACTCGTGCAGGAAGGTTAAACGACATCTGTGTTTAAAGAAATTGACTGGAACATGAGAGGAGCTGTTTGATATTAACTTGACGTAAACCATTAGAAGTCTATATTCTTACAGACGGTTTTTCTTGCTTAACAATGCTACGTTGTCCGACTGGCATTTGCGACTGGACTTTTGATATTAACTTAACCCAAAACTTCAGAAACTATTGCAATAAACGGCTTAACAAAACAGAGTAGTCATGCAGAAAGCAAGATTCGAGGCGAAATGGTTTTATGAAATTTAAGTGAAAGAAACTGATTGGTATCTGTAAATATTAACTTCACAAAATAAACTTTAGATTAAAATTTAAGGCCAATAACCAAAGACAAATTGTTCTGCATTTGCTACTTACATAATTTATGCGAGCGAAAAAGAAGACGGGGAAATCCTTTGAGTTACATCAAAATTCTTAGGCAGCACGTCCTAATTTGAGTTCCATGAAAACTCGAGATTCCACGAGATAAGGTATTCTTTGAATGAAATCTTGTAGAATATAAGTGGAGATTGGTCGAAAAATATAGTTAAGGTTAATAATCAAATCATATAGATGGGTTATCGGCAAAATATAGGTATGCGTCGTTTGTAGAATATAGTTAAGATTCTTCTGTAAAATATAAGTATGGTTTGTCTGTATAATATAACCATAGATTAGCAACACATTAAAGGCTTGGGTTATCTATAAAACAAAGTTTTTACTATCCGTTAAATATAGGTGTAAGTTCTCAATCATATAAGTATAGATTTTGGGATTTTGGGATAACTGCAAATGGCCTTCGTGATGAATTAATTTCAGGAATCACAGTTTGGGGTGACCGCTGACTAATAGAAGTTGTATGACAGCAAAAGTTGAAACGTCTATATTTCAGTAACAATAGATTAGGAATGGAAAATACAACCAATTACTTTTGACTACATTGTGTACGCAGATCCACTAGCTTACAAGTAAACATAAATTTGTATCCATATACATAAAAAACATCTATAAATAAATTTTTCAAGTGACCTTATTTTTTCTTCGATAATCGCAACTGATATTCAGTGTACGCCAGCATTATTACTAGACTAGATTTATTACCAGGCTTTGCTCGGGATTCAGTTTCTATTATTATTTTTTTCAATGATTAGCCTCATGTTATGATGTTCTAAAGTTATAACAACTCTTAAATTAATTTCATTTTTTCAGTAATAAAAAATTCATTTATTAACTAATTTGTTGTTATCTTAATACTTGTCAGTACACAACATTTTTTTGTTTCTTTTTTATCATCTGCGACAATGTATAATTCTGATTGATTCCTTGCTCTAGACATTCCCACATATAGCTGACCATGCGAAAAACATTCTTCTGTCAGATCCAGTCCAGTAACTTTTAATGACTGTCCCTGCGATTCGTTTATGGTTATTGCAAATACAAGCCGAACAGGAAACTGTAATCTTTTGAAATAAAATGGCAAGTTTGAATGGATTGAGAACACATTCAATATTAAAACACAGCAAATCTGATAATTATTATAGAAAAAGTATATATACATATATCATGCTCGGAACTCTTTCTCAAAACTAAATCGTCTGCTACGTTTCAATGCCACTTTCAGAATTTCTTAATTAGAATATACACGTATTTCATGATTGAAATTATTTCTCAAAACTAAATCGTCTGCTATGTTTTGACGCATTTTAAAAAGAAATATTCCGGCGTTGCCACGTATATGAAAATAATATATCAAATTCATTCTTGCATGCACCAATATATGAATAAATCACGTTCTTAATTCATGTCTATTTATTTTTACGCAAATGCTATAATTTAATTGACAACAATGAAATGTTACAATGGCTTTGAACAAAAATATCCGTTGATACCGCGTAAACTTGTTCTAACATAATTCGGGAATGGAACGTCGTAGCCGGATGAAAATAGTCACGTTCATCCTGATTTTTCAAGCATATTAAACCGTGTACATTTCATCAAGGTAGGGCTCACGGTTCTTCAGTTTTTGTGACTCACACGCACATACTAACACGACCCATTTCCCGTTTCTGCTTTATATATAAGATATGTAAAGAGGGCAAAATTATTCTATTTAACTCTTTTGAGAGCGTTAATTCTTATTTGTTGCCATTTTATCAAGCTTTTTTATTTAATTTTTAATTTTACTGTTTAGTACCAAGGGGATTGATTTATAGGAAGTCGAAGAACAGACGCAAGCAGACTGACATAACAGATGTTTTGCAACTCGTAAAACTGCAACCTTAAAACGTTTAAATGTGCTTAGTATCGATAAAATATACTTTATAAAACGTTATCTTTGTTGTTGTTTCTAATGCCCCCTGGCTGGAAGTCCCACACCAGGTCTATACAGGCTTTGGGCTGAAGTGTGAGGCTCTGGTTTATATATAGCACCACAAGGGTCGGTGTCCGTCTTAGCTAGTTGCCACCTCAATTTTCTCTGAGCACTCCCAGGAGCGACATCTCGGGGATCCTACCCTCATCCACCCTGACCTCATAGAGGGACTTTCCGGTCTGTGGATTTAACGTGCCCATATCCGGTCTAGACACGGTGATATTTAATGGCACGTGTCGGGATTCCATCCGAGCAACCTCAGCATCTAAAGCCTGCAAGCTTCCACAAAGCTACCTCGAGCCCCATATAAAACGTTATAACTTTTAACAATGATTTAAGGAAAAATAAATATCTAGGTAGTACCTCCAAAATAGCAAAATAAGTTAAATTTTGGAGACTAATTACTCAGTCTGATGTTATTCTATACATATGCCGGGGGGGGGGGGGGTTGCTCTAAAATGTTAATACATCTTACGTAAAATTGTTATTTCTCGCGCTAAGCAGTATCTAATCTTAAAATGATTAGATGTCATACCTTTTCGGCTAGGAACACGTCTTAGCCTGGATTATGTGTTCGACAGAGAAATATTTCTAAAGAAGTACTTGGACATTTTAGCAGGGCATTTGAATTTGAAACCTTTTCCGAAAAGGTAGAATAAACCATTAAATACCACCTACTTCCTTTCAAACGCCCTGTTCGGTTATATCCTGTTTTGTCAACAATTTAATGTATGAATAATTTAAGAACCTACAGAAATATGAACATACATGGAAAACATGTTTAAAAATTCAAGTTGACAAACGGTCTGCAGTAAAATATTGCGTTAATGAAAGAACTTCGAAGACACAAGAGAAGAGATGGCGTCTCAGAGGACAAAATTTCGTAAATTTTAATGCGTTGTTAGTCAAAAATAAAGCTTAAAAAATGAAAACATTTATTTTGATCATAATTTATTCGAACTTCCATGTCTTTTTATAGAGCCTATTTTGTTTTCAAAGCATACTGTTTGTGAGTTAGATACACTAAATTCTATATTCAGTAAATTACATAAAGATTTAAAATCCTAATACTGCCGAAATTAAAGAGTACTTTTTCAACAATACTCAATAAAATACGCATGAGGACTGTGTCATAAAAAATCTATAAATAAATTTTTCAAGTGACCTAATATTTTTTTTTGATAATCGAAGTGATATTCAGTTTTCAGTGAACGCTATCATTATTTATTAGATATGTAATCAGGGCAAAATTATTCTAACTCTTTTGAGAGCGTTAATTCCTGTTTGTTGTCATTTTGTCAAGCTTTTGTATTGAATTTTTAATTTTACTGCTTAGTACCAAGTGGATTTATAGGAAGTCGAAGAACAATCGCAAGCAGACTGGCAGAACAGACGTTTTGCAACTTGCAAATCTGCAACCTTAAAACTTGTAAACGTGCTTAGCATCGATCAAATATACTTTATAAAACGTCATAACTTATGAATTGATTTAAGGAAATAGAAATATCTAAGCGGTACCTCCAAAATCCAAAATCCTGAAACTCCTCACCTCGTAAGCAGAATCTCGACGATTTGCAATTTTTTTTTTTTTATCTTGACAGCGAGAATGCTATGTGGGAAGGGAAAGATATCCCAAAGTGTAGCTTTGGAAAAACATGGGGTTATAAGACAGAGTAAGATGCAGAATGACTGGAAAGTGAGAATTAGCGTGAGACGTGGAACCCTATTTCAGGATAAATCATACGTATAAAAGGTTTAACTATGTAAGAATTTTAGTTCCTTTGAATTTACCACTTAAAATTGTTGCTTTAATTACATTGTTTAATAATCTCTTGACTGCCAATCTGGTACCATTGCAAAGACGGGGTGTGTCAATGTTTCTAAGAAGAATGATAGGAACACAAACCTTCATATTAATGTTGTGTGGTAGCAATCGAAACAAATCAAGTGAATTTAAGAATTCAGTTGGATAATTTGCTGCCGTGACGCACCCAGGATTTAATCTTGGGGGCGATTTGAATGGATAAAAATATTTATAATGCAAATTCAATATTCATAATGCAATTTTTATTTCTTTGGGGGGGGACGTTCCTTTGGCCCACCCCCTGGGTACACCACTGATTTACTGTTTCATCTTGATCTATAACAGTATATATTGATTTTTAAGTAGCTGTTTCTCCTGGTAACATACAGAGCTTACGGACAGCATGTCTTCTTACGTGGGGTGTCAGAAAACACTCTCCCTCCTTCATGACTCGGGGGTTATGACCTTACCCCTCGCCTCCCTCACAGGACTATTGAACATCTACATAAGAGGGGTAGCTATCAGGGGTTGTTAGGTGCTGCCATCTGTATGTTTTGTTTGAATATAGAAGGTTCCTAGATAATACCTCAAAAGACATCCAACGAAACATATTTTTAACTTTCTTTCAACTGGTCAGATCGAGGATTTCAATAGCTTTAAACCTTCTCGGAACAACATGGACCATTTTGCAAAAAACCGCGTGTAATTCGGTTCAGTAGTTTTTTAGTCTGTATAGGACACACATACGAACATTGCCTTTTATATATAGAGATAAAACAAACAAAAAACAAACAAGCAACAGCAACAGCAGGGAAAAAAACAGAAAAAGGTGGTCTAGGGTTACATTGTTTAATAATGTCTTGACTGCCAATCTGGTACCATTGCAAAGACGTACGGGACCATCAAATGGTAGTTTACGAGTTCGAATCCAAGCCGGGTAATTATAGGTTTGCATTAATTAAGTCAAAGAAAGCAGGAAAAATTGCTTGGTGTATAAATAACTGTTGTTCAATATTATTTACAAGTGTTGTTAATAATAATAATAATAATTCTATAGTGTACTATGTATTTGAAGTACCTTGTACTTGTATTGATAATAGTTACTATACAGTGCAATTTAAATTATATTACTGTCATTAATAAGTTCTTTGTATTTAATACTGAGGCAATATTACTATATGTGTTTTTGAAATGCATTATATCGCAATAGTTGTATGTTATATTTTCTTTATGAGTGTTTATGTATATGGGATTGTATGCGTAGACTTAGTATAACGTAATTGAAATTGAAATTGCACTGTGATAAATGCATAGTAAATTTACTCTATTGAATTATTTATTATAAATTGCTTGTAATGTTATCAAGAACTCTGAAATGTAATCGCACCTTGTGTATTTAGAAATGCAATTATCCACCAGCAAATTTTCTTTTCTGATCTATTTGATTTGCATTCTAATATATTGTAAGATATGCAAGCTGTGTTATATATGTTTCATGGTATTACTTATACTACTATATTGTTTATTTGGTGTTGTTATGTATTGTACAGTGTACTATACAAGAAAAAAAAGAAAAGAAAAAAAGAAAAAGATAAGAAAGAGAAAAAAAAGTTTATTTGAATACAGGAATGTTTTTGCAATCAGGTTATTGCTACCAAAAATTCAGGCCTAAATTTGTTTATTTTGGTTAAATTGGATGGCTTTGGCGCCGTTAGCGGGGTTTTTTTTTTTTTTTTTTTTTTACTTTACTTTACTTTACTTTACTTTACTTTACTTTCGTTGCTCTGATTCCCGTGGCGATCGGAATTTCAGTATCTAACTTACCCGTATAAGCTTATAGCTGTGGACGGGTTATTTTTGAACTTATTAGAACTAAGGAATAAAAATATCAGACTGAAAAATTAAAGGTATTTCTCGTATTCTAAGCATAAATAGTTAAGTGTATTTGTTTTCAAAATACGTATACTAAATGTTAAAAAAAGTTTTAATTATGTAATTCATATATCTAAAATTAATTTAAATATCTGAAGCAAATTAAAAGTATAAAGTTTTCTATTTTCATAATTCTCATACAAATCGATTTAAAGTGCTCAGTCCAGGTAATTACGTCGAACTTTACTCGTGTTAGACAAAAGAAGAAACTGCCCAAAAAAATATAAATGTGTCTATCCTATTTGAATATTTTTCATGCGTACTTTCAATACCCTATCCAATTACAAAATTATTAAACTTTCAAACCATATAGCCTTAAAATATCTTGCCCTACATCCCCGCACGTTGCTGATTCGAGATATATGTAAATGATACGAAAATTGTTTCAAAGGAAAAGGGAATTTTATAACCTCCTCATACATGCTATGCTTTAAACTAGCATTTTTGCAGGATTTAATTTTTACAAAGCGTTCAGGCTTCTCATTCATTATCTTAATAAAAATATGAACGAAATTTGAATCTTGACGAGATGTTTGTGGGTATTTAAAAACAGGTTAAAAGAAAATTTAAAAGGACTAACCGTATGCTATGAACTAAAGATTTCATAAAAGTACATCAAAGACATCACGAATAGCATTTCTAAGTACCTAATTTTACAATTTTTAATCCGTACTTTTCTAGAACAATCTCGAACTACCTTTCCGCATAAAATATTCGGAAATAAAATAAATGTTTTGGAAAAAGTGAGAGCACCATTTTTAAATGAAAACGTGACTGAAAACTTATTTGCATTCTCCTGTAATTCTATTAGTTCTTATATATTCAACTGCTTCGTTTTTCTCTTACGGAATAAATGTCTTTGATCGGCGAAAGAATTAAATATAACAAGATGTTTTCTGATTTCAATTGAGACTTTTTCCTAAAATATAACAATCATTGATTAGGAGCTTGCGACTGAGATATTTTATTTATTTATTTCTGAAATATTTAGGTTCTTTTCGTCGCCGAAGTTTGGGATTAAACGGTTGGAATGAGCAGCAAACAAAGCATGACGGTAATCTTTGCACTTTGCCAACAACTGTTCCTGAGGAGTAGCTATCACTTTCAACTTTATCAGCATTAAAATAGGAATAAGTAAAAGGGTTTTCCAAATGAGAGTGAGACTTTCATTGCAGCGGCAGTGGTTAAATATCCAAAGCTTTGTGTTTGCGCCAGTAGAAGTTGTTATATGTTACGAAACAAAGTTGCTATCATCGGAAAGTGTCAGTGGGCTGTTTGGACGTGTTTGAGGTATTGTTAAAACCCTCGATAGTGATTTTTAGGAAAAAAAATTATTTTATCTTTTTATCTATTTTTATAATGACATGTAAGTTAGAACTTAGAAAAATATACAAAAAAATTAGACTAGTACATTAAAATATTTTTTCATGGGAGGAGGGGGGAAATAACTGAAATTTTGACATTTTCCCAAAACATGGTAACTTAAAAATAAACAAATATATTACCATTATATAAATTGGAGAAGGAAGATAACTTTCTATAGGGAATAGATTATTCTAAGGATTTACTCTGTTTAGCCCAGAGACTGTAGCAGTTAAAGTTCATATTTACAGAAAAATCACTTAAAATGTATTGTCACTTGAAATTCATACTCATGCAAACCAAAAACTAATAAACTTGCAATCATGAGCATAGTTTGTTCTCTTTATAAACATGTATAGATAAAGTATGCAAAATTTTAAGGAATTTTAAGGGTAACTTTTTGTTATAGGAAGTTTTGCATCAAGAGAAACGATGAAAAAATTAATTTTAAGAAGACGCTAATAATTACAAGATAAAAAGAACTTTTTATATACCATGTTTTTAAATTTCCTGTTGAATCATATAAACTTGACAATTCTATGTATTAATAAATACTTTTTTTAAAATTTTTTTGATGAATTATCCCATCAACTTGAAAGAAAAGGAAGTTAATTGGAAGTTAACTTACGTTTAACTTTTCGTTCCCGTCCTGGCCGATAGATGGCTGCACCAGTCTACAAAACAAAATTAACTGAAAATGAATTCAAACCTGTTTAAAGATGCCTAAAAGTATTAAAATAATGCATTGTCATCGTGTTCTGAGCTATTCTAAAAGTTTCAAATGTCTAGCTAGTCGGGAAGTTAGTTAAAAATCGATTGCAAGATTTGTACTGGACAAACACACACACAAACAAGAAAGCGAGTTAATAAAAACATGGTAAAAATAACACATTTCTTACTTTAAAAATAACTATTTTCGTACTAAAATCGACCAGATTTATAAATTCAAACAGAATTATAACATAATGACAGAACGATAATAGAAAGATAAAAGATTAGGATTTAATGTTACTGAAAAAAAAAATTTAAATCGGTCGATATTCTGACCGAAAATGCCTTTTTAAAAGTATACGGATTCCTTAAGCAAAGTGACTACCTACGGTGGTGATATGGATTCGTCCAAACAGACACAGCGAGCATTTATTCAATCTTTGAAAGCAGAAGGTGTTAGTAAAGCCGAAATTTATAGTCGTAAGAGGGATGTGTCTAGGCATGAGTGTGTCAGTGCACAGTATCCATATGGTTTAAGGAATTTCGTAATTGACGTGGGAGCACGGGATGTTGAAACTCAAATCTGTTACCAGAGGGCGCTGCATGCTCTCTGGCAAGCGAATGATGTTTTTATCGAAGTAGTAACTTGTTCTGAGAACAGGTAAAAAACCACGATGCTCTATTCTATGTTTTTTGTTGTTGTGATTGTAACTGTACATAAATAAAACTTGGATTAAAAGCATATGTCTGGACTTTATTCAAGAACCGTCTGACAGGTAAGAAACCTTTAGATATTCATTAAGAACAGAAAATGCGAATGCGAAATAGAAGTTGTATCACGGGACAACCCATAACCAGCTCAAGCACACATGTCCATCACCATGAAATCAACGGCCGTGGACAAAATTTGCTGCGGCGCTTTCTCTGGGAGGTCCTCGACCGTACCTCCGCCCACCTTCCTATGGTCCCATCCTGTCGACCTGCGACTAGCACGTCTTCGGACCACTAAAAAGGCTTCAAAGGGACGTCATTCAAGACTCTTTCCGCAGAAAACCACGGACGTTTTACATTCAGGATATCCAAAATCTAGTGCGCTTCCTGAAACCGATAAGACGACGATGTGTAGCAGATATGTACCTCATGCAACACTAATACTTCCTGTATGTTCACATATTCCAACCAATAAACCATTACAGAAAAAAATCCAAAATCTAGTGCTCTTACTTAAACTGACAAGGCGACGATGTGTAGCAGATATGTAGCTCATGCAACGCTATTACTTCCTGTATGTTCACATATTCCAACCGATAAGCCATTACAGAAAAAAACCAAAAATCTCACTTTCCTCTGGGCTACCCTCATACTCTCTCAAATTTTACTTTTTCCATAAGAACGCTTATATTCATAAATGGGCTTAAAATTACATGTGTACTATGTATTACATGATTTACTATGTAGTCAGGACCCTGTCTATATCTGAGAAACTTGCTGATCTTCCGAGATCTTTCTTGAATGTTCTAGTGTGGTTTGTTCGTATAGCACGATGCTGTCGTCATTTGCATCGTGAAAGCTAAACTTGATGCTCTTCAACCCGTAGCCCGCCGGAACATTTCGATCAGGCAAAACGAAAGTTTGATACAATTTCGAAAAAAAACCTTAGAACGGTAAATCCTCTCATACAAAAAGATCAAGAATGTATGGAGAAAAGTAGTCCATGGCACACAGGCTACGATCAAATCTCAACAACACAGATTTAACCTGATATTGAAGCTTTTGTTAAGCAAAAGAAGTGTCAAGTTTCTCATTAACATTCAGGTGACATCCAACCTTCCAACAATGTAAGTGTTTCATTGTCATTAGATTTTTAAATATTGATATTTCCTATATAAGTCCTGCATTCATTGTGTGCCATGCAATATAAGTACAAAATACATTGATTTAATTCCTATTTTTTTCGTTTGTAGAAAATAATAAATAAAAACATTTTTTAATCAATAGTATTTATAAATGTACAAAATACTTTTTTAAAACACGCCATAAACACAAAACTTCAGTGACGTGTTTTGAAGGAATTAATCCATCATCATGCTATAAAAAGCAAATCAAGCAATCATCTCAAAGGCTAAAGCTCATTTGCAAATGATACATTTTTTTTCCTCTGTCAATGCTACTTATTTCACAGATGTGTGGCCCGCGAAACTTTACGAATTTATTAGTGTGGCCCTCGAACGTGAAAAGTTGAACACCCCTACTCTAGAACATTATAAAAGATCTGTCTACAACGCAATAGAATCTTCTAAAAAAATCTGAAACCATCTAGGAATTCCTCAATCTAGAAAATTTATATTCGCTTAAAAATATTTTGAGGTCTGTTTAGTTGACCCTTAGCATAATATGTTTGGTGATATTAATAAATACTTGTTCATTTTGAATAGCACGTTGTTTTCTGTGATTTTGAGTCAATTAAGACAGACAAATTATCTCACCAGGTTTCTCAACGAACTAGATAAGTCTCGAGGTATCATTTAGCTGGTCTGCACATAAATTGTGTTGTAACGTCTGTGAAATACGAGGTTTAGGGAAATGATTCAATTTAATATTTTATGATTCTTAACCCTAAGTAGTTGAAAAATAATTTATTATCTCCCTAAAAAGAAGTACATTTTTAACGTTGTATTAACAAGGAAACTTTATCTGAAATGACGGAAAGAAAATACACTGAATTATTTTGATCACATGTTCATACTTTAATTTTAGTTGTTCTGTTTATTTTGCCCTGTCGTTGATGTTAGAAACTTTCATGTTTTTCCTAGATGTTTGTGCTGGAAATCGTGAAATAAAATTGGCCGATTACAAGCCATAGTAATTGATATTATTTCCATGTAACACAATTTTTTTTACAAAATAATACAAAATAGAATTCAGTATATATCATCGTCACGAGTTATATATAAATACTGTAAACTAAAATAAGCCCATTTTTGTGGATTTTGAACATTTGCTGAAAGGAATATATTTAGATATATTATAAAATATTTATAAATTTTTATTTTACTGCTGCTTTTTGTTCGTTTATATCAATATATATATCCGAATTCTCTATTATTCTATATTTTCATATACATAAGATTACATTTGAAAACATAGCTTTCTGTTCTAATATATAGCTCTCATGTACGTGTTTCTCAGTTAATCTTCCTCTTAGTTACTTTAACGCTTAATTTTAAAATTGAGTTTCACTGCTGATCAGTAATTAAATCTTCCTGTATTAATTTACCACTTGCTTTTGTTAATCTCTTAGGAAATCTCAAATATATATTTATTTGCAAAGAATCTCACTCAAAATTATTTAAGTCATAGCTTAGCCGCAGTTTATTTACCACTGAAGCATTCAACTTGTTCAAATCCATAAAACAGCCTCAATATAAAACTAAAATTCTACCGAATAAAACTGAACTTAAAGAAATTAATAAAATGGTAAAACCTTATTCCATTTTATATTTTCTTCATTGTACATATATTAAAAATATTAACTTAAAAACAAGCATTAACTTTTATTTTAGGGTATACGGTCAATAAAAATGGGTAGCGTCGAAAAACTTGTGAATTAAGGACGTTTAATTTAGAGAAAATCGTATTTTCAGTGCACATTATATTTATAACTTTTGCGAGAAAGAAGGAAGTCAATTGCATATAAGTTCTATACAGTAAAAATTTCATATCAAATATTCCCCCGCCTTCAATTTCAGTAAGAAATAGAGGCATCCGTCCAGCGAAATTTCATGAATAAATACCTACTTCCATTACATATAAGAGACAGTAATGTACCCCAAAAATTGCTCAGCAGAAACTTACGTTACACGGATTAATCCTATTTACCTATTAAAAAGGGAGAAAAAAACAAAGGTACTGCTTTAAGAAAGTCAAAAGACCTCTTAAAGCTTATCCTCTGGTGTGATTACTGATTCAACTACTTAATAAAAGTATGAATAATTTAAGAAACTACAGAGATTTCTGCTTGGAAATATTCAAGAACGTGTCTGGAAATTCAAAGTACCTGGCTCTTGATGTAAAATGTAGCATTAATGAGAGCACTTCAAAGACATCATAAATATAGTGTCTCGGATGGCAGAGTTTTGCAATTTTTAATGCGTGCGCTTAAAGGAATATCCTAGAAATATTGCATTTCACTGCTTTTCTATAAAAATAAAGTTTCGGATGGGGAAAACCTATTTTCAACGCAATATGTTACTTTATTGATAAGCCTTCATGCAACTCATTTGGTAAAATTTTGCTCCAAATGATCTACTTTTCTAGAACGTGAGGTAAATTATGATTAAATTAGTTAAAGTGTTAAGAACGTAAATTGGATGTTTCTGACATTCAATATCTCAAATCATTTGTTTCTGAGAAGGAATTTACTTAATGAAAGTGGGTGAAAACTCTACTGCGTAGTTTTTAACATTTTTCCTGTTGTGTAATATGGAGTTAAAAAGTTGTCATTTAAGGCTATTAAAAAATTTTGCGAACCCTTTATAAACATATAACGCAAGCATAGTTAAACAACGCAAAAGTAATTTCCAAGTGTCCTTTCTGGCATAACGATGCGTGCAATAACATTTAACAAATGAAATGTCCTATACATAAAGGGAGAAATGCATTATGAAAACGCAAAAGCAGCCGGAATAATAAATCTGTTGGATTTATAAATTCTCCTTAAATCAACACTTAAAACATCTAATTATAAGTCTTCTAAATTCTGATTTGCTGATCATATTAAGATATTTACTGACAGTTCTGTAAATTTGGTCAACTCCAGAGCTGGAGCCGCTTATTTTACAGAAGAACTGAATGAGACATTTCTGTTCCTTCAACCCCTTGTTCAAGTTTGGAGGCCGAATTATTGTCACTCAATGCTACTTTGTTTCTTTGTCTCTCTCTGAGAAAGAGACCAATTTGTATTGTCACAGATTCCATGGCCGCCCTCCAAATCCTCCAGCAGGACAAACCTAACGATTACTGTTTTTTCGTATTTGCGAAATCAGAGACCTTCTACTGAATTTGAGGCGGAAAGATATTACCTTTCAGTGGGTTCCAGCAAATTCTGGAGTCCGCGAGAACATGCCGACAAGCTGGCTAAAATTGTCTTCAAAAATGGGTCTAGTGCCATCTACCAAGGTCACCCTCTGTAAGTGCTTAGGTAAAGCAGAGACGGAAAGCTAAAGATCTTTCGTGTTCGTCTTGGAAAAACACTGGAAATGGTCGTTGACTGTTTCGATTTCAGAAAAAACCAAACGACCTTACTTACTTCAAAAAGGTTTCTACAGACGTTGCTACATTTACAGCTAGATCTAGGATCGGCTACATTAGTTACCCAAGCCTACCTAAATAGCTTTCCTCTCGCGGATTCAGGCAAATGTCTTGTATGTGAGGTGAAGGAGGAAATCTTAGAGCACATCTTGTTCCATTGCACTGGAGTAAACTTTTATCGTGCTTTTCTGACCGAAATGTGTGTTACATTGGATAACTTTAATCTACTGTCAATTCCTTTTTATATGACTCTTGCTTTTAATGTTTTTAAAACACGCCGTGTAAGGGTCATCTACATTGTAAAATACAAATAAAATGAGAAAAATATATCTTGGGAATATGAAGCACTGGGTGTATTTGTTCTGAACTAGAATATCCGCGTAATCTTCACTAAGTGCGAGATTAACTCAAGGGAAATGAGAAAAATATCGATAATATCGATGAATACTTTTGGACCAGGGATAAAGGCCTCTGAAGCCAACCTAATAACCTATCTGTGTGCCGATAACTGACATTCGTTTATAAGATAGAGTTCCACGAAAAAAATATTCATGGAAATTATTAACAGAGAGAGAATGGAAGACAAAATTATTTTTGCATAACTTTATCCAATACACCAAACTTAGTAGAATGCTTTTAAAAAAGACAAGTTACCAGAAATATGACAAAAAATATTTTACGTGATAAAAAAAAATGTTAAACGGAGTGTTGAAAAAAGAACTTATCGAGAAATCTCTCGCAAATAAAACATAAAAAATTAGCCTACTTGTCGGTACCTCCACGAAATTAAAGCAGAACTTCCTGCCGAGAAATTATTTCTCGTTAAAAACCTATTTCGATAAGTTTGAGATATGCTGATTACAAAAGACGCAAATTCCGAAACACAAAGATATTGTGAAGAGAGATAAAAAAGTTTGTAAACTCATATTTTAGAATATTCATGACTTGAGTACGTAATGAACATTCTTCGGATAACTGGTGCTAATTATTTAATGAAAAAAAGATCATTATTAGAAGAAATTCCATAAAAAAAGCAATCATAAAGGATACATTATTTTCTATTTAAAAACATCAGCTTGTTTCTTCCACAGTTAATCCTGAATTAATTATTGAATGCCTTCTTTGGAGTAATTGATAACCTGGATATAGAGTATAAAAGAAAAATTTAATTAGTTCTTGGTCATTCATCATTCGGTAGCGTGGATAATTGATATTTAGGTCAGTCTAACCTTTTATTGTATAGTTTAACGACAGTTATAATAATACATAGAAATATAAATGTTATCTCAAAACTGGGGAGGGGGGGGGGTAATGTGATCATGGAGAGTGCATAATCGTGGGTATTAAAGTAAAACTGATATGGGGGCCGAGGAGAAGAGCTTCGCCTCGCCTACTGATGTACAAGTACTAAAGAGAGAGCATATCGACAGCTTAACGAGTTTGTAAAAAGTGCGTGTGAACTAGTTCTACTTCCAGTGATTAATGAATAAAAAAGTTAGAATAGGTTATAACAGATTATACAATTAGCTTCCTTGACTTTTCAGGAAGGTTTGCAAAAACAAATTAATACTGTATCGTTTCAAGCTTCTGGTTTAATGAAGTGCAAAAAAAGTTAACGTGTTGTTGTTGTTGTTGTCGTCGAGAAAAAACAGTGCAATTACAGAGCAACAGTGCATTCAACAGTCTAAGAATAGTGCAAAGGGAAAAAAAGAAGAAGAAAGAAAAGTAAGAAAAGAGGAATTTGCCCTATTCATAGAAGAGGGGTGCCATTGCCTGGAAAAAGGATGGACTTCTACCTGTCGGTCCGCAGAAGGTATTTTATTTCCCTTCTACAACCCGATGGAAATTCCAGGGGAGATATTCCGCCACCTGGGGACGCGCCCTCTAGGGGTTACAGTCTCCCCCGAGGAGATTTTGCATATTTTTAGTGTTATTGCAAGTCACTCTTCTGGGGCTAATGGTTTTTGAAACTAGCTTCAAAGTAAATTTATATCTGTGACTTATGCTTTTGTCTGTGACAGCGACATTCAAATTGAAATTTAAAAATCTTTGTCACTGGGAGTTTCAAAACTGAATGTACTGTAGCAACGTGACTATACTCTCCTCTTAGCCCCCCTCCCCCTAACCGTTCTCGGAAAACGCCAGTCTATTGTGTGTGACGGTATTTTGTCATTTAGCTGCTCCTTTGGAAATCGGCAGTGGAATGTATTTTACCGGTTTTTTCCCTTTAGCAGGATGCTTTTCATTAAACAGCCAATGGTTCTCGTACCACCTATTCACTAAAGACCAGATGTCGTTAAGCATCGTGGGAGGCCTTTTCATGGAGCCACCTGGAAGGTTCTAAATAGGAGTCTAGATTGCTCTAGGATCTTTCGGAAAGTGCTTATAAAAAGGGGTCGAGAGCAAGCGTTTTTCACACAGACGTTTTTCGGACGGAGAGAGTGAATGACGAACTGGGCAGAGGGGATCCGAGGGCTAGCGATGAGCGGAAGGATCAACGAACTTCAGCTCTTGAACGTGAGAATGTTTGATGTTGAACGTCTAGTGGAACTTGTTAAATGCGGCTTGCATCTGTCTTGTAAATATATTTTATATGGTTTCATATTAACTAAAATAATAAAAAGACCTTAACTCGACTGCATGGCTCTGTCCTCTCTTGGAAACAACCTCTGTCGAGTAAGGAAGTTTTTCTGTGAGGCCACGACACCACAATACCATTATCATTTTTCTTTACGTTTGGACATCTTTACCAGGAAGAAACTTGAAAATTAACCAAAAGAAGCCCCCTTATTTACGTAAATAACTGCTTCTCTTAAAAGAAATTATGTAAATTGTTGTGTTAATAACTTCTCGAAACAGACTTATTGAATGAATGCCAGGACCTGGCGGCGGCTGCCTGCTATTCGCTTAATTTCTCCCTAGTTAAATCAGTCATTAAGACTCCTTCGTAAGTGTCAATACTTCATGAATTTTCGGAATGATAAAAACAAAACTAAGATAAAACTCTAATCATTACAACAAAAAACTACCGAAGAAAATTTTTTTTAAAGTTAGAAATGCAAAATTTTACAAACTTGAGTCTATTTATCCTTTTACACTTTTTGCCAAAAACGAAACTAAAAATTGATTTTAAAAAAAACTTTTAACTTTAGAATATTCCCACGGTTTTAAAAGAAACGGTTATGGGAATAGTTCTGTTAGTTGTGTATGTAACTGCTCAACATTGGCAGCTTTCTCTAACTTATTGAATGAATGCCAAAGTATGGGGATGACGGTGAGCCGGTTTGTTAAATTTTTCTCCAAAGGACCTATTACGGAGTTAATATTTTATCTGCGGATCGTGGGGAAAATTCAGAGAGTTAGCAACGTCTTACATAGGCTGAAAAATTTCTACAACTAGTAAGAGATAAGCAACGTCACGCCTGAAGAATACTCAAAGCATCCATATCGTCTCGGAACGTACGGAAATTTTGCTGTGCGAAAATGGTGTCACGATTACGCCATTTTCACTTGGCAAAAATGTTATATGTCCGAGAATAAGGTACTAAGATTACTACACTTGTGTTGTTATTTCATTGGTTTATAGAATAATAAAAATGTTGGTGTAATTCGAATATATTCAAAAAATAAGTATATCTGCATAATATATGTAAGTTTTATTGATTCACCATAATATTGGAATACACAAAGAATGATCTAATCATGCATTTACATTTTATCATCACGAAGGATGATAATATGCAAATGCATTAATCATGTAATTAATTCGCCTCATATAACCATGGGTGATAGGAATAATTCATTTTTAATCATAGCATTAGTGTGTGAGTCACAACAATAGACATCAGTTTTGAAAATTTCTCCAATCTTAATTAATTTCATAAATTTTTCGGCAGTAATATATTAACTGTAACTTAAATTCTATTAAATCTGCAGAATAACACAAAATAGGTATGTAATCTGTATCTCTTATATTCTAGAAATAATACATTGATTAACATTTAATAAGACAACAATTTAAGCCTGTTTCAGTAGCATAAATCGATGTTTTCAAAACGAAAACTAAATTTAATTAACGGCATTTTCAATAACAAAATCATTAGATTTTGGCTGTTGTACACCGTGAGACAGCTTAGCTGCTGAACACGCTATTAAGTACCGTTCCAAAATAAGATACCTCTGTAGGAACTTTGCTAAAATTTCTTGAAGTACACAGACAAACATATAATGCACTTAGCAAACTTTAAGTACACTTAGTTCATTAAACAAAATCATTCTAAGCACACTAAACTTTAAATAAAATCAGGCTCTATCCCGATAGACGTTACACCGGGTTTGGATGATTTTTGCCAATTGATATCGTCGCCAAATGTGCTTGCCTTGTTTTCTGTTAACTGCTTTTTATTCTCCTTTGGCGATTTCTTTTTCTTTTTCTCTTTTTGAATAGTCAAAAAGAGAAAAAGTTGTTTTATAAGCGTGGATTTTTCTAATTTCCTCTCACTCTGTGCCTTTCCGCTTCCTGATTAATTGTGTTTCTCCGGCGCTTGAAATGGCCAAAAAATGGATTTTTTTTTAATGCAGAGGATAAGTAGAGTGTTTTGGATTTTCGTATGGATGTAGGGTTAATTTCTAAACCATACGAATGTTCGAACTGTCAGAAAATCATTGAAGCTCACCCCAAGAAATGATATTAGAGACGGATTTTCATGGCGGTGTCACGTGAAAGGCTCACATTTCAATAATGACATTGTATAATGGCATCTATAATGAATCGTGTATTGGGAATTACGGCTGCTATGTACTAACCCCATTGGATTCACTCACCTCAATGTAAACCTATGGAGAAAATTTGTCCACGGATTGCCGATTTGGATTCAAAGATTTTTTTTTAAAATTGTACTCCGTCATAGAGAAAGAAATTTCACATTTGTGTACATTTTTCGTTTTTTTAAAACAATTCAATTAATATTTTAAAATTTAAATTATTCGGGGGAAAATCTGGTATAGCGTGTTTCAAATGCTCAGAAATTCCTTCGGTGGACGAAATTTATAAAATGAATCCTGTAGCGCTTTGCAAAAAAGTTCAGACTATCTGAAAATACCAATTTTATGATTATCAGCATATATGTACCTATAAACAGTTGACAAATATATATTTTAAATAAAAAATTTGGGGGCAGAGCTTAACCTCCCTATAGAGAGAGAGCCATTACAATCCCTCAAAATGTCAATCCTAAGGTGAGTGGAATTCTCGAACTGTCAACTGGACTCCTTCCACCACAAGAGTTTGCAAGAAGAGGAAAAGGGAAATCTGATTTTTTTTCTTAGTACATAGCAGCCTTAAGTCGCGAAGGCAATTACTATTTGCATTAACAAAAAACTATGTTGTTAACTTGCCAAGATAGAGAGAGTAGAAATCATTTCAAGATATTGATTTCGACAGGAATTGTGGTAATAATATTATATTTCTTAGAAAAATATACCGTATTTCTTAGTACATAGCAGCCTTAACAGATAAAAATATAGAAATGCATTGGCACCTAATACTACACTAAACCCGAAAACGGGATACGGATATTGAAATCTCTTACCTCAATATCCGTAACATTAAAATAAGGGCAAAAAATTAATATAGCTAAATAGAAATATTTTGGGCTCATTAAAGTTTCCTTTTTTAGATTAGGTGGTTTCAATACATTTTTGGTGAATTATGGATATCACGAACCCTATTCGTATATTAAACATGCTACTGCATAAACGATGTTTAATTTTTTACCTCTGTTTTGCTATAAAACCTTCTAAAATTTTCTGCGCTGTATCCGTGACTTGTCAACATCACGTATAGGGCTAGGTTTCCAGAAATTCCAATTTAGGTACGCACTACCAGCTCAAATCTGTGAATTTCACTCGAAATTGGCGCCATCTTATAAAAATGATGAGAGAAAATACCATGTTTAAAAAACAAATTCGAAATAAGGTTGATTAAGCCATTTCGGTACTTTTCCGTTATAAGCATTACAATCGTTTTGACACCAATTTGGCGCATTTTCAAAAATCGCCGCAACGAGAGAAAAGTAACGCTATATAATCACACTAACAATTGGTAAATTACAATGTTAAAATATACAAATCGTGAGATTCAAGGATCACGAGACGATATGAGGACGATTATTTTCGTGGTCATGGAGATGAACAAACTTCATGGAATGCCGTAATTAAATACGCCTACTTTAGTTTTTAAGGAATTTAGAATCCGTCAGAAAATCGGATCGTATTTTTACGTAATGGATTTTAAAATATGGAATTTGCCTAGAGATGAACAGGCAACGTTTGAGTAACATCCGGAGTTATTTTGAGTTATTTCATTCGCCAATACGATGTGGCAAGTGTAGTGCTTATAACGGAAAAGTACCGCTATTTCCTTTCTATAGGAACCTTGCATAAAAGTAACTTGTCATACTTTGTACATTTTCTATAGTACTGCCATTTTCTAGAAAAAAAACCTGTTCGATCATTATCGACTATTTAGACTTCAGGATACTCTGATTTCAGGGATTTATGGCAAAAACCCACAGACTCAATCTGATTTATTAATTCCAGAAAATAATTTCAAATTATTATGAAACATTTTATAATCAAAATCTATAATCAATTTTAATTATTAGAATAAATTTAGAGCTAAATTCAAGAAGTGGTGTGGCGTCGTAGTAACTCCGAGGGTAGCATGAATACACACAGACTAATATTAAAGTTACCGAGTCGTACCATCTAGATTAAATATATTTATTTACAACGATGAATTACTCGTATTATTCCCTACAGAAAGTTATAATGGTTGCAGTTCAGATTGGTGATAGGTACGGATCAATTTCCAAACTCGAAGTCGACGGGTGTACTTCTCTGTGACAGAACAGCGTCCTCTTCGTCTCACAGTTCTCAATAGAATTCTGGATTATGGTCTAGTCCTCTACTAAGGAGCAACTCTCCTGAATATAATGCGTCTGTGTTGAAACTCTCGTAGCCTCATTCTACTTCAAAGATTTCTCAATGGAGAGATCTCTACGGATCTATCTTCTCCGGAGTGATTCCACACCACTCTTGAGATGACCATCAGCACTCTCTGAAGTTCTCTTGTCTCTGTCTCGAGAATCAATCCCAAGTTAACCTCTTCGGTTTTAGAGGGGGAGGGCAGCGTCTCCCTATCCTCTTATTGAACACAGAACCCTTGACGTTCTCAGACCAGATGAATCGTCTTTCGCCTTGGCATGTGGGCAGTTAATTAGGGGCAACCTTTTTATGTTCCTCTTCTAAAGTAAAAAGTCGGCTTCTAAGGGAACCATTAGTCTTGTAAGACATCGCCTTTGTAAAGCACGCCTATTTCACCGTGCTCGTATGGGGTCCTTCGCTTGATCAGCTGCGACATCAGGTGTGCTATTGTTGGCCAGGGAACAGATATGTTACAGTGGGTACCCCTTGGCATGGTTTGGCGAAGTTTTCAAAACGACGGCGACTAACGATGACATTAGCGGTCAACAAAATCACGTGTGTATATACAGAATATGCAGTCAGTTTTAGGCAATTTAAATAGCATAAATATTTCAGAATAAATCCTAAATGAATGGGATTTTGTAATTCAAACAATAAAACAAAAACAAGCACTGATAAAATAAACTCCTCAGTCGAGGGTTAATTTTTGGCTGACAGTAATAAACCCTTGGCATTTATGTCACTGGAGATAAATCTGTTAAATACAAACTGTTATATGTTCTAAAGTCAATGTTATAAATGGATGAGATGGAAATATTTTCATCATATTTATTTCCCACTTCAAAAGATGTACAAGAGCCCTTTTAACGTAGGATTACGTTCCTCAATAACGGTCCTTTGGAGAGAAAAAAATTGTTCTGCGTCGCGAGTTATAATTTTGGCATCGCGCCAAACCCAGTAGCACTAAACACTTAAACAGAAAAGTAGCCAAAATGCGTCCTAAAAAAAGAAAGAAGAAAAAAAAGAGGCAAACAACGATAAGTTATCCTACGTTAATAACCCGTGGTAATTTCATTAGAAGATACTTGATGAAATATTTTTTGTAATGATTTCAACATCTTCCTGCATATGAACGTCTCTGTAATAACCGTTGTCTTTTAGTGTGATTTTGGAGAATTTTCAAAACTTCCCCTGACCAAGCCAAGGGGCATCCACTTCTTTACTTTAACCAAAATTGCCGATTTTACATTCATCGGGAAAAGCACCTGCACAATCCCTGGGCGTAGATATGTTTTAAACTATCCCTCTAATAGTAAAATTCTAATGAAGAGTGTATCTTCACTCTTAAAAATCTGAAGAAAGGTTTCCTCTACAATTAGAGTGTCATTTGAAAAATAGCATTACAAATGACTGTTTCATCTACAAGTAATCTTTCAGGTTCTTAAAATAAAAATATTTCTTTTCGAAATTTTTACACCTCCTTTTGCGGAAAGAGCAAAATCATAACCTGTGCCGCATAGCGTCATTTGGCGAAGAGTCTTTCAACTGCGCTAAATAGTGTTTTCCTAATGAGAAAAATTCCACGCAGTTTTAAAACTTTTTACTTGACAGTCAGTACTTTATATCAAAATTTAACGGTAATTAACAAGATAGTTAACAAATAAATAACGCTAGAGTATTTCTACATTAAAAATTGTTGCGTAATGTATTTATCAAAAATAAAAAAATAAATGAAACAGGTTAAATATTTGAAAAATATCCTAAATTTATTAATCAGTTTCAAAAAGTAAATCAAAATATAAGTGCTTCAAAAAACTTTCGTTGAAAATGGAAAAAAACAACACATTTAAAAAACTGAAATTTTATTTTTTTAAAGTAAAAAAGAAACTTCTTTTAAAATATAATCGCAAAATCTGGCACCATAAAAAAATCTACCACAGTACAGTATCCCTTTTTTTCAAGATGAACATAAATTTTACGAATATTTTTTTACTCTAATTTTATTTTGTTTGATTTGTACAATATTAAAAATTATTAAAACTATACTCATCAAGGCAAAATAAAATTTATTTAGAAAAAGTTAGAGGAAAAACTTTACGTAGCGACAGATAATTTTCTCTTGTTATCTAAGAATTTAGCCCTTTTTTTAATGTTACTTTTCTCCTATAATGATGGAAATTTTTTAATATCCCTCTAATTAGATATATTTATCCCTTTTCTATACCTATGTAACAAGTCTAAGCTGTGTACAGGTACGAAAAAAACTAACTCTGAGATTTTCTTTTTCGTTAAAAAAGCTGAGTATTATGATTAAAAACCTGAATATATTTCCTAAATAAATAGTTTTTCTAAAGTAAATTTCTTGCAGATAAGTAATCTAAAAATAATACTTATAAATGAAAAACCTTACTTGGCATTATTAAGTAAACATCTAGTAGTGTATCCGTCAACGAACGGGTAATTAAAACTGTTTCCCTACAGAAGAGGGGAAAAAAAGCAATAACCACGAGCGAACAAGAATTCGAAGGGAATCCATTACCTGGAATGTCATAAATTCGACACACGAAAACATATTACTTAGAATAAATGCTCCTGGCTGAAACATATACCTTTATTAAAGGATCGTCATAATATATGAAGAAAATTATTCAGGGAGAGTGGAAAAAGCTTTGAAAAAAACTAATTAGTAAGTAGGAAGTAGGAGATACAGATGAAAAACTAAAAGCTAAACTTTAGATGGCACAAGATATTTCAAATACTTTTACATTATTTTCTAAATTTTTCTTCTTATTCTATTAAAGGGCATTTTTCTATTGCAAGTGCAAAAAAGTAACTTCTTTTCGTAATCTAATGGACTCTGCTCCATGCACACTGGAGTAAGAAATTAAGAGAATTTGCAGACTTGGTCGATTATCTCTAGAACTACTGTACCTATTTTAATGAAATTTCATATGTACATACATTGATACAATACAAAACAAATAACCATTCAATAATTGTAATACACACGCATGATCGTGCGTAACACTCGTTGGAGTCGGAAGGTATGAAACCGCGGTTGCAGAATAAACAAAATAATGGGTTAATAGATGGGTTAAGAGGGGGTAGGGTCCCCTCTTATACAGGTCTCGCAGAGTGATTTCATACTTGAAATAAGGCAGTTTATCATTTCCTGTGGCAATTGGTCCCACTCGTTCAGCAACGCTGTTTTCATTCCCTGGATGGTTCTCGTAGGGGGGTTGCGAGTTGCAATTGCCCTCCCCACAGCGTCCCAGACATGCTCTATAGGGTTAAGGTCTGGAGATCTGTCTGGCCAATCCATCCGGCGAACATCCTCACTCTCTAGAAATTCGTCGACCAGAAGAGCTCTATGTGGCCTCGCGTTATCGTCCATTAAAATGAACTGAGGGCCAACTGCACCCCTGAAAAGGCGAGCATAGGGCTCCAAGACCTCATCCCTATACCTCACACCAGTCACAGTGCCTCTTTCAAAGACATGGAGAGGTGTGCGGCCATCCAACATGATGCCTGCCCAGACCATTAAACCTCCTCCTCCATAATGGTCGATTTCGCGGACATTGGAGGGTAGGTAGCGGGTCCCTGGTTCTCTCCATATGAACGTATGGCGAGAATCTGTGTTTAGGCTGAACCGGGACTCATCAGTGAAGAGAACGGTCGCCCATTGATCCATACTCCAATCTCTATGCACTCTGCACCATGATAAACGGATTGTCCTGTTCGTAGAAGTGAGCGGGACGCAAACAGAAGGTCTTCTTTCAAACAACCCTCTCTCATGAAGTCTTTTGGAAGCAGTCACCCTTGATACACGGGTTCCTGTGGCCGCATACAAGTCACGAGAGAGCTTAGAAGCTGTAGCACTCATGTTACGCCTCGCTATAATCGACAAATGGCGATCTTCTCTGGCCGTCGTTGCTTTTGGACGACCTTGTCCATGCTTTCTCTCGATAGATCCGGTATCCTGGAACTGTTTCCATAAGTTACACACGACGCTGGGCATTAAATTGAACTCTCTACAAATTTGGACTCGAAATTGGTCTGCTTCTAGGCTCCCCTCAATTTGCCACCTCATTCCATCCTCTACACATTGGTGGTTACTCATTTTTACTGTTACAATTTGAAATTAACCGATTGCTGCGAAATAACATCATCTATTAACCCATTTTTTTGTTTATTCTGCAACCGCTGTTTCATACCTTCCGACTCCAACGAGTGTTACGCACGATCATGCGTGTGTATTACAATTATTGAATGGTTAATTGTTTTCTATTGTATCAATGTATGTACATATCACATTTCATTAAAATCGGTACAGTAGTTCTAGAGATAATCAACCAAGTCTGCAAATTCTCTTAATTTCTTACACCAGTGTGTAGTAGGGCGTTGGTGTGCAAACTGTGGGTCGCGTATAGTTTGAAGTCAACTTATATCATACAGAACTATTTAATTAAAAGTATACTTTAAATTTTCTATAATTACACATTTTTAATTATATATATATATATATATATATATATATATATATAATAGCCGTTGTCTCTGTATAACACTTCCGGGCTGTACTCATCTTTCAATTGAAGCCCTCAGTAAACAAACAGCCGGTTAGGCTTAATTTCAATTTCCGATATGGATCAGAATTTTTTCTTACCTAAAAACTAATATCTTCTCCATCAAATGATGTTTGTTCAGACTATTTCTCTATAAAACATTCAGAACTAAAAAAAATTGGATGCTTTTAGCTGTATATTTAACAGCTTTTATAAATCTGTTTACTTTTGCGATGAATTCTGAAAGTAAGCAAGCTTGAATGTGAATGAATCAAGTAGCTCAAGTATTCATATGGCGTAGTGAGCTGTAAAAAAATGGATGGCAGTCTACTACTCCAATCGCATGAAAAACTAAATAAATAAAATATAATGAAAGGGTTTGCTTTTACAAGGTGTGGATTAAATGCAATATTGTTAGATAATTCGGGATATTTTTTAACTTTCATATACTTTTTCCATTATGACGTCAAAATGACGGGTTAACTTCTATTTACATATATAAATGAACGTATGTATGTATGCATGTATGTTCCAGCATCACTCTGGAACGCCTGGAGCAATTTCAACCGAACTTGGTACACATATCACTTACAATATGGAAAGAAACACTTGGGGTGGGGGGGAGGGGTTCAAGACATTCCTAGCACCTCTAGAGGGAGCAAGGGGGCAGGGGAGACATGTAAAAATAATCGAAATCGACTGATATTAGTGTCAAATCCATAGTTTTCGGAGTCGCTGAGATTAATAGTGACACCCCCGATGCCGTTTCAGTGCAAGTTAAGCCCCATCAGCATTGGGAGAGAGAAGGGGGAAGAATGGGTGAATATAAAATGTCCAAAATGACTGAGAGTAGTGTCGAATCCATAGTTTTCGGGGTCGCTGTGATGGATAGGGGGAAAGTAAAAATGTTGTTTATAATCAAGTTTTGAGTTATATTAATATTATAGTGAATTAGTAATTTTACTTTACATTTTGTATGCTGTTCATATACTTTTAAATACCTGTAAATAAAATTTCTTAGATTTTACACTATAGGTAGAATTCATTCCTTTTCCTGTGTAATAAAAAATAAGATAAATAAATACCCGGGCAACGCCGGGTAAGAAGTTACTTTTATTTATATAATTCATATGTTAAAAAATATAGGATATGATATTGTTAAATACGGTGTCAAATAATCTGCAAGGCTATACATTATGTTGCCTCCATTCGCTTCTACCCGAGACTGGGTTTTCAAAATAAGTAGCTATAAAAACCAAAGAGCAATCATGACTTAACTAGAAGATGATACAAGTGTAGCATCCTCAAATACTTCACCAAATATTGAACGAATATTATCCGAGATCCTTCTCATTCATTTTTTTCTGTTTTAGTTTTTTATAAATAAATGAGATTTCTAATTTTAAAAGTTTTAATATGAAGCTTGTAATTTTGAAATCTTTCTCCTTTTTTAAGTTTTAATTTTTGTTATTTTTTACCGACACGAAATACAAATACACACTAATATTTAAATATGAAGTTTTAGTCACACGAGAATTGACAAAAATAAGTGAAGAAGGTAAGCAAGACTTTTTTATTGTTATTTTGCAAAGTAAATATGCACCCAGAATCCAACTATTTTTTAAATAGTTTGTCAAAATTTCCTTTTTTTTAAATTTTTTGTTAACATTTTCCTAATTTTTAAAAAAATTTTGCTATTACAAAAAAATTGTCATTGGGTCGAGTTATTTTTTATTTAAGGGAATCCAAAACACAAAATTCTTCAAATTTTCGAAAAAAAAACTTTATTGCATTAAAACATTTTCTGTTCTTTTCCGCTTAAAATGAGTTTAAATCATGTTTCTAACTAAATTAGAACAGGAAATATTAATTTTTTTTTCAGCATTCTAATAGCAGCCAATCTTTGTTTAAACCTTTAACTGCGGTTTTCTGCATGATGGGTTTTTCCCCATTTCTCGTCTTTAAATTGCTTAAAAGTCAAGAACCGTTATAGATAAATGTTTCAAACTTGGAACATATCTTTTTCAATTATTTAACTTAATTTTAATTCAGCAAATTTTTAAAAAAAATACTTGCTTTTAAAAATATGATTTTTTAAAAATAAATTACTCCTTTTTTTTAAATTTTTCCTCTAAACATTTTTAATTGTTTTTAAAATACACATTTTATAAAATGCTGTACCAGAATTGAAACTTATATATTTCTGTTTAATTAAATGAAAAAATTTTGAAATTCGACATATAATACTTCTAGTTTTAATGATTTTAAATACCCCACTTTTTAAAACTTTTTAAATTTTAAAAACTTTATGAGAAGTTTTATGATGTGATTTTGTTTACAAATTATAAGGTAAACCATCACAAAAATTCAAAATTTTAACTCAATAATTAATTTTTCTTTTTTAAATGTGTCCTGGACCCCCTTAAAGTAAGTGGGTCACAGTCACAAAAAGTTGGCGCACCCCTGTAATAAGGTAACAGAAGAATGCTATAGGCATCCTTTTACTCATGCACTACTTTAATAATAAACACAGTAAAAATAATTTACGGTATATTTTTCTAAGAAATATAATATTATTACCACAATTCCTGTCGAAATCAATATCTTGAAATGATTTCTACTCTCTCTATCTTGGCAAGTTAACAGCATAGTTTTTTGTTAATGCAAATAGTAATTGCCTTCGCGACTTAAGGCTGCTATGTACTAAGAAAAAAAATCAGATTTCCCTTTTCCTCTTCTTGCAAACTCTTGTGGTGGAAGGAGTCCAGTTGACAGTTCGAGAATTCCACTCACCTTAGGTTTGACATTTTGAGGGATTGTAATGGCTCTCTCTCTATAGGGAGGTTAAGCTCTGCCCCCAAATATTTTATTTAAAATATATTTTTGTCAATTATTTACAGGTATATAAATGCTGATAATCAAATAAAATTGGTATTGTCAGATAGCCTGAACTTTTCTGCAAAGTGCTACAGGATTCATTTTATAAATTTCGTCCACCGAAGGAATTTAGGAGCTTTTAAAACACACTATACCAGATTTTTCCCCGAATAATTTAAATTTAAAAATATTAATTGCATTTTTAAAAAAAAAACGAAAAATGTACACAAATGTAAAATTTCTTTCTCTATGACAGAGTACAATTTTTTTAAAAAAGATCTTTGAATCCAAGTCGGCAATCCATGGACAAATTTTCTCCATAGGTTAACATTGAAGGTTAACATTGATGGTTAACATTGATAGGTTTAACATTGAACGAATCCAATGGGGTTAGTACATAGCAGCCTTAAAATAACTTCCAATCAAATATCGCGACGCATGAAATTTTACTTTTAATCAAGCTATTTCATAATTATCTTCTACTTCTCGTAATAAAAGCAAACTCTCTTGTTTGCATTACATTTCTAACACATAGTTTTCCCTCACGGTATAAAACGTCATCGTAAACCAAGAAAATTTTATCATGGCCATTTTAATCAGTTGACGAATTCCAGTGCAACCACATATAATCAAGGTGGGAGTGACTGATCAGAGGAATAGATTGAAAATTTTAACATAATGAGAGGAATGGAGAAGTACATTAATGGAGGGAGGGTGGTAGAGATCTGCGGTGTAGGAAAAAGTTTTTAAATCAAAGAATTTTTATTTTATAACATGTAAATTTTGAAATGTGTGATCTAAACCAGTGGTGAGTAAACTTTTTTCGACCGAGACTCGTGTTCTTTAAATAAAAATCACTCAACCCCAATGAAAATTTATTAGTAACAGCAGTTTTTTTAATTAAGAAAATGTCAACAAAAGAATAGAAAAACAAACTAAGCAACTTTTGAGAAACTATTTCAGATGTAATGAGCTCTATAATTTGGGAATATACTCACTTTGCATAATAACAATGAAAAAAATGTCTTTCTTACCATCGACACTTGATTTTTCCAAATGTCATATGACTGAAACTTCATATTTAAATTTTTAATATATATTTGTAATTTATTTAGGTAAAAATTGACAAAACTTCAACTTAGAAAAGAGCATGATTTTAAATTATAGGCTTTCTATTAAAACATTGAAATTATAAGCTTCATTTATTTATATGAAACTGAAATAGAAAAAAAATTAATGAAAGAGGATGCTGTAGCTCAGATAATATTACTTCAATATTTGGTAAAATGTTTGAGAATGCTACTCTTATATCATCGTTGTTTGGTATTTATCTATATATATAAAAATGAATATTTGTTCGTATTTTATGCGCTGCCGTACCGTTCATCCGATTGCGATGAAACTAGGTCAACTTATTGCTTGAACTTGCGCGAAGGTTATAGACTATTTTCATCTCGCTACGACGTTCCATTCCCGAATTATGTTAGAACAAGCTTGCGCGGTATCAACGGATATTTTTGTTCATAGTCATTCTAACATTTCATTGTTGCGAATTAAATTATAACATTTCCGTAAAAATAAATAAACATAAATTAAAAACGTGATTTTTTCATATATCGTCGAATGCAAGAAAGAATTTGATATATTATTTTCATATACGTGGCAACGCTGGAATATTTCTTTTTAAAAATGAAAATATAAGGATGGAAAGTCATTCATTTTCAATGAATGTGTTATCTATCCATTTCATGAATTGAAATTACCCCAAGCTACCTGTCCAAACTCAAATATACTGAAGGACACGTTCACTTAGCTAAAAACACGTGCGTTTAGCCTTGACGTGATGATTTATATAACTGAACTGACATTGAAACATAGCAGATGATTTAGTTTTGAGAAAGAATTACAATCATGAAATACGTTTATATTATAATTAAGAAAGTCTGAAAGTGGCATTGAAACGTAGCAGACGATTTAGTTTTGTGAAAGAATTCCGAGCATGAAATACGTGTATATACTTTTTCTATACTAATTATCAGATTTGCTGTTTTTTTAATATTGAATGTGATCTCAATCCATTCAAACATTATTTATTCTTTTTCTATAATAATAAATCCATTCAAACGTTATTGACTAGCTGTAAATTAATGCTTTAAAATGCCCAAAAAGAGGAGAGCAACTTTTAATCCTGCAGAAGTAAGGGCAAAATGTCAAAGATTGTTGGGAAATGAGCAATTTGATGAAAAAAAGCAGAAGACCGCGAAGCCAACAGGATTCGAAATGCAGTTAGACGAACACAAGAATCTGAAGAAAAACATTCCTAAGCGCGCGAAGCCAACAGAATTCAAAAAGCAGTTAGACGCACACAATAATCTGAAGAAAAAACATTCCCAGGAGCTCGAAGGCAACAGAATTCGAATTGTAGTCATCCGAAGCAGTGAGACTGATGAAGAAACTTTTAACGCGTCGAACATACGATCGTCTTCGAGCTTCAACATCGAAAGGAGAAGAAAGCGGTGAACAAAGACAGCACCGACAACAAACTAATGCTATTTGCTACCGCAAAAGAATTTTAGTGAAAACTTTAGAACATCATAACATGAGGCTAATCATTGAAAAAATAATAATAACAGAAACTGAATCCCGAGCGAAGCCGGGTAATACATCTAGTACCTAATAATTTTGAAAACCCAGTCTTGCACACATAGGTAAAAACGATTAGAAACAATATAGCCTTGTAAGGCTGTTGGACACCTTATTTAACAATATCATATATTTTTACTATATAAAAAAATATGAATAAAAATATGTAATTAAAGAATGTTTTTAAAGCATGTCTTTTAACAACATAATTCAGTAGATGCAAATTTACTTCAGACTACCCACGACCCCTCTATGGGCCTGTCCGTCAGCGTCATCCGCTAAAAAATTTTTAACCAATCATATGCCCATCATTGACCCATTAAACCAATCAGCGCCAACGGAATATTTAACGCTGAAGCTGGTGGATTCTATGAGAACAGTCCCTAAGGGTCGCGACCTACAGTTTGCTCACCACTGATCTAAACAACAAAGTAAATGCGTCGTACTATTGACTCGCTTAGTGCAGAGAGGACATATTATATAGAGGTCAGTAAGGTGTCTCGACCTTCTTCCTCAACTGAGATTGAGATCCAAGTCTCCGTACCTCGAGACGAATTTTCAGTCACTTGATTTCCCACCGAAATTACGAATTTGCATTTTTGGGATTCCATTTCTCAAATAATTTTAAATTTAGAGCGAAGACCCATTAAGTCGGTCTGTGCGCATATTTCCTCCTCCTCCTCCCCCCCCCCAAAAAAAATATATTTACAGAATGGAATGCATAATGGTCACTTGCTTTCTAACTCTAAATTATCACTCACTTCAGCTATAGGGCATATCTGTAAACCCCTTCACCCTGAATGTGTTTATATATATATATATATATATATATATATATATATATATATATATATATAGAGAGAGAGAGAGAGAGAGAGACAGAGATACAGGTGGTTATCAAATAATGGAAACACTAAGAAATATCATGAAAGCCTTTATTATTGCGGGGCAGTCTCCCCTTTGTTATGTAATACCACCTGATTCACTTTGGAATTCGATTATACAAGTCATAAATAGTGGTTAAGAATATATACCATTCTTCAGGGGAAAATCATGAAAGTTCCTGTAGAGATGCTGTAGTGGATATCAACACCTTTATCTATCCGCTTATACAAATCACAGTGGTTGGATGATTTATAGTCTGGGGGATTGTACAGGGCAAGATAAGATATTTGACTTCTTTTTCATGCTCTTCAAACACCAATACTTGATAGATTTAGCTGTATGTATAAGGGGATTTTCCTACCGGAGAACGCCATCTCCTGCAAGAAAATATGTTTGCACCATAGGATGGATGGACTATATATATATATATATATATATATATATATATATATATATATATATATATATATATATATATATATATATATATAGAGAGAGAGAGAGAGAGAGAGAGAGAGAGAGAGAGAGAGAGAGAGAGAGAGAGAGAGAGTAAGTAAGTATGCCTAATATGAGACCCCAGCTTATAGGACGTATCAAGTACTGCCGCCTGGCGACTGGAGCGTAAAACAGTATTCTACTGCATCATTCGTAAGCGGTGAGTCAGTCGAGTGTCTGCAAGCGCACACAAAGGTGCAGTATTGTTTTTACTGAATGTGTGCTCCTCGACTTTTTTGCATCACCATTTTCATTGGCTGTTTTCACCTTCAAGGTAAGACTCTTATTAAAACGGTTAGTATTGGATAGGTAGCTATAAATATGGAGTGTAAACACGCCTGTTTGTTTTTAAGCTAGCGTCAATCCTAACCTAAAAATTTCGCTGGCGTGTTCAACAACATGGTCGTGCCCAATATGAGACCCCAAAGCATGCCTAATATGAGATAGGGTTTCATATTAGGCACTTTAGTTTTCACTGTCACAGTTTTGTTTCCTCTCAAGATGCAGATGCTATGACACCCAGGCGAAATCTACAACCATGTAGCAGTAGTGACAATGTGGAGGGTATTTATCAAACAACAAGTTCAAACCAGTTCTTAGTGACTCCTGAAGAAATAATTCCCTTGCCTACGTTACCTGAGAAAAACACCTCGAAACCAAGTACGGCCCATAAAGCCGATATTATCACATCATCGCCCTATAAAAATAAATTGATTGATAGCATTAATAAAAGAACTGCAGCATATTCGAAAAAAACTTTGTTTCCTACAAGAGAAAAAAAGAATTGACCTAAAAGTTAAGAAATCAAAGGATAAACAAGGAAAAGGAGATCAAGATAAAAAAAAAGGATAAGGAAACAATAAAGGCAAAGAGGTCCCTACAGGAAGGGGAAAATTAAGGATGGATGAAAATGCAACACTAGTTAAAAAACAGAGAATGAATAAGCCTAATTATAGCTATGATGATCTTTGCTCATTTGAAGATGGTGAAAAACTTTCTCTCCATGACAGCAGTGATGATAGCATTCATGAAAACGACGCTGAAAGCCTTTTTTGTCGTTGTTTATTTTCAGAAGACGAACGAGGAGAGCAGTGGCTTCTATGTAGAAGGTGTTTCAGGTGGGCCCATGAAGATTATGGAGCTGGTGATTTTTTTATTTGTAAACAATGTGAAAAGTTTGAATATAAAAAAAGCAAGCAAAACCTGTAGTGCAAACCAACTAATTTGTTTAAAATGCCACTTTTTTTTCACATATTAGTGTATATAGGTAATTGTTATCTAATTCTTGTGTACAGTTTTGTTTTTATGAACTTTTCAGTAATTCAAATTCATATTTAGAGTTGTAGAATGGGGGTCTCATATTATGACTAATTTTTTCAGAACCCAAACATGGAACACTTGTGTTTATAATTTCATACAAGAAAATTGTAAGGTTATTTTCAATTTTCTGCCATTGTTATATGTAGTAAATTATATGTATTAAAAGGATATCAAGTTCGCACTATAATCCCTCACTTACTTTCCTAGTTATATATGAAAAAAAGTGGATTCATATTCGGATTGCTTACTATATATATATATATATATATATATATATATATATATATATGTATGTGTATACAGTTGGCTCTCTGTTTAACGACTTTCAAGGGACCGTGAAAGATCGTCCATAAGTAGAGATCGTCCTTAAACAGAATTTGGGGAAAAAACAACATTTCCCTTCACACTTTACAAGCTTCGGACTTTCTATATATTTCTTAATATATTGGCGTGTTTAAAAATTTTATTTTTATTATCATTATTATTTTATTCACAAAAAGTTATTTTAAATTACATTGAAAAAAGAGTACAAACAATACAATAAATTAGGTTTTTAAAAAGTCAAAAAGTGTTCATTGTTTCATTTTTTGCCTTGTTTTCGTTATTCTCCCTATTCCAGATATTCTAAATTGTTAGTGTGTCATCTTCCATATTCGAAGTAATATAGCGTCGGAGAACATCTAGAGCAGAAGTTGCATCTGTGTAAGACGATGGCAGTGTCTCGATTTCCATGTCTTCAACTTCACCTTCTTCGTCTGACACTGTGTTTTCGTTTACTATATCTTCATAAATTTCTTCTACATTTCTATAATCTGTTGTTAAAACAGATTCATCACAATTGTAGAAATCTTGATTTGAAACATCCTCATCTTCAACAAGACTTCTGCATTCTTCAAGGGTAATATCATCTTCGTTGATTTCTACATCCGTACTTTGCAGTTCCAGTACAAGTTCTTTACGAATTCCAGCAACGCGAAAATAGTTTTTATTGTGGATGAAGAAACTTCTGTCCATGCTGATGTTATCATGTGCATTGCTTCCAAGATCGTAAATTTTCTAATTTTCATACAGTCAGCCGAATTGTTTATTAATTTCCTAATTAACGACTTTCTGTAGTATGCTTTCACACTGCGAATGATACCCAAGTCTAATGGCTGCAGCTTGCTAGTGCAATTAATTGGTAAGAAATGAATAGTCAGATTTGTAAGTCCAGGGATATTTGGAGCATGAGCAGTGCAACGGTCGATTAAAGGTAAAACATTTCTATTTTCTTGATGCATTTTTGCATCAAATTTTCTAATCCAGTTAATAAAAATTTGTCATGTCATCTACGCTTTATTGTTATTCCTGTACTCACAAGGTTTCCTGGGGATATTCACCCCAGGACCTTACACCTTGGTTGTTTTGATTTGCTTATAACTAGAGATGGAAATTTCTCAGATCCATCCGAATTAGTGCACAGTAAAACAGTCAATCGTTCCTGACTGTGTTTTCCACCAAATCACTTTTCGCCCATATACGTTAAAGTTTTATTAGGCACCATATTGCAGAATAGCTCGTCTCATCTGCATTGAATATGTTCTTCTCATCATATCCATCTAATATCCCCTTCAGCACTATTTTCCATTCTTCCACTATTTTTTCATCTACGGAGCCACTTTCACCAGATATGCTTATAAATGCAAGCCCATCTTTCTTTGAACTTTGCTAGCCAACCATCCGAAGCCTGAAAATTTTGCATTCCAAAATTTTCTGCCGGAACAATAGCATTTTCTTTAAATATCATTCCGGAAATTGGAATGTGGATGATCTTGCTTCATGAAACCATTGCAGGATTGCCTTATCAAACTCTTCTGATCCGCCACATTGAATTTTCTGCCGTTTGGATTTGGATCCCAAACCAAATTTTTGTGCTGAATCAAAAAATTTTCTCTTTGCTTGTTAAAAGGCCTTTGAGAGTAGACTCGTATAGCTGAAATTGTCTTGCGAATTGGACTTCTGTTATTCCAACACTTTCTTCCCAGTCTTCAGTAATTTTCACCTTTTCGTGTAGCGTAAGGTGCTTTCACGTTGATGCCATTTTGCTCTGCTCACCTCGTATTCAGACTGGAATGAGCTCTTACACACAACCATGAATTCTTTAAACATGAACACCTGCTTCCCGGAAGGAGTGAGAGAGGGCTGCTATTGGACAGTTCGTAAGTCACATGACAACAGATGGTAGGGACAATAAAGTGATTCAGCTCCCGCATTCCAAGAGCTCCATGAAAGAATATTCGATCTTCCGAGAAACAGTAATTGCCCCCCCCCCTCGTTTTTCACATTGCAACAAGTCTATGATTGTAACATTTCAAACATCAAGGAAATTCCGGGTCTGTTGTTGACACCAAACTTGTTTTCCTCCACTGAAGGTTCCCCTCCTGCGATTAAAATGTTGAAGAAAGAGTTTATCATGTAAAAAAAATTTGTCGTTAAACAGAAACAACGTCGGCCTTAAATCGAATTTTTTTACGTCGGAGGGTCCGGGACTGGGAAATATCGTCTTTAAATAGAGATCGTCGTTAAGTAGAGCGTCGTTAAACAGAGAGCCAACTGTATATATATATATATATATATATATATATATATATATATATATATATATATATATATATATATACATACATATATATGCATATATATGCATATATATATGTGTATATATATATATATATATATATATATATATATATATATACATACATATATATGCATATATATGCATATATATATATGTGTATATATATATATATATATATATATATATATATATATATATATATATACATACATATATATGCATATATATGCATATATATATATATATATATATATATATATATATATATATATATATATATATATATATATATATATATACATGCGTATGTGTTCTTTTTATATACACTACTATATGTAATACGCGTGATATCCCATCATTATAATTTTTTTCTGATGTTGTAGTCATGATTCCAACCTGTGCGTGATTCAGAAAAAGTCTTATTTTTCGCTTTCATTTTCTCCCGTTGCGTAGCAAATAAAAAAATTCACCAAATAGAAAATTTTTATGCTTTCATTTTCTCTCATGTATATAATTAAGTATAAAAGAGGGGTTAGGTGTGTCTGTTCGGTCATAAATGAACAACATGTCATATGATTGTCTGCCTGTGTATATTTTAAAAGGGAATGTAATGTAATAGTTTGAAACTGTTGTACGTTGGTAAGTAGTAGAGTATAATCAACTAACTTTTCTGTAACATTAAAACTCTGACTTTAATTGTTAGTGGTTCGATATAGCAAACATACTAAACTATATCACAATACTTGAAAGAATATGTATCTCCAAAATGAGTAGAAGCAGAAGAAAACAAATTTTGTTCAAATAATGCATGGATTTCAGACAAATATGAATTTCTACCATCGATTTTTTGTGCACTGTATAAATGTTACTATATAAGTGTTATTCAGAATTAAGTTTAGACGGAAGTAAGGGCTCATTTCAGCTAACACTGCAGCCATCTGGTGACTGAAAGAAGAATATTTTGTGTTGGGCAAAAATATTTTGTTTTCAGAAAATTGTACTCAACGGAGTTATGAAGAAAAGAAAGTAAAATGTTTAAGTATTTTGAGGGATCAATCGATGTAATATATTTCTATCAAAAATAATCTTTCATGAACACAAAAAAATTGCTTCTCCAGGCAAAATAAATCATAAGTTCCAATTCTCGAATTATAAAAAACGTAAAATGTTTGAACTATTTATTTAAAATAATCTCAAAATAAATTTTTATTCTAGTACAATGAAGGAATTGCCTAGCAATTAATAATGCGCAAAGCACTGTATGAAATATTAAAACATTAGTTGAAAGACATGGCTTCAAAAATATAATTCAGTATTCATTTTATAAGTGCAGTGCCTCGTACTTAGCATTCTTTATTTACCGAGATTAGTTTTAAAAAGTATTTATATGGGAATGCTCAAAAGGAATATTTTCTAATTTTTTTAAATAAACGCAAAATAACTTGACAAACAAGCTTTGGCCCTCGGTAACTATTGGTCTTATGAAGGAAATACTTATCATACAAATCTTAAACATATTAAAATTAAAGAAAAAAATGATGTGTACAAATTGTTTAATAATAAGTGATGCTTAATAATAAGTGAAGCAAAAATTTTTTACTTCACTTATTATTAAGCATTTGTCACATTAAAATCGTCAAGACTCTGTAAAATTCAAGCGAAGAGAATGAATTTAAATAAAAAGAACAAACGAAAAGATACATGAGGTAAAGCAACAATAATAAAAAAAGTTAAATATTAATACCTAGAGTAAGTTTCCATTTTTTTCTGAAAAATCTAATGAGGATTTGAATTTAAATCTTAAGAGTATTTAAACTGAAAGTAACACACAACTTAAAATAAATATTTAGTGAAATTTTGCTTTCACGTATAACTAATGAAACAGTTATTTTATTAATAAAATTATTGTGAGATTTACTAAAATGAAACAGATGACCTGCATATTTTAAATATTCTCATAAACAAAGTTAAAAATAATTAATGAAAACATTAAAAGGAAGGAGAAACTTTTGAAAAGATTATTTAACATGGAACTTAATATCCAATAGTAAAGCCAAACAAAAAGTTTATTAACGAGTATAATTTAAATTTTTTCAAAAAATTACCTTGCATACTTTTTTCCAAAAAAAGGAAAGAACTGAATAAAACAACGAGTATTTTATGTCCAAAGACTGAAACATACTATTTTTAACTAGATTTTTTTTTTAAATAAATTTTTGATTTTAATGAAAGGGTTTTCAGTGTAGTACTGACTTATGCACTTTGATAAAAATTTAATAACTTTGAGGATGATTTCACAGATGCACAACACAATAAAAAAGATTCGCTCGGTCCCTGTCGCATGGCAAATTTAATCCGGGTTATAATTTTTTTGGCTTCTTTAGAAAAAATATGCTGGTGTGAGGTTTTATTAAGAGCCTTCTATCTAATTTTACACTTTATTTTCACTTCTCGGTATAAGAATTAAAAACTGCTGTATACTTTTTGAGCAAGTAAAAAATAATTTAATTTAATAGTAACATATGTTTCCATTTTTTCTTCTTTTTTAGCCCTATACTCGAAGAACATAACAGAAGCATGTTATTATGATGTCCAAGTAAGTTTGTAGGCTTCTTTTCATGTTAGCATTTAAATAGGGCGGTACATAAGTATTTTAAAATAGATTTTATCGATACGTTGTTCTTTTTTCATGATAATGTCGATCAAAATTAAAATCGCTGTTTTTAATCTGAAAGATGTATAGTACAGTAGACTGCATGATAATTAGATGTAGGAAGGTTTAATAATCCACTAGTGTATCAATAAGTATATACGCCAAAAAGTTCATACTTTTAATCATATTTTCCTTCTTTCTTTTTACTTTTGTTTTCACTTTGTACCGTTCTGATTGCACGATATGTAATTCGTCGAATGGAACAATTTTGAGCAATGCAACATTATTTTAAAGAAACAGATCAAAAACGTGCATCCAAGTTCTTTTTTCTTTTCGTGTAGTGTTATTCTGGTATCAAAGTGATCGAAAAAAAATTTCTAGTAAGCTCATAATATCATTGTTTAGTGAATTTGAAGAAAAAATGTTATTTACAAGACAATATGTTTTTATTTCTCATAGTTATGGATCATTATGTTATAAGATAAGGATTTGTTGATCTTGCTTGGTTATGCACATAACTTCATATATTTAGGTATTGAAGGGACATATTATAAGCCGATAACCACATTATTTCCTCAACTTTAACATGTAGACACCTTTAAATAGATAAAATATACTTAAGTACTTTTAACGAAGAGAGATCAGTAAATAGAATTTTGAGATCTGCTTCTAAAAAGAATATCATGTGGTGTACACGTGAGGGAATAAGCTCTAAATTTTTAAGTCGATGCATAAACATTAATTTTGCTTCACTATACATTTATAAGCAGCTGAAAGTAAAATATTAATAGTTAAAATCCTAAAATCTAAAGAAAACACTTTTAAAAAATTCAGTTTTTAATGAGGGATTAGAAATGTTGTTGTTGTTGCTTATGCCACTTGACCGACAGCAACATCAGATCAAGTTCCGAAGGCTATGAGCGATGAAGTTGCGACTCCTGTTTTGACTGGCACCACAAGGGTTGGAGTCCGACTTGGCCAAAGGACGAGTCCCGTAATTTTTAACCGAATCAAGTGACGAGACCAGAACACTTGATTCCGCACCTTCAGAGGTAATTTGGAGAACTTGGAGGACATTGCAGCCACGACAAATTTTATGTGCACCAGCCGCCATTAGTGTAGGATTAGAAATGTTTAACCCCGGAGTGACAAAAATTTAAATCAAAATTATTTCTCTGACTATGCATGTTGTAAAAATACAGCGAAATTTACTTCAGCTGGTAAAAACAGAATTAATGAACCAGAAATCATACTAAAGTAGTCGGTTTATAAATGCGAAAAGTATTTAAAATTGTCTCTACAAATAAGAAGACACAAGCATCATTCTAAAAACTACATGCTTGTAAATAATAAATACTAACCTCGATTTCTGCTTCCAAAAAGTAAATTCTCATAAATCAAAATGAACTCCTCTTAACACATCTTTAGAAATTACTTAACTCATTATTCATTATCTACTTATAAACGAGGTATCCCACATTAACAAATATTTCTGTACCATCACATTCAAATTATTATTATTAATTTATCTCATTAATCGTGGATGAGAAGCAGTAAGGCAAGTATCGCTCAGTGATCAATAATTACTAATATCACAAATACCTGGTGCGGTGAGCTACTTCCCGTCAGTCCTTATCTCCGAATAGCTAGTGGTACATAGTTGTGGGCACTTCTTTTGTCGAGGCACGCTCCGCTATGTATCCATCGCTTTTCGTTGATACCCGGGGTGCAGCTGGGTGGACTCGTTGACATCTATGGTTCGGCTTTGTTTCTCAGTCGGTCCCTGGTGCGGTGAGCTACTTCCCGTCAGTCATTATCTCCAAATGGGCTGGCGGTACATCATTGTAGGCACTTCTTTTGTCGAGGCACGCTCCACTATGAATTCATCGCTTTTCGTTGATACCCGGGGGCATATTCTGTAAGACTCGCGATTTGAGCACTCACTTGGCGGCTTGGCACTCGCTTAGCGGTTTGGCGAAAAGTATAAGGGTAAGTATAAGGGAAAGTATAAGGGTTGCCTCAGTTCTATCTCCAATCGTCGTTCGATACGGTTAGGCATTCTTAGACAATCTTATCGTCGTTCGATGCGGTTCGGTTTTCTTAGACAATCTTATCTAAATATCCCAGACAATCTCCGAGAGCGCAATTCTAAATTTTAAAAAGCGATTTCGGCACTCAATTGCCGGTTTGACGAAAGCATCAGTTTCGCCATCTGTTGACATATATAGGAATCTTTTTATTATAAGTTTTTTTTTTACTTCTACACAATTTAGTATGTTTTAAAATCTAACCGCATCGAACGACGATTAGAGATAGAACTGAGGCAACCCTTATACTTTTCGCCAAACCGCTAAGCGAGTGCCAAGCCGCCAAGTGAGTGCTCAAATCGCGAGTCTTTCAGAATATGCTACCCGGGGTGCAGCTGGGTAGGCTCGCTGACATCTATGGATCGGCTTTGTTTCTCAATCGGTCCCTGGTGCGGTGAGCTACTTCCAGTCAGTCATTATCTCCGAATGGGCTGGCGGTACATCGTTGTGGGCACTTCTCTTGTCGAGGCACGCTCCGCTATGTATTCATCGCTTTTCGTTGATACCCGGGGTGCAGCTGGGTGGGCTCGCTGACATCTATGGTTCGGCATTGTTTCTCAATCGGTCCCTTGGGATGGTCTAATTCACTCTCAATTGCACTCCGTTATCATCATCCGGTCGGTGTGCTCCTTTTGTCGGCAAAGGTGGGTCCTTGACGCTGGTATGGAACTTCAGGCTCTAGTCATTTCTAGTCGCTGTTTCCCTTTTGGTTTGTTTATCATTCTTGCTTCTGGGCTGGCATATCATCTCTCCGTCTGGTCAATCACTCGGCCTCTCGATTCTGTGTTTTGACCGTAAGTCCCCGTTAGCTTAGCTTTCTCGAAACAGTTTTGCTCTTCATCTCAATTTCGCTGTCTGATCTGCGTCTCAATTTCAGTGTCCGTTCGGCGTCATAGAAAACATCTGCTGTCAGCTCGGCGTCTCCGAAAAAATCTGCCGCTTCTATCTTTTTCTGCCTCTCAAATATCTTGTATCATTACTCATTGGCTCCTCCTTCTTCCTCACTCTTATTGGCCATATATCTTCCTGCTTTATTTTATTGGTTCTTATTCATCGTTCTCGAACCTTCCATCCCCTCCTTCCCTGAGGACGGGGCACCTATCTTCATTACTAATCTTTTTCCCACGGCCTCCACATTTTTCTTGGACTTAAATCTGTTTCTCGTTCATCACATCATTGCTAAATCATCCCTCCCTTCATCGCTTCCTTCTTTAATCGTCTCCAAGCTTAATCATCGTTTCCTCACATCTGCTTCCCTTTTCTTCTGCCGTGCGGGTTTACTTAACCGTTGCTTCTAGCTAACTACGTTCTTTTAACTTGGCTATTTCTCCCTGAGGCACTTCCTGTTTTCATCAATTTCGCCTTTTTTGCGGCTTCTCGTATTATTCTCTTTTACCTTCTATTTAACCCTCCATACATCCTTTACGTGATCTTTCTTCATTACTATGGCCCTTTTATTTCACTTTATAACTTTTTTCAATGTCGCTACAATATACCCCACGATATAACATCTCATATACGCCATCATATACAGAGAATCAAGAGCTTATTTTTAGCGTATTCCTATCTCTAATACATATAGAAATGTTTTATATATTAAATGTTATCTCTATATTTATAAAACAGTTCCGTAACTGACTGACTGACTGACTGACAGATAACGCATAGACCAAACCACTGGACCTAAAAGGCTGAAATTTTCCATGGCGATTCTATTTATAATGTAGGGGTGCACTAAGATAAATTTTTGAAAAATTCTTAGATTTTTTTCATTAAATTTTTAAGCTTTTTTTGTAACTTTTTCCAAGTTTGCATTTAAAATAATAATCTGAGGAATATAAAATTTATATCGCGAGAACGATCATAAAAATTCCTTTAAAATGAAACTTTTTTTCGAATCTTTACCTCCATTTTCTGATTTTTGGTGAATTTTTAAAGATTAACTTTTAGAATTTAATTTATTAAGTTCTGATCACTCGGTTTCTTTTCTTTTTGTGATACTTTAAACTAGTTTTGCGTCACGTGCATAACAACGAAATAGACAGAAGGAAAAATATTTTTTCTTTCTAAAGTGCAGATGATTGGACATTATCCAAAAAAATATTAAAATACAGTAAAAGAAATGTTCCTCAAACTCTACTATATTAACTGTACTATATTCTTTAGTATGTTCTATTAGATTTAATTTGAATATTTTAATATTCTTCTACATTATTTTGTCTATAAAAATATCCATTACGATTTTTTACAAATATATATTTTTTGGCATTAATTGCATACATTGACCGTTGTATTTAATTTGTATGTACTCCGTATCGAAGCACGGGTATTCAGCTAGTAACTAATAAGTGGCTGTTATTTTTTATTCTGCAGAGCAATATAAAATATATTATCTGCTACTCATACCTTGCTAACCAATAAAACATTTCTCAGTGTTCCTTCAGGTACAAACAAGATTTTTATTTACATAAGGAGTTATAAATTTCTGAGTGCATGTACCTTCAGTAACAGCTTGCAAATATGAGTCCTGGTATGCTTACAAGAGCATATCGTTAGACTCCAAGAAGTTGTTACTGATTAGAAACACTTTATTCTTTACTCTAAACTTCAGACTAAACTTCCCTCAAAATATAAATTTTTTAACTTACATTTTTCCAGAGCGCTTGAGAAAGGAATTGCATCGGAACAAGGGGATTGCCTTGAAAATGTAGCCCTATTGCCGATGCAAGCCAAGGTGTCCGTGAAGCAAAAACAGTGCGAAGGGAATAAGCTTATTTCTCCACCCAACAATAACAGTAAGTTGGACCTCAACCCAAAATCTTTATGTGTGGACAAGAATTCGCAAGGTAAATAAGCATTTATTGCCTTCTTAAGGTTCTTTCCATAATATTATTTAAAGCCGTATCAAATAAAATAAATTGTATAGTATAGGACATCCCTTGCAAGCTGTGTTATATTCCACATAACTTAAAACTAGAACGCAGTCTTTTTCAAAAGCTGTTATTCTAGTCGATTCTAGATCCGCCATAGAAGCAATAGCTTTGCAAAAACATTTTGAGTCCAAAATTGTATCCAATATAAAACAAAACATCAGGTTCCTTAACGAAAATGGTAAATTTATTACTTTTCAGTGGATACCTTCACATGTAGGCATAGATGGTAATGAAAGGGCTGATTTATTGGCCAAAAAAGGGACAGAAGAATATCCTGGACAGTGTTCTTATCCCTCTTGACTCCTTTTGGTGAATTATTCAAGACAAGATTATGTCGTCATATATTAGAGAATTATTATCCATTTGCAAGGGAAAAGTCTGGGTGTCTATTGGGGATGACTGGATAAAATTTTGTCATAAAACACGTAAAGAGGCCGTGGCCAATTTTAGACTAAGAACAGGGCACGACTGTCTGGCTGAACATCTGGCCAAAATAGGGATTGTGAGTTCCAGCGTATGCACTTTATGTGAGAATGAAAATATGAATAAAGCTCACCTACTTGTTTGCTCGAAACTAGACTTTAACTGACGGTAGAATGGTGATGTGTTCTAGTAGTGTGCTCTCTATTGGAGGGCCAGAGAACTTCTGTCCTGATCTCACGGTCTTCAATTATTGTGCTTCTGGCTTTTTAACTTTTTATCCTAGAAATTTATGTTTTTAACTGGTTTTAAGGCATTTTGGTCGTTCTTTTTTCGTATCTTAGGGTTTCCTTTTTGTTGTCCTGTGTTTTTATATTTTTTGAATGTTGGGTGAGTAGCCAGACTTGTATGGATTAAGTTCCAGTTGACCATATGTAACAACAACAACAACAACAACAATATATTCCATACTTTCAGACTATCGTTCCAGAACAACCAAAATCACTGGAGAAAATTAAGATCTCTAATGTTGTAATTTCTCACTTTCCATGTATATTGGATGTATGTTTTAAATTTATATATTTGTCGTGATTGTTACTTTTAGTTTACCTACTTGTATGCCGATACATGCATGTTTCTTCAATAGAACGATTTAGTAGATCTCTGATTTTATGCAAAATTTTAAATGAAATAGATTATATCATAAACAAAAAATTATTACTTAGAAATAAAAGCAGTTTGCCCTACCGCTGTAGTCATTCCTTAGTTATTCAAACTAAACATTGAAATATACCCATATTTTTATGCGTTAATCATTTTTCACTCACGTTCACACTGATACGAGGAGAGCATCAATAAACCTGGGACAAAACTTTTGTCCCAGGTATTTTGCGAATATACAAATTTTGTGTACCGAGGAGCCAGATATATAACCTAGAAGTCTGTCGGAAATCGTTAAGGCACTAAGTCAATATAGCGCTCGATATCTTTAACAGTTTCTTGAAGCACACAGCCTGGGAGAAATTAGTACTTATTTATGTCACGTGAATTACTTTCTTTCTCGATCAGAATCTTCATATGAGTAATAACGGTTTTAAATATTTATGTCGAACCTAATAGAGAGAAATCTGAATTAATAACATTTTCGAACCAGCAAGGTTTCAACAAATTTATTGCCACTTATAAACTGTAGCTACATTTTGTAAGTATTTCTGAACGTAATATGGCATTCAGTGGTAAGAATTTCCCGCATTATCGAGATAGCTTAATAGTCATGGCGATCATCTGTATATCAGGATATCTCTAGTGGATCCGACCCTGACAGGAAAATATTATTCCAGAGTATTCATTTTTCAAACTAAATGACACCAGCTATTTTAAATTCTAATTACGGGTTATCTCAGCCTTCCCATTCTGTTTTTCAGCATAAATGCTGCAGGTGAATATTTTCCCTCTATTGATTTAGAAAAACACAAAATTTTCTGAAGCAGCTATCGTCTCTTTTTTTAAAAGTTGTTTACCCTGAAAAGGGATGATGGAGATAACCTTTATGGTTAACATTTTTGTTCTATTTGAGAGTCTTTAACTGATTTTTTTTTTGTAAATTTATGTCCAAACCGACCTGCATAAATGCATAACGAAAAAATCTCTCGGAGTTAACAGAGCTTGTTAGAGTTACTTACTGCTCTTGCTTATTTAATTGAAATAAATTAATAACATTCTACCTTTTAAAAATTAGCATCAACAGTCGCATTTAATGTTTGTTTTAATGTTTGTTACAGATCTTTACCTTAATTTACGCATAAGGCCATCTACGCACAGAGTTATGGTAGTCCTATGAGTAAGACAGGTGGAAGTAGATGGTATTTCCATGTTTCAGTGAGTTTTAAACGGCACTCTTTCTATTTGATCAGGTGACCAGCCACTGAAGTATCCTGAAAATGCGTGTCTATGCTGCAAACGTCAGTTCGAGAGACCAAAAGAGCCGATAAAGCCAACCAGAATGATGTATTGGGAAATACCCAGACCTAAGTTTGGAGGCATTTCTGTGACGGCGGATGACTACAGGGCCCATAAATTACCTAAAAGGTACAATAAAATTCAAATCTTTTATTTTATTCTATGCATTTGTTCAAGTGAGCGGAAACAGCTTGTTTCGTTTAGTCTAAATTTTAAACTCTATAACGCGAAGATATGCATTCGGGACGCTTATTGAAAAGGACAGTATACTATACATAAACTCCGATTTCAAAATTAGGCTTGGTAGTTTCAGTTGCAAGCTTACGATCAATTCGTATCACTTTGCTTTTGATCAAAAACATGCATCGTGTCCAATAAGAGAGGTTTGGCACAATGCTCTTTTTAAAACAGGAAAAAACACGTACTTTCTTCGCTTCGGAGGCTTTACCTCCTATTGGCTGATCAATTGAAATCATAAAACGCTAGCTGGGGATTAAACCTGTAAGACTCTCAGAAAAAGCTATTTATAGTTGACAGAATCCAATCCTCCAATCAATAAGAGATAGTAAGCTAAACGGCTAAAATAAAAGTCTATATTTTTTTTAATTCGCTCTTTCTTAGGGAAGTTCCTACGTGGCATCCACATCGTTCACAGCCTTGGACATGGTTGAAGGTACCAAGTGTCACAGAAACCACCTATAGAAAAGATTTCGCACCACCAAGCCTACCTAACAAAGTAAGAAAACTTCCCCTCAGACCCAGGATCATCAGCTCTCAAGGTCCTCCTAATGGAACTGGAAAATCACCGTAAATCTTTATCCATGTGTTATATGAATCAATGAACATCCCTTTGTTAATAAAATTTGCGTGATGATATTTATGAAAACTTTGCTATTCACTGAAGACAAAGCTTAAACTATAAATAACAATATTTTATTTTGAGTCTAACAGTAATGACTGAAGTTTAGTAACTCACTGATTAAAACTTAACAATCGCTAGACACGTATACAAGGATTACCACCAGAAAAAGCTTTCGCAAAGGGCTCACAGTTTCTGATAAAAAATCATTTAAGGTTTTTTTAGATTAATTCTTAGTAATTATATATAAAAAACCTAAATTTTTATTTATTAAGTTCTACACATACTTTTGTCTTAAAACACACACACGCATATATGTGTGCGTGTGTTTTGAGACAAAAATGTGTTTTAATATCCTATCTTATTCAATGTGTATGGCGTGACTTATAAATTACCATTTTTATTGATACAGTTAAGCCATTCATTAATTTATATATCTAACCTTAAAAAATTCTATCTTGGGAAGGTTCATGTAAAATTCTTCACGAACGTGTGAACGGTGCTTGTCTTGGCATTATTGTGGGATTAAGACGAGACCACTCTGTTGGAATTTTAGGAATGATTGACAATTGTCAGAGAAAATTGACTACGCCCTATATTGTACATAACACGGGTGAGCTTGGGCAGAAGAAATAGATATTTTGCAGAGATAAGAAGCAGGCCGGTCCGGGCCAGAACTTCTGAGAAATGGCTCAGAGAGAAATGAACAAGAAAATCATTTGCCAAATATGTTACAATGTAATTTTATTGGGGTATTTCCACTCTGGCGAATTATGACTACAACTGCCGTTTCCTGTTATAAGATGCATGCATTCGTTTTCCGTAAGGTTTCTAGTGCATCTCATGACTCCATTAAGATAGTTGTAAAATTCAGTTTTTCTAACAGGCTATAATTATTATCGTTTAATGCCATAGCCCAACCACATATCTGCATTTTGTTATGAGTCTCATACACTTGAGGGCACATAACGCATTTTGTTTGAAGTCCATCTGATTCTCAAACATTACATCCCATTTAATACCACGCATATATAATTTGAATATATAAGCAGACTCATCACCTACATTTTCTTAATTAATCATAATGAATGACTGCTTAAAGGATTAACGCCAGAAAGAATTGCAATTGGTTATAACTAACAAAGTAGCTCACATTAGTGAGAAATACGCAGCGAAAATAGATTAGCGTGCTAGATCTAAGAAGCTTAAGAAAAGTTGCATGAATTTTAGCAAATACCCCGAAGTAACTGCTATTTAATGAACGTCCGCAGGTATTAAGATGAAACCACACTATGTATTAACTTCGGAAATATTGCATTTATCTCCTTTTAACCATTCGGGCGGAAACAAAATTTGATTATTCATTCGATTTTGCCTATGGATTAGTATGGATTCCGCCATCAAGCAGGGCTTAGGTGTCTTTCGAGAATCAATTATTTTATTATTCAGGGGAGACATAGGAGCTTCGAAAATTTCAATCCATTAGAGAAAACGCAATTCAGGGCTTTGTGTACCTATGCAAATAAAACTTCTAAATATTCCTTTCAAGAACGCGGTCTTGAAATGATAATGTTATTCATAGAATAGGTGAATTAGGAACAATGTTCTTTGTTACTTTGATGAAGATATTTTTAGAATTATTAATTCTATTAAACTCGTGGAGTTGATTGGCTGTGGCAGTAGATTCAATAATCTTTTGATCGTAAACATTAGAACAGCATGGAGTTATGCTTAAAAACCCATTATAGTCGTAGGAAATCTGCTAGGATTATTTTCCATTATCAGCTCAACAATATCGGTGCTTTCACGTGTTAAAAGAGAACGTTGCATTAAAAATTAACTCTGGTTATAGGAATAAAAAGGAAATAGACAAAAAAAAAGACGCACCAAGAAGGAGTTATCCGAATGGGAAGAAATTCGGTAAATGTGATGCACATGTATAGAAAAACAAATTATTACAATTTGTATACAACAAAGTGTAATACAACATTATTTAAATGAAGTACATAATAATAATTACAAGATAAAAAGAACTTTTTATGTACCATGTTTTTAAATTTTCTGTTGAATCATATAAACTTGACAATTCTATGTATTAATAAATACTTTTTTTAAAATTTTTTTGATGAATTATCCCATCAACTTGAAAGAAAATGATCAAATGCATAATAAAGAGGTATCAAATGCGTAATCAATCGTTTAGCTTGAGAATTGGAAGTTAACTTGCTTTTAACTTTTCGTTCCCGTCCCGGCCGATAGATGGCTGCACCATTCTACAAAACAAAATTAATTGAAAATGAATTAAATTCTGCTTAAGGATGGCTAAAAGTATTAAAAGAATGCATTGTCATCGTGTTCGGAGCTATTCTAAAAGTTTCAAATGTCTAGCTAGTCGGGAAGTTAGTTAGAAATCGATTGCAAGATTTGTACTGGACAAACACACAAACACACAAACAAACTAACAAACAAACAAACAAGAAAGCGAGTTAATAAAAACATGGTAAAAATTACTTATTGTCAACGTTAGGTAAATCTTAATTAAAGATAAAACAACTGTCTACATTTCCTCTCCGCTATAAAGACCTGATTCTATTTTGAGCTAATAGTCTTAAATAAAATTATTTGTTTCTCCATAAAATAAAAATTAACGGCTTTAATAAAATAACCCATATTAAAGTTCAAAAAAAAAATTTCCGATTCTATACTCAAAATATTAAAATACATTTAAAGAGATCAACGGAAAAAATGTCTCGAAAAGTTACATTCTTGTTTTCCTTTGCTTAAAATAAGCTATATAGCTTTAGAATCTAATAAACCGTATTCCTCTATCTCAATTATTACATTACTAGATACGATAATTTTATACTGTCTACATACTGTCTGTTTTTGTACATCTGTACATTATGTCTATTTATTTTCTTATGAAATTTTAAGGATTTGCCAAGTTAAAAATCTTTCATCTAAAATTCATCGAACGGTATTAATGAAATTTTATATAGAGTTTTTTTTTATTCGATTTTCATTTCACTGTCTAAAAGATTTCCGGCCTAGAGTAAAAATTCTGGAAATATTTTCCTTGGGGTAAACATAATTTTTTTAAAAAGATTGTTTGAACCTTTAAAATAGTTTAAAATGTTATAAATAAAAGTTTTACAAATCCTGATTGCAAATTAATTTTTAAACCTTTCCTGTGTACAAAAGAAGGGAAATTAAGTTAATAGAGCTAATGGTGTTGCAGATATATCAAAAACTAAGCATAATTTTAGTTTGAATTTAAACAAAGTTTTTTAAATGTTAAAAAGAAAATAATTTTTATACTAAAACATGTTTGAAAGAAAACACAAATAGCGAAGTGTTTAAGTAAATCTTGTGACATCCTTAATTTCATAATACTTTGGGGTTTTTAATTCTCATCAGAAAATAGAATTCAAATTAGGAGCGATAAAGTAACCCTTTCTTTTCTAGTTAAAGGTGAATATTTAATTTTTTATTCAAGTGGCAATTTGAATAGAACACTAATTAAGGTTTATGTGCGCTCCAGTAACTTACTCTAATTCTTCACAACGGAATAAACGCTCTTTAGTAAAATGGGTCTGGTACACATCGCAAAACTATAATAATTCAAAATATTTTTCAAATAAAGCTTTTACATTCAGTTCACTATAATACCCCTTAAGACATCATCGAAAATTCAATTTTAAAAACTAAAAATAGATATGCGGGCCATGCGATAAAGATTGCTTCATGAATATTTTCTAGATTCTAGATTTTTAATTCAGTTGAATATACCGAAGAAGTGGAAAACTTGACTATTGAGTAATGTTGATTCAGCTTTTGTGATGTCTGTTGGATTAGGTTTTTAATACCTTATTCTAAGCAAAGAAAAATTCCATTTGGCAGGTTAAATTTTGAGAGAGACGCCACAATACTAAGGAAAATTCCGTCAAGATTAATCGGTTCTTTTTAGAAGACGCGGAAAAAAAAGGGAAAATTTGTATATATATATATATATATGTGTGTGTGTGTGTGTATATATGTATATATATATATATTCAGAGTAAATACTGTCACTTCGATCTGTTTGTATTTCTTCTTCTAAAACACGTATTTCTGCCACAAACGTTTGAGTTAATGAGAAAACAGTTTTCCCGTTGGTGCAAGTGATATGAAAAGCAAATGTAGGTCTGTCGTCTATACCAGTGCTCCCCAACCTTTTAATCGCCGCGGACCGGTCAACGTTTGATAATTTTACCGCGGCCCGCTGAGGGGGACTGTATATGTGTGGTCCTGCAAACAAGTAGGAAACTGTCTATGAGAAACTTTCTATAATGGATGTGGAAGCGGACTGTATCTTCGAAATAAACATAGTATAATTTAACAATAACAATAAGGGTTTATTAAAAAACCTATTAGAACATAGAAGAAAATTTAGAATATAGGAGCAACCGAGTCTAGCAAGAGTTCAGGTCCCGACCAACTATCTAACTCGGCAGACAGACGCCGACTACCCAGAAACAGCGCCTACACGGTGAGCGCCAAGCCTATGCTTGGCAACCTTAGTGCGGTTCAACGACTTTGTGGTCTAACAAAGGCTATGACTGCAATTTTAATTCATAATCTTGAAATGTTTAATAAACAATAAACTAATTTAAAATAGTTACAAGATTCATTTTGTTACAAAGGTATAAATTAGCACAAACCCGACAAAGTCACACTAACCCGAGAGAAATACACCACAGTAAATAAAATGGAAATAATTTAATGTTCCTTGGGCGGCCCGGTACTATTTGATCCACGGACCGGCACCGGTCCGCGGTCCGGGGGTTGGGGACCACTGGTCTATAGATTTCTAAATTGTTCATTTTACTAACTTTTGTGCAAATCCTCAAATTTCCGAAATTACTTGATTAAAAATAAAACCACAAAAAAATTTGAATACCGCTATTCGATATTTTAAATACATACTAAAGTGTCATTGATAAAATTCCTTTTTTTCGTCTTTCAAAAGTCGTCAAGCCTTTGATATATTACTTGTTTGTTTTTTCTCTCTTCCTGTGTAATACGTCGCTAAGGTATTGCTATATGAATTGTTCCATTGGAAGTTTTGGCGACTTGGAAAAGGTAGAAAGGCAAATCTATCAGTGTTACCAATAGCACTTCAGTGTTTAATTTCTGCTTTGTTGCGTTGGGATCTACATGAAATGATATGTTTCCATTTCACATAAAATGGCTTTAAAATGTATTTCGAATTTCGTAAAAGGAAAAACTTTTTTCCAATGGGGTAGTGTAGAGGTGAAAAAAATAATAAATATACTATATGCGGGGGGGGGGGTGATGGATAGATATAATATAGTATGTGGTTAGTACATTGCAAGAATTAAATTATAATTCGTTGTGACCTTAACGATTGAAAACAACTCTGGTTTGAAATGACAGATTAATTTATTGATTAAACACATGTTTACGCCAAGTCAGAGCTTAATGGCGTAATCTACAATCTTGGCAGTCGCCAATCAAGGTGATTGTATTGTAGCCCTCCTGTGCAAGACGGGTAAGTGTTCTATATAAGCAGTAGCGTCTGCAAGCTCGGGGTCTCAAATCATTGGGATTCGACCACCCATATCGTTGGGATTCGACGTCATACTTTTGAATAAAACTTTGCTTTTGCTTACAGTCCACAGTTGTAATCTTACTTTGAACATTACTCTTCATATATTAATGGTCTCATCGTTTGCCGGAGCTGTCTGAACTTTGTTGCAAGCAGTTACAATGGATGTTATTCAACTGAATAGAAAAAAGGGCAATTTAAAAGCCCAACTTACAAGATTAAAGCAGTTCGTTACGGAAGGACTTGATATAGCAGATGAGATTGTTGTCTTAACAAAGATGGAAGCGGTTTTGAAAATTCGCATGAAATTGGAAAATCTACAAGACGAGTACTATGGTGTACTAAAAGATGAAGAGGTACCTGCTGTCGAAGAAAGCTTTATTCAACTTGAAACAGGGGCTGAAAATATTCAGGTAAGCCTCAAAAGATTTATTGATAAACATGAAAAGGAAAATGTTGTAAATCAATCGGAAACCCATAGTAAATCCGCTTATATAGGTGTACAACTACCTACCATTCCTTTACCTACCTTTTCGGGTAAATACGAAGAATGGAATGTTTTTTATGATCAATTTGTTTCGATTATTGACAGTAACAAATTTCTGTCGCAGAACCAAAAATTGTCCTATACTATTTGCAGTCTGCCTTGACTGGCAAAGCGAAATATGTGCAAACCATGGAAGATTCTTATGAATCATTAATGAATGCTTTAAAAAACAGATTTGATAATAAACGCCTTATCGTGTTTAGTCACATTGAGCAGTTGCTATCACTAGACAAAATCAAAATTGAATCAGCTAGAGATTTTTGCTAGATCAAGTATTGAAACATCTTAGAGCATTAAAACAATTGAATTTGGTTCCTAACAATTTAACGGAAGCATCGTTGATAAGAATTATTTCTCAAAAACTTGATTCCGAAACAAGAAAAAATTATGAAATGACGCTAACTACAACGGAACTCCCTACCTGGGATAAATTTATTGAGTTTCTCGAGAAAAGATGCCTAATTTTGCACAATTTGCAAACTAAAGACATGAAATCTTACCCATCGAAATCTCAAGCTAATATTAAATCAAGGTATTTTCTAATTAATTCTACACTCAATTGCATAATTTGTAAAAAATCTCACATGATTTATAAATGTTCGGAATTTCTAAGTTTAAACGTAAAGGATAAAAATTTGACATCACAATTAGAGTCAAAGATTGGCCAGTTTAAATTTTGCTCCATAGCTATGGATGAAAGCACTGATATAAATGATACTGCTCAATTAGTATTATTTATAAGAGGTGTTGATGAGAACTTTGAAATTACCGAGGAACTGGCATGAATGCGTTCTTTAAAGGGAACTACAACGGGATGTGATATTTTTCGTGAATTCCAGGAAGGGCTTTTAACTTTGAAAGTGCCTATAACAAATATATGTAATATTACGACCGATGGAGCACCAAATATGACTGGGAAAAAATCTGTATTTCTTGGACTCTTTAATCAAAACTATCCCGGGAACAATGTTGTTTTTCTGCATTGTGTTATACATCAAGATGCTCTGTGTAAATCTGCATTGAATATGAAACCCGTGCTTGATGCAGTCGTGAAGCTTGTAAATACTATTCGATCTCGTGGGCTTACTCACAGGCAGTTTCGAGATTTTCTTCAGTCCGTGCAATCTGAATACTCTGATGTACTGTATTACACGAAAGTAAGGTGGCTTAGTGCAGGATATGTTTTCGAGCGAGTTTGGCAGCTGAAAGACGACATTGTGTCGTTCTTCCATGAGAAACAGTGTTCTGCGGAGTGCGAAATGTTAGAAGATACAGAATGGCTTTCGGACTTTGCTTTTTTCACAGATCTTCTTTGTCATATGAGCAACTTGAATGTCAAGATGCAAGGGGAAAATCAATTTATCGACGATATCTGGGCCCATCTCAAAGCTTTTAAACTAAAACTTAATCTGTTTGCTGGGCAGCTAGCTAAGAACGACTTGTCTAATTTCTCGAGGTTAAATTCAATACCCTCAGTAAATGAAGAGAAGCTTAAGAATTATGAAGATGGCTTGAAAAAACTGCATTTTGAGTTCGAACGCAGATTTCAAGATTTCAGTGCCATTCAAACAGAATTGGATATTTTTACCATGCCTTTCAACGTAAATTGTGAAGCAGTGAGGTCAGATTTGTAGCTTGAATTAATTGAGTTGCAATCTAACAATCATCTCAAGCAGTTGTTTCTAAATAAGCCAAAGTTAGAGTTTTACAAATCATTATCGAAAGTAAGTTTCCCAAATTTAATATCTCACGCCCAGAAAATCAGTGCTATGTTTGCTTCATCTTATATATGTGAACAAGTGTTTTCAACTATGAACCTTAGAAAGAATTATTTCAGAAATAGACTGACAGATGAGCATTTAGCCTCGTTCCTTAGAATCAGTACATCTCACTTCGAACCTCAATATAAGGAACTTTTAAAAATGAAATCGCAATTTCATTCATCTCATTAACATATTTAAATTGTAATACTTGTATATTGTAATTTTTGGCCATTCATCCTCTAACATTTGTATCAGACTTCCTGAACCATGCAAAAGAAGCAGTAATATGCTACATTTCATATTTATTAGATACTATCCCAAATAATGTAAAACAAGTAGAAATATGGTCAGACGGTCCTTCATCACAATTTAAGAACAGATTTGTTGCTGCATCAATAAATGTTTTGGAAGAACAATATTCCATAAATATGATATGGAACTATTTTGCAACATCCCATGGAAAGGATCCTGTTGATGGGATTGGTGGAAATCTGAAAAGACAAGTATTTAATCAATTGAAAAAAACGTAAATGCTTAGTAGTTAATGCGACAGATTTTGTTCAAGCTGCCCAAATGGCTGGAACTAACATTAATATCCAGGAAATTACCGAAGAGAATATCAAAGAAAGAAATTTAACACTTAATATTCAACAGGTTTGGGACAATTCACCATTATTAAAAGGTATCAAACAATATCACTGTATTAAAGTTGAAAATAAGAAACCTAAAGGATTTTTTATATCTTCTGAAAATAAAATAACTCCTCAACCATTATCCGATATTAAATGTGATGATTGGTATGAAATTGAATATCACGGTGTACTGTACACAGGAAAAATTACCAATTGCATCGATGGAGAATTTGAAATAACTACGATGCACCCTACAGGTAAACACTGGAAATGGCCTAAAAATGAAGATAAAATATTTTATCCTCGATCAAAGTTGATTCGGAAATTAAAACCTCCAATTTCTGTTAATTCAAGAGGGTTTTTTACATTTGTATTGTAATTCTTTCAATAAAACCATTGTACTTCATTTATTCTAATATATATATATATATATATATATATATATATATATATATATATATATATATGATGCGTAATTTTTATTGGTTTGATTTACACATTTTTATTTAATTTTCATTAATTTATTGTTAATTTATTACTTTGCTAAAATATATAACTACATACCTGGTAATTAAATTTAGTAAAGTTTCATTGCTATCTCCAAAATAAAATATTTTAAAATCAATATTTCATTAACTTCAAAGACTTAAGTAGGAGATGTAACGTGAGTCACGAAACTGTGTAACGTGGGTCACACATAAAATATTAAGATAATTAATTATTATCAGAACAATTATTTTGATTGGTATATCACAATTTGGAAGTGTTTATTATTTCACAAAATACTTTTTTTTTTTAGTCTTCTGTGTTGAAAGAGGAGAAATTTTATGTCTTCATTAACACAGTAAACTTGACTTCCATTTTTTTGTAACGTGAATCACAGTGCTAAATTATGGTCTGGATACCATCTGTTCATATTAAATTTTTAAATATTAATATCTCTAGTTTCTTACTGTACCCCAGATGTTTATAAAGAACTTTTTTAAATCAAATGTGATATTTCTTTGATATATATAGAATTTACTTTTGCGAAAATGTGTCAAACGGTAACGTGAGTCACATGGAATTGCCCAATAACTTTAAATGTGTTTTTCTCAAAATAAAAATTTTCATGTCATACGAATATTCAAACTGCTCCAAGCGCATTTCTAATTATCGTATTGCTTTGAAATTTAAGTTTTATATACTTAACTGTATATCAAATAAATCTTATTGAAAATAATTATGCTTCGTAGCTCAGAATTTCTAAATTTTGTACTTGAAAAGAAGATTTACAGGTATTTTGCGTAATAAAAAGGGTGTTTTCACTATTACTTTTTTCTCTTTATATTTTTAATGAATGCTTAAAATAAACAATAAGTTTCATTGTTAGTTCTATAAGGTATCCTGTAAATAAAAATTACCATATTACATGCAAAAGAAATGCGCATGGAACATTTTTAATTAGACCAATTTTTGATATAATTAATAATTCATAATTCCTAAATTATTAATATTTCATCATTAAATTTTAATCACTTTTACATATCTATGGTACTAATCACGTATTCAAATTTCAAGTAAATCCATTCAAAACCAAAAAAGTTAGGTTTGAAGGTCCACTGTCCCCTTAATGGCGTAATCTGAAATCTTGGCAGTCGCCAATCAATGCGATTGTATTGTAGCCCTTCTGTGCAAGACGGGTAAATGTTCTATATAAGCAGTAGAGTCTGCAAGCTCTGTGTCTCATATCGTTGGGATTCGACGTCATACTTTTGAATAAAACTTTGCTTTTGCTTACAGTCCACAGTTGTAATCTTACTTTGAACATTACTCTTCAACACATATAATATTATACAATACACTCCTACTATATATCTCATAATTCATCTACACATATCACTTACAAATTCATTACTCTACTATGTTAATTATCTACGGCACTCAACACATACATTTAACTCATTCAATTATTATAACATCATCTTATATAAATATCACTCAAATTAACCTAGCTCAATTTACTGACATGAGGATGATTCCACTCATTTATATATGTTAATTCAATCGCACCCCACCAGTTTAATTCTTATTATCAACTATTCTTAATTGGGTGAAGCAGTGATTATGCACATAAATGTGAGGAAAGGGGGGAGTACGGTACCTTCGTTGCTGATGTGAGATTGTAGTGGCGTTGGTCCTTCGTCTGGGAATGGCATAGTCTTGAGGCACTAGGATTGTTCATAGAAACATACACTATTATTGTTCATAGACGAAATCACTAGATCGGTGTCGAATAACAGCTCTTCGGATGGCGGGTCATACTGGATCGGGAACCTCTCTTGCATCTGACATCATCATCGCTTCATAGCGGAACTCCGTTGCAACAACCGCTTCTTCAACAATTGCCGGTTTTTGGATTCAATGCCCTTATTATTATCTTTCGTCAAATGGCCGCCTTATACTCTCATCAGTATACATGGGCTTAGCATTACTTTCAAACCATGCTGCTGCCTCTCATCTATTAGCTCACTTCACCTCATATGACTCTACATCTATCGGTACTCGAAGTGTTTTTTAAGCAACCTCTTCGTCTATCAGCCAACAAAACATGTTGCTTATCTTTATCAATTCTGTTATTTCATCTCCATATCTTTCTCATTCTAACTCTCGGGTACCTCCTCCAATGCTTTTCTATTGGCTATATTGTCTCTTCCCTTTTACCATCTGATTAGCTTGCGGTTTTATCCTTAATATTTACTCCATCCATTGGGCTTCGTGGGCGTATCTCTCGTTGTGACCCCACTCTCATCGTTCCACAGATCTGGACTCTTTTACAACCTAGCCCGGAGCTAAAGGCTTTTGCGTTTGGGCTTCCCTTTTATTACGGCCATAACTTCGCTCCTCTTTTTTACCTTTTCTTCTTGTTCTCTACTCAAACCACCCTTTTGCATGTTTATTTCATGTACATCTGTCTGTAAGTGACTCTCCCTTCTTTATCTCCTTCTGTTATCTTTATAGCCCTCTTTACAATTGGCGCTTCTTAGCCTTCCCCCATTTTACTCTCGATTCCTCCAATTAGTTTATTCTTTGAACTTCCTTCTTCCAATTTCTAATTCCGCGGACACAATGTCGTTGTACTCTACGATAGGTAAGCATTTTCTTTTGGATATAATCGAATATCCTGAAGAAAAGGATAGCCATTCACACCCTAAAATCAGTTTTGTAACTTCACAATAAAAGCACTAGCAGGTAAAATAACGTCACATAGTTTTACAGTTAAAAAATTAGTTTTATCGATAGTGTCAGCTCTTTATAGTTAAAAGACTTAAGATTTTTAACCACAGAATGACCAACAGGAGAATTTATAAAATCTTGAAAATTTATTTTTATAATATGTATAAATCGTGGTAAAAAGTCCTTATTGAAGAAATTATTATTACCAATAGGTTGTCGAACTATTCTTTATGCTTCCAGAATGCAACAGTAACTGATATGCATTGTTATCATAAAATGAGATGCATTCATTAATTTCTTGAAAAAGTTGAAAGTGCTCTACCTCTGTCATTAGACTCTGTCACTCAAATGACTTCATAGGAAACTTGGATGTCACCAGTTACGCATCAGTTTTTAATGAAGATAGCGCCTCCAGTTTTCGAATCGTTCATCGGACACAGATTTGGTTTCCTTTATTTACCCATACTCACACTCATTAACCAATACTCATACATTGTTCTAAACAACCACTTCATTAATATCACTTAGCAGTCTTTATAATCCCTGGTATTTTTACAGTTTTTCGGGGGTTTTCAGTTTTCTGTGGATAGAAATATGTTTGAAACTCATTTCTTTTATCTTAGAATATCAAAACATATATATATACACTGCTCAGAAAAATTAGGGTAGCAAGCAAAGAAGTTAAGAAAACCATGCGAGACAGCCACGTATTGGCATAAAATGGATAGTACACGCGTATCAATGCGCAATACAGAAAAAAGACTTAAAAAACTTGTAATTAAGCTTTAATTCTTTGAAAATATAGAAAAAACATGAAAAGATGGTTTAGGGCAACAATGTTACGGTTACATGTAAACGATAAAAAAAAGTATTGTTTAGAAATGATGCAAGATTTTTAATATGGCGTGTGGTCTCCTCGAACAGCTAAGATTGCTGCACACCTGTTTTCCATGGATGCGATGGTGTTATCGATAAGACTTTGGGGAATACTGTTCCACTCCTCAAGAAGTGCAATCTCTAAGTCTCGGAGACTAAAAGGAGGCCTTGGTCTCGCAGCAATGCGTCGTCCGAGCATGTCCCAAACATGCTCGAGTGGATTCAGGTCAGGAGAGCACGCTGGGAATTCCATACGCTGTATTCTTTCAGCTTCAAGCATGTTCTCCACAAAACGAGCTGTATGCGGTCTGTCATTATGCTGGAAAACAAAGGAATCTCCAATGGCTGCAGCGTAAGGTATGACATGAGGTATCAGTATCTCGTCTGTATACTTTCGTGCCGTCAAAGTACCATTCCTAATGATATGCAGGTCCGTACGTCCACCTATGATGATTCCACTCCATACCATAAAACCAGCTCGTCTGTATTGTGACCTTTCACGAATGAAAGTGGGGTTATTTAGAGTGCCCCTTTCCCTCCATAGCAAACACGTCGGGTGTCATACTCCGGACTGAATCGGAACTCGTCTGTAAACAGCACTTGGCTCCAATCATGTTGCTCCCAATCATGATGTTCAGCAGCCCATCTTCTTCGGGCCGCACGGTGGCCTGAGGTCAACGGAATGCAGACCATTGGCCTACGTGGATAGAGACCTCCCTGATGAAGCCTATTACGTACTGATGGCTGGACATTCTTCATCCTGTTACCAAGATCAACTGTCGCTGACTTGCAGCTGAGTAGCATTGTCTGTTCTGTTTCGACGAGCTGTTAACAGTATATACCGGTCATCAGTTGCTGTAGTGGCACATGGCCGACCTTGACCTGGTCGACGTCTAACATTCCCTGTTTCTTGGAATCGATTCCACAGCCTTGCAACGACACTTCTGGCGACTTCAACAGCGTCCACGACACTACGTTGTGTTTGCCCGGATTCAAGTCTGCCTATAATACGCCATGCTATGGATTCCGGTAAATCACGTTGTTGAGACATTTTCAAGTCACCTTTTCTCAAAAAGAATAACTGAGCAATCGAATTTCACAGTTAAGGCAGTGAAACAGACGTTTCTGCAACTACCCGATTTCCACCCTTATTTTTTTCTAGTTTTTGACGTCATAAACTTTGATTTCCAAATGAAGTTTTCTTTTTCTGTTTCCTGCTAGGCTTTAAATTATGGATGATTTATTTTATGTTACTTATCGGTGTAAGTATTTGCGTAATTTCCTTAAAACCATGTGCTCCCCAAATTGTTTTGAGCAGTGTATATACAGAGGCTGTTCACACATTTTTTAGACGATGTATATTGTATTCACAAAACTAAATTACATAAAATTCTTGTGTTTTAAATGTTCTATTTGACATCCCTTATTCTGAACTATCTTTCGACACCGCAATTTCCAGGATAATAATGCCTTTTGAAGTGTCAGAAGAGGTATTCTATCCCATTCCTCCTGAACAGCTTTCCAGAGTCCTGTAAGGGTTTTGGGACGACGTTTGGATAATGCAGATTTTAAAAGTCCGAAAGCACAAAAATCCATAGGTGATACATCGGGAGATGTAGTAGGGATATCAGTGAAGGGTATGGCCTTGATACCAGTTTTTTGTTCCATTTCTTTTAGGAAATTTACAGTGGATTTTGATGTGTGACTGCTAGCTTTGTCCTGATGGAGTCTCACAGATTGATGGCACTGTGGGTAAAGCGATGGTATTTCATTCAGAAAAATTGGCAATAAAATATGTTCCTGATAGTATTTGGAGTTAATCTTGACATTTTTTTCCACTCTCTTTATTTTTAACTTGCCATTATAAGAAAAACCAGCAAGAATCATGAATCCCTTAGAAAAACTTTCTTTCGATTCTTTGAACCATGTACTTAAATTTTTTCTCCCCTTTAATGATAATAAATGGCTCTTTTTTGTTGCAATCATTTAAATACACCCATGATTCATCTATTGTGACAATTGTTTTCCATTTTTGTTTGGATAAGTGTTTCTCATATAGAATTCTGCAGCGTGTCCTGCGTTCAGCGATATGATTTGGAAGAAGACGATGCACATTGCGTTTTTTCGCTTTCTTAAGATTTAAACCAACGTTTATCATTTTTTTACAGTGGACACCGAGCATTTTAATGATTTTGCAACTGTCCTTTGACTAGGGGGATTTTCTTTTAACATTAAACAACGTACCTTTGCAATAGTCGAAGATGTCCGTTTTTTCCTTGGATACTTGTTTGGAATTTTTGTCCCACTTGAGGCTCCAATTTGACGTTTTTTTCCTTTCTTGTTGACGATATTACCTATCGACGCTTTAGATATCACAAAACCATGACTCTCACATCGTTTTTGGATAACGGAGTATGCATATTTCTCTTCGGAAAGAGCATAAATGTAGCCTTCGAACCACTGCTTTGTTAAAAACGCCATTTTGAATAAAAACAAAACTTTCAAGCCGCAGGCGATAATTTTGACTTTTAAAAACATAGTACAATTGCAATTATTTCTTTAGCAGCAAACGATTTTTTATTACCGCTTACCAAAATCGTCTAAAAAATGTGCGAACAGCCTCTGTATATATATATATTGATTGATTGGAATCTCGATCAATCGTTCCTCTAATAATCGTTTTCTACTATGTGTCGTCTAATTTATCAAATCCCGACGATAGTATTTCTTTGTATGTTCCAGCATCTATAGTTTTCTCGCGTTTATCGTTCAGTGCAATAGGTCCCTTTAAAACGAAAGATAGAGGTTTCACTATATATATACAGGGTGATCGTAAAACTATGCCGATAAAATAAGACGGTTGATAGTACTCATGGAGACGAACAAAAATTTCAATGGAACCTAGGGCCGCATTCCCCTTAGTCTGTCAGAAAAGTGTTAAGTTCAGTGTCCAAGTTGAACTTTGGTCACTGGTAAAAAAATAAGAATATACTAAAGAATAAATTGCAGGTTCCTGTTCAGATCAGAGAGAGAACCTTGCTGCTATCCCTTGTAAACACCAGAAAAGATTATCAGTGAACATATGGGCAGGTATCGTTGATGATTGGCTGGTGGAACCGTGTCTCTTGCCAGAACGTCTCATCGGCGCAGCGTACCTTGTTTTCATGGAGAAAGTGCTTCCTGGTACCTTGCAATCTCTCCCGCTCACCACACCGAGGTACGTGTGGTTTATGCCTAATGGAGCCCCACAACACTCTAGCACCACCGTCCAGCACTTCCTGAATGTCACATAACCTGAACGGTGGACTGGAAGTCAGGAGCCTGTGGCTTGGGCTCCACGCTCAACGGACCTAAATCTATAACACTCCTGTGAGGGACACATGAAATCATTGGTGAACATAAGGCACCTATGGACTCAGTGGAAGATCTCTTCACTAGAATCGTTATTGCAGCAGACAAGATTAACACGACACCAGGAGTGCATGTGAGGGTGAGACAGTTTTTCATTCGTGGGTGACAACTGTGCAGCGACACCCTTGGACGAAATTTTGAGCGTCTATTTTGATGCTTTCTCTTATCAAAATGGGATTGTGGAACTTATAATTTGGTTTATTCTCATTTTTTCCAGTTACGAAAGTTCAACATGGACACTGAATTTTACGCTTTTCTGACAGACTGAGGGGAATCCGCCCTAAATGCTATTGAAAATATTGTTCGTCTTAAAGAGTCATATCACCCCTATTTTGACAATTTTGTCGACATAGTTTACGATCACTGTAGCAGTAATCTTAGTTAAATTAGTGGTAGTACTTGGATGTTACCAAAAATGATTACTCAGGTGTACTCTAATCAATCAATGTATTAAAATAACACCAGAATTTACACATATAGAAACACTTCATTATGACACATATCTTATGCAAAATATCATTTCAATTAACATTACCATGTGATATATATCTATATAAAATTAGCAATCACAATTAATCTAACCCCATCTAATTAACTCATTCACTGTACTCGCTGGGCATTGGCAGAAAAGCAAATACAAAACTCACTCCCTACCTTGGAAGACTGCGCCAGCATAACAATAGACACCGCTCCTTTCAACAATAGAAGTTCTCTCTGTAAATGATTCAAGTCGCTCGGACCCTCCTTCTGATTGGTTAAACTAGATCGTCGGACATCTCCTGCACCTCGTAGCGGGCACCTCACGAAACAATTGCGGTGTAAACCAGAGGACTTTTCCCGTCGACACGAACTCGTTGCGGATGGGCGCTAGTCAATCTACGCTGGAGATGAGGGTCATAGCCGCTCTGTTGAACTAGGCTTGTCGGTGAGTTCTACTGTAGATAATCCTTCTCATCTGGTAATCTCCGGGCTTGGGAATGCGGTGGCCTCCACTGCTCTTGGCCGTCCGTCCAAATCTGCTGGTGAACAATGGAATGCGGGAATCGGACCTAACGTGGGTTTTCCCTGGGATAAGGCTTACGAACTTCAAATCATCTGCCTGGATCCGTCCGATGGGCTTCTTAGCATCATCAGCTCCCTGTCTCAAAGTCAGCTTACAAACTCATTCCATCATTTCGGTCTATTCAACACAACTACATCTAGTCTCTCTCGATATTAATTCTGGAGCGTACATATCTGCCAGGGTAAATGCGTCCCTTACCGCGTCTGATGCGGTCTACGTCATTTGACTTCTCAGCCCAATCTTCTCTGCTCTGGTCTCCTCTCCTCTGCTGAATTTTTCTTATGCTCAACTTAATTTCAATTCTTCATTCTGGGCTTCCATTGGTGGCCAACTTCTGACCAATGGGTCAACCTGGACTTACATTATTGGTTGCACATATATTTTTATAAGAATACCTCCTCTAATCTAAATTGAAGAGGGCGTCAGCCCCTGTTACTGATGCGGTTCCCTCTGGGGTTTCTCACACTCCCCAAATTCTCACGACTCCCTACGATCTCCTATGCACCCCTAACGAAGTCAGCATCATAAATTTCTTTCTCCCTTTTCATCTCTCACTGGTGACCCTTTTTAGATTCCAATTTCGCCTGCTTAGTTCATTAAATCCAGCTGGTCACCATTTATTAGCTGGTCAAGCCCCGTTGCCTGCTTTCCTCATGTTACTTATTCTCTATTCCCTCTTATCAATGTCGTTTTCTGCACCTGCGACTTGACTCTTCCTCTTTTCTAAGAAACGTATCGTCTCTCACTACGACAATCACACTATATATATATATATATATATATATATATATATATATATATATATATATATATATATATATATATATATATTTAAGTTGTTCTACCATTTTTATTTTTATGATAATTATGTTTGTGAGATATAAGATTAAACCTGATGGAAATTATTTATTTTGCACTGTTTACTTAGAGGTAATTTCAATTATAAAAATTGCTTTCTGCGCATGGTCAGTGACATTTTAAATTTTTGCTTTAGATACTCACTAAGGGCCTATTCACATAGGAGTCCTTTGCGTTGCGTTAAGGAAAAGATGACGTTGAGACGAAAATAAACCAATCATATGCCTCCGAACGATTAGCAATGAAATTTTTAACGCCTATGATTGGTTTATTTTCGTCTCAACGTCATCTTTTCCTTAACGCAACGCAACGGACTCCTATGTGAACAGACCCTAAGAACGAGGTCACTTAAACACATATGCGCAGAATTTGTTTCTGCGCATTATTATGATTTTCAACATTTGGCAATGATATGTTGAGTATAATTTGTGACTAAGTAGATTTATTTACTATCTAGCAGTCATGTTTTGACGGGTACCAACTAGTATATATATATAATATATATATATATATATATATATATATATATATATATATATATATATATATACATATACACACACACATATATATGTATATATATATATATATACATATACACACACACATATATATGTATATATATATATATAACTATACTAGCTGAAAACCCGTACTTCGTTACGGAGTACATTCAAATTAAATATAACGGTCAATGTATGCAATTAATGCCAAAAATTTGTATATATATATTTATAATAAATACAACGATCAATGTATGCAATTGACGTAAAAAAAAGAAAAAATATATTTATAAAAAAATCGTAACGGATATTTTTATAGAAAAAATAATGTAGAAGAAAACATTCAAATTAAATCTAATAGAACATATTAAAGAATATAGAACAGTTAATATAATACAGTTTGAGGAACATTTCTTTTACTGTGTGTTAATATTTTTTTGGGATAATGTCCAATCGTCTGCCACATTAGTAAGAAAAGGGAGGGTTTTTTTTTGTCTATCTCATTCTTATGCGCGTGACGCAAAATTAAAAGAAAAGAAACCACGTGATCAGCATTTAATAAATTAAATTCTAAAAATTAATTTTAAAAATTCACCAAAAATCAGAAAAGGGAGGTAAAGATTCGAAAAAGATTTCATTTTGAAGGAATATTTATGATCTTTCTCGTGAAATAAATTTTATAAACCTCGGATTACTATTTTAAATGCAAACTTTAAAGAATATTACAAAAACAGCTTAAAAATTTAATTTAAAAAAATATAAGAAGAATTTTTCAAAAACCTCTCTTAGTGCACCTCTATACTATAAAAAGAATCTCCATGGAAAATTTCAGCCCTATGTCCAGCGATTTGTTCTGTGCGTTGTCTGTTAGTCAGTCAGTCAGTCAGTTACGGAACTGTTATATATATATATATATATATATATATATACATAAACATATATAAAAGACTACATTAAAATCTAAATATTTACACATCTGTAATGATACTGCTCTGAAAATGCATTCTCTCCTCCCGAGTTTACTCTAAAAGGCCTAGAAAGCTGCTCTTTAAAGGCTAAGCCTATGAAGTTTATTTCTCTGCTTCAAAAAGTGACATGTCAGCCAGACATTCCTGATGTTATTAAAGTCTAAATTTTTAGATTCGATGTTCATGTCTTTTAAGCGGCGATATCAATGGTTCAAATATGGAACTGCAGAATTCTGGGTAAATGCCATAAATAAAGGTCTTTGGTCATGAAACAGTCAGATATTAGAGTTTTACACTAATCAGTTTGTTGCTAAACATTAGAGTTGGGTGGAGAAGCTAGGTTCCCTGAAACCCGATAGAATAAGATAATCCCAATTTAAGGGGAGTTTAAATCTTCCAAGAGAGGAACTTGGGTTTGGAGGCGGGGGATAAAATTAATTCTGGAATAGTTTTTTTCCTTTTCTTCTCTTTTATCTTTTTCAAGGGGTGGCTTAGTTTTCAAATCCCCATCCCGTAATAAGGACATTAATCGTAAACGAAATTTTTGCAATCTGTTCGATAACTATTTTAAAAAAGTATTATACCCCATACTTCACAAAAACTTCACTATCAATCACAATTTTATTGGCAGGTAAATCAATCTTGAAATGAAATTCCAGTAATGGAATTCCTTTCACCCTCAATATTTAGAATGGTGTTCGATGTCCCTTTAAATGAATGACTAGGATAATTCAATTTTTAATTTTTTTTTTGGGGGGAAAGGGGTTTTTAGTGTATCGTCGGCCTTTTTTGTGAATGGTTAAATTGATTTTTTAAAAAACTGTATTTTATAACTACATTATTTTTCGGACCATAAGACGCAACTGAAATTTATGTGAGGATTTTTTTAAAAGAATGTTTTGTATTTTGTTAGGTTTACAAAGATATTTTCAATTTCTTGCTTAATGAAGATAAAAAATGAATATAATAAATTATATATATATATAAAATATATATATAATGTATATAATAAATATATACAATATATATAACAAAATACTAATAATATATATCATAAATATATATAATATATATAACAAAATATTAATAATATATATAATAAATATATATAAAATATACATAACAAAATATTCATTTTATTTTAATGTTACCTTTGGACCATAAGACGCGCACCAATTTTAAGTCGATTTTTTTTATGTGTAAAGTTGCGACTTATTATCCATAGGACCATAGTAAAAATGTGATGAACTGCGTTTCTTAGGCCTCGCCTACTAACGCAGATATTTCTGGTTATGACGTCGAAGAGCGAGTGTACGTCGATGTGTGAAAATGGAGTGAGATAATTGGTCGGCTCCAGGATCCTTCAGATTGCTTCCCCAAAGTGAACTATCTTCTATTACGGTCAGTACTTGGGTGGGTGAAGACTTTTGCTGCATGTAAGTTGGATTTCTATTGGCAGTTAGTAGTAGGGGGTAAAAAAGTGGTTGGGTAGTAAGGAAACAATAGATTCAGGGTTCAGGATCCGTGAGTACAATTACTATAGCTTGGGGCTTCTCCACGAGTGTATCTGCTCCAAAAATTACGAGTGTTAAAACTAGTGATATAGTAGAAAATAATAAATGCGAGAAGGAAGTTTAAGGATATCACACATGATTTTTATTTACATTTTATAAGATTTTAAATTTTTTTTTCTTAATGGTCCGAAAAATACGGTATATATATAGACAGATAAGATAGATAGATAGATAGGTAATATATGAATGTTTTTTAAGATAAAATTGATTTACTTGGAACAAAAAAACTGAGGAACGAAATATTGCAAACAATTTCCTTTTCAGACACAAGATACTTTTTTAGATTTCAAAAAATTTATTCAAAAAAGGATAAAAAAATTAATGAAATATCAGCACTTTAAGAGTTTATATATTGTCTAATGAAGCAAACGAATTTTCCTTTCAATTTCCAGTTCAGTCGCGAATCAATTTAAATAAGGGCATTTCTGTTTCGCAATAACCAATGATCGCAACATAAATTCTATTGTGTCTTTCGACACAGCGACGCATGGCAAGGGCAGATATTTCTGTCTTCCTTTGATTTCAAATTTAAGAGGAAGGAATCACAGAATACATAGTTTCTCCCCAGAATTGTGTTCCTTTTCCGAGGGAAATGTCAAAATGCACTTCAATATTGATACTGGAATGTAATTTAAAATATTTCAGCCCGGAACATCCGATATTTCGTTTAGGTAAAATATGACCTGTCTTTTGGATGTCGTGATACTTTTCACGCACAAAGATTTTAAAGGTAATTATGTGTCGAAAGAAGAAATGAAAGGAATCCGAACAGGTTATTTGAACTGGAGGTAGAAAAAAGTTTTATAGATTTTGATTTTGCGGTGCAAGTGTGATGTCGTAGTGAGATACTCTTCATGCACAATATTAATATGAAAGACGAGAAAAGAAGAACATGATAGGATTTGCTTATTATGAGCTGTCAGACTAAAAACTCAATATTTTAATTCATAAGAAGTAACTAACGTTTCTTCAAAGTATGGAACTGTCCTCTCATATATCTGAGAATAATGAGATTCCCTGGGCCTTCTATACTTTTCCCTGAGTGTGTCTGCATTTATATTCATAAAATAAGTAAAAATATTTATTCAGTGATTCGAAAGTTTTTAAAAACTGATATGGTGAAACGAAAGAACTTAAAATGTGTTTATAGAGATGAAAAACATCCTTAATTTTGCATAGCAGGAAAATCTTTCCCAAAACAATATGTTATCCTAAAAATACATTAACTTAACAGAACGCTAAACTTATATCCCAATTACTTGTAACAATATTTAGTGACTAAAAACCTTCATATATTTTAAATGAAATTAAACGTAAAAAATTCTTGTGCTAAATATTACAGCCTCGTACGCAGTAGAGATTGCAATCATAATTAAAATTGTTTTGCCCTTCAGCTTTCTTTAAAGTCATCTCTTTTCACTGGTTAATTTTTTGCGTTCAACTCAAGGGGGAAATATTTATAGTTCGAATTACACAGCAATAATCTGAGTGCTTTCCTTGCGTGACCCAAGATATCTATTATATCTTTCTGAAGATTGGAGATATGGAATAAGCCTAAAACCGCAGTCTTACGTGTCTCGCTCTCAAATGGTTGTTTTTGTTATTTTTAATTCAGGGAAAGATTTAACTTGATTCTATATTAGAACAACGAACACCTGGGAACTTTGTAATTGACAAATTTATGATTCCCTCGACTTTTAAAATAACTTAGTTATTACATCCGTGAATCAGGTGAGGGGTGTTCTAGAAAATTATCATTGAAAAATTTGAAAATTTTCAATTTTTGATCATTTTATTCTGAAATCGCATTCAGAGATCTTCTATAATTATATAAAGGAAAGGCTCCTTCTCAATATATAATCGTATTCAGACATTATCACCTATTATCGAAGAAGCAAAGAACGCATCCGCTGGATAGGTAAGTATATACGGTTAAAATGTTCTACTGAGTTAGTAACTTTAACGCAGATATGCGCGCATGAACATTTTACATACGAACAAAGCTAGTTACTGTCATTTGTGTCATTTTCCATACAAAAGTACGAGTCCCCCAAGTGTCATCCCTGGGGGTGCTCGGTCAAAATTTAGATGGCACCAGGCGGTAGTGTATTTTCACCTACATAGTGCCTCCACTGAAAGCAATCAACGATTCTCGCTGTTAAAGAGCGATTGTCTTCATTGACAAGTGCCCCTCATTGGCAAACAAGAACTTTTCCAAGAGAAACTTTAGTCTCAAATCAGGCTTACTAAAACTGACAGTGAATGATTTCCCAAAGAGATAAAAGCAGGGCGTTTCAACTGCCACAAAATAAGTTCAAGGCGGCCATAAATTAATGGAAATTCCATAAATTAATGGAACAGTACTGAATAGCCCAGGTTAATCGGCGTGCATGGTACATGTCCATTGGAATGTACCCATACTATTTTTAACGCACACTATTTCAATTCTTCAAACATTTCATATGCCTTGGGTTTATACATAAGGACATTACACAGAAAGAAATACCTGTTGTATTTCATATAGGAATTCAGTGAAACAAACTGCAGTGATTAATGTATTCCTTCTATTGATGGTAATTTCGACCGCACGAATATCACCATAATTTTCGCCTATCATGTTTCAATAAACAGTGACAGAGTATGATTCTTTTCGTGACTTAATTTCGTCCCGTAACTATTTTGATGTGAAAACCGACTCATGAAAATATTCCATGTTATAACTCTTATGCCACTTACCTATACCATATTGATTACTAGAGCTCCTAAACTCTCCAGGATATCTGATGAGCTTCCATCGTGTTTGTCCAGTCTCGCCAAAAGATTCTATCGCAACTCCTGTTTTGAAGATTTATCACCATTTAATAAGAACAACTATTTAAATTTCCTCTTTCAGCCATTTTACGAAATCTCTTACCTCTCTCTCTAAACATATTCATTTCAACTGTGTAAATAACTCTATACACGGAATGGCTCTACTCTTCGAGTCTTCTGTTATAGTCAACCATCATGGACTTCCTGAACCACTCAGGTGTTGCACACTAGTGTCTTCAATTTAGTATGTCTGACGCTACAGACTGTGGCAGCCACTTTGCAATAAAATTTAACATAGAAGCATTTATATAGGAAGTCTGAAAGCCGTCAGCGGTATAAGACATGCGTAATGAATTATAAATATTGTCTCTGTAGAAACAGTGACATATTAGTATATGTGGTAGAGACACCATGGAACGAACTTTTTTTTTGGTAAAATCATCTGTTAAACAAAATTTTCCACAAAAACTTACATTTGGAAAAAATTTTTAATTTTCTAAATTTTTCGTAACTTTTTTCATGTTTTGAAAGTTTTGCCTTACTTTTTTAAACATGCCTTGTGAGTAAAATTCGGGTGAAATTTAGGAAAATATTTTTTTAAATATATTTTACCTTTAAGAACAAAATATTTTTTATAAGAAAACTTTTACATATTGGAATTTTGAGGGGTTTAATTTTCTTTAGTTTATGAATATATTTGAAATGATAAAAATAAATCCTTTGCAGTTTAAGGTGTTTGAAATGTCGGACATTGCCCTTATAATTGCAAGTTTCGGATTTCTCAACGTAATTTATTTTTAGAAAGTATGTTTATTATACCTTTTTATGAAATACATGCATGTTATCGTATTTAATTTTGTTTGTAATTTTCCTCATTTTATCAAATTCGTTTAACCCGTTATAAATTCGTTTTCACTCATTCGAAATAATTTTACTCTAACTTACAGACCTCAGATGCACTGGTATAAGTTTTTAATAAAGAAGATGCAAACAACGCAGATAAAAAAAGGCTTGGAAAGTTAAGCTTCCTTAAAACTTCAATGTTTATCAGTAACAAACAAACCTTTGGTGAATAATAACATTTACATGTAGTTTTTTTATAAATGACGTTATATTGACTCTTTTTCTCTTAAATTATCGTTGTGCAAGATCAATGGGTGAAATCACAGATCTTTTTGACATTCATTTTAGCTGATGTATAAAAGTATCTTTGTCGCCAGACAAATGGCTATAAAACAAAGGGCCTCAAAATAAGTAGTTTCGTCTATCTGCAGAAAATTGCGCTACTTGAAATTTAAAACGGTGGAGCAACTGCAGAGAAGCTCTTCAATTTGTCCTGGATGCGAAGCTGTTTATGTGTCAAGTCCTTCTAGACTATAAACAACTGACTATTTGTTCTCTGAAATGATTCAAACCATCCAATTTGATGAACGTCTTTTAATTTGGCGACAAAACGGCAAACATTTTTTTTAACTTAAATATTTTTTTTTTTCAACTGAAGTATTATTATAGTAAGAGTTATGGCATGATGTGGTTAAATTAGACCTGTTAGCTATTCAACCCAAACTCAGGAAATCTGTGTAAATGTAGCTTGAAGTTTGGGACAATTACTTCTTACCTTAAATGGAACAGTAATATGAAAAGTAATTTCCTACACACACATATACATACATATATATATATATATATATATATATATATATATATATATATATATATATATATATATATATGAAATGTCCGGAATGGACATCTCATGAAATAGGAGCATACATCGTGGCCGGAAAATAATAAAGTCAGCTTCAGGAACAAACGAATTTATTAAAGAATAAAGCAACACATCTTACTTGCTTCGAGCCAGTCCAGCGTCTCCTCGTAAGAGCGCGAAAAATAGAATTAGGTCAGAGATGTTGCCAAAATTGGCGGAGGAAGTTAGTATGTAGGAAGGCGAAGCATTTAAGCCAAAGTAAAGAAAGAGGGGTTACCAGGACAGAGATTAAGTTCAGAATGGGCGATTATAGGTAGTTAGTAATATTATCACAGAATATCCCCCCCCCCCCATCTAAAATGGATTGGAGCCGCCGTCGTCGACTCCAAGACACTCTAGATAGTGAGAACATGAAAATTAGTAGTTAGAATATTAGGTTGAAGCTGGCTCGAAACTCACAAATTTTTATGTTAAAATGTACAATTGAAAAACATAATAGTATGAAAAATGGCATAATTTTAAAAACAAATAGCTGGAGTAAAATAAAAATGGAATGTTACACTTAAATGAAAACACTAATAACAAAAGATGTAAAGATGTTCCAAATACAAATACAAGTAAAAAAAATGTGCATATCTCAGTCCCTGACATGTATCACAGTCTGAAAGTGTTCAGAGTCCTGGACGGGTACAGTTCAACTAGTTGTAAAAACACAAAGTTTGTACTGAAAGCCAGCTTTTCAGTATCTTCGGGGTGAATGGGAATATGCCAGAAACCAAATCTGAGGTCAAGGGTAGAAAAATTTTTGGCGTAACTCAATTTATCTAATAAAGTATCAATTCTGGGCAAAGGTTCTGCATCTGTTTTAGTAAGGGAATTCAATTTTCGATAATCAATGCACAATCTCGTTTTCTTACCCTCCTCACGTTTGAGTACCAAACACACATGTGAACTGTATGGGCTGCAACTTTCCTTAATTATGCCTGCCTTCAACAATTGATCAATTTGTGATTTAATTTCCTCCTCTTCCTTAGGGGAAGTTCTATAGGGTCTTAGAGAAACAGGGAAGTTAGATGTTAAATTAATTCTTTGGGGTTGAATATTAATACAACCAACATCATATTTACTTTTGGAAAATACAGATGAATTTTTAATTAACAAGTTTTCTAAATTATTTTCTATTCCATCAAGATTCTGAGAAACAACATTGGTTACAGAGTCGACAGTTTTAGGTATGGTATCATTTAGAATTATATTCTCATTATCATTTTCATAGTTATTTTGTACAAAATACTCAGGTTGAGGACTGGACTTATTTTGACTGTTGAACAGTCCCCCTTGGAATTGAATATGGAGTGACATATTTGCTTTTGGCATATTACCTTCATAATTAATTATTACAGATTTTTGTTTTACTTTTAGGTTTTTACAATCAATATCAATTTCATAAATTTTACATTCATTTAGACCTAATATTACATAATCCAAGTTATTGTCAATTACATATAACATAATATCTCTAACAATGTTACCTATTTTCATTTTAACCTTACATATTTTGTTCATTACAATATGACCCTGAGTTTGAACTACTCTTATACCTCTTACTCTGGTTATTTTCAAATTTAACTGTCGAGCAGTTCTGGTGGATATCACTGACAAAGTTGCGCCACTGTCAATGACACAATCTACATATTTATTGTTTGACAAATAACCCGACACCTTCAATAGTCAGGAATTAGGAGTATTCTCTGAGGGTGGTTCAATTGTGAGGGGTGAAGTCCTTTCATTATCAGCTCTTTCCATTCAAAATGATCAAATTTGATGCCAATGAAAAGCATTTCGAATACCTCTGTCTGTACACATTCTACATGGAGAGGGAGACAAAGTGGGTGAGTTATCATAATTATGATGGCTAGAAAATCTAGGGTTATTGCTCTGATAGTTAGGATTAGATGGTCTTTGATATCGGTAGTAATTATGAGGTCTCTGGTAAGTATTTTGCCTCGGGGCATAAGTTCTAACATCATTTGTATATCTTGGTACATCTGACCTATTCCAAGTTTGGGAATCATTACTAAAGTAATCATTTCTGTTTTGAATTTGGGGAGTTCTATCAAAGGGAGTCATATATCTGGGAGAGTCATTTCTAGGTTGTGGATCTTCCCTTATTTTTACCAGTCTGTGAGCTTGACCAAGCCAAACAACTGGGTCAGAAGGCGAATTAATAGTCATTAATGATTTTAGTTCTCTAGGGAAGCCATCTGTCAAACCTTCTATGATCATTTCATTACTCAGTTTTAAATTTCTCCCAATCTCTAATTTTTTCCTAAAATATTTTGTAATATCATTCACTGCCTTTATCATTAAATTTTTACCCTGTAAATTCACTAAGAGTGGTTAAAGAAGTGGTAAAAAATTTTTCTTTTTTAATACCGTCACTAATTCTGCAAAATTATTAACTTGATAACAATTTTGAATATAAACGTTAAGTGCATTACACTTCACAAAACATGAAAACTTTTGTAATTTCCACTGTTCATCTTTATTTCCTTCAATACATTTTTTATCAAAATAATTTAACCAAGAGTTTATGTCCATATTACTGTCTGAATCAAAAGGCACAATATTTAGTTCTGTTTCACTACTCGTGATTCTTAAAGAATCGTCAAGTTCGGGATTTGGTTTGGCCGTCGCCATTTTGTTTTACAAATATAATGTTAGAAATTACAAAAATAATATAATAACTGACCTGCTTACAACTCCAATTTTTGTACTGTAAATTACAATACTAAATAAGAACTTTTTAAGTGTAAAACACTCTGATGGTAACTTGAAAATTTGTTTTTATGAGCTTATTTGATTTCAGAGCAGCGTTCGGCGTTCACCCTGAAATCGTAATTATTTTCTTGAAATTGAATTTTTTTTTATGACTGTCGCTCACATATATTAAAAATTGAATCACTTCTTGAAGGCCTAGTTGAATCGGATGCTGCAGAACGGGTCCTTGACTTTACGATGGCGTAGTCCGAAACGGGAAGAAAAAAAAATGGTGAGGTCAGACGGGAAACAGAATTCGAAATAGAAACTGAAACAATGGCGGGAATCCAAAGCGAAGCACGTGTAGAATGAAGACTTCTTAACTTGTTTCATTTGCAGTCGCATTTTTAAAAGTCCATATCCTGTCGAGCTCTCTGAAATGTCCGGAATGGACATATCATGAAATAGGAGCATACATCGTGAACGGAAAATAATAAAGTCAGCTTCAGGAACAAACGAATTTAAAGAATAAAGCAACACATCTTACTCGCTTCGAGCCAGTCCAGCGTCTCCTTGTAAGAGCGCGAAAAATAGAATTAGGTCAGAGAGGTTGCCAGAATTGGCGGAGGAAGTTAGTATGTGGGAAGGCGAAGAGTTTACGCCAAAGTAAATAAAGAGGGGTTACCAGGACAAAGATTAAGTTCAGAATGGGCGATTATAGGTAGTTAGTAATATTATCACATATATATATATATATATATATGTGTGTGTATGTATATATATATATATATATATATATATATATATATATATATATATATATATATATATATATATATATATATATATATATATATATACTAGCTGAAAACCCGTACTTCGCTACAGAGTACATTCAAATTAAGCACAACGGTCAATGTATGCAATTAATGCCAAGAATATGTTTAAATTATATATATAATAGCCGTTGTCTCTGTATAACACTTCCGGGCTGTACTCATCTTTCAATTGAAGCCCTCAGTAAACAAATGGCCGGTTAGGCCTTATTTCGATTTCAGATGTGGATCAGAATTTTTTCTTACCTAAAAACTAATATCTCCTCCATCAAGTCACGTTTGTTCAGCCTATTTTTCTATAAAACATTCAGAACTAAAAAAAATTGGATGCTTTTAGCTGTATATTTAACAGTTTTTAAAAATCTGTTTACTTTTGCGATGAATTCTGAAAGTAAACAAACTTGAATGTGAATGAATCAAGTAGCTCAAGAATTCATATCGCATAGTGAGCTGTAAAAAACTGGATTGCAGTCTACTTCTCAAATCGCATGAAAAACTAAATAAATAAAAAATAATGAAAGGGTTTGCTTTTACAAGGTGTGGATTAAATGCAATATTGTTAGATAATTCGGGATATTTTTTAACTTTCATATACTTTTTCCATTGTGACATCATTATTAGTATTATGACGTCAAAATGACGTGTTGGATGGCAGTCTACTACTCCAATCGCATGAAAAACTAAATTAAAAAAAATAATGAAAGGGTTTGCTTTTACAAGGTGTGGATTAAATGCAATATTGTTAGATAATTCGGGATATTTTTTAACTTTCATGTACTTTTTCCATTATGACGTCATTATTAGTATTATGACGTCAAAATGACGGGTTACCTTCTAGTATATTTATAATAGATACAACGATCAATGTATGCAATTGATGTAAAAATACGAAAAAATATATGTATAAAAAATCGTAACGGATATTTTTATAGACAAAATAATGTAGAAGAAAATATTCAAATTAAATCTAATAGAACATACTAAAGAATATAGTACAGTCAATATACTACAGTTTGAGGAACATGTCTTTTACTGTATTTCAATATTTTTTTTGGATAATTTCCAATCGTCTGCCGCATTAGCAAGAAAAAAAATATTTTTTTGTCTATTTTGTTGCTATAAACGTGACGATAAATTAATTTAAAGTACCAGAAAAGGAAATCACGTGATCAGCATTTAATGAATTAAATTCTAAAAATCAATCTTTAAAAATTCCCCAAAAATCAGAAAATGAAGGTAAAGATTCGAAAAAGAGTTCATTTTAAATGAATTTTTATGATCTTTCTCGTGATATAAATTTTATAATCCTCAAATTTATTATTTTAAATGCAAACTTAAAAAAAATTACAAAAACAGCTTAAAAATTTAATTTTAAAAAATCTAAGAAGAATTTTCAAAAAATCTTTCTTAGTGCACCCCTACACTATAAGAAGAATCCTCATGCAAAATTTCAGCCCCTTAGGTCCAGCGGTTTGGTCTGTTCGCTGTATGTCAGTCAGTCAGTAACGGAACTGTTATATATATATATATATTTATTTATTTATATATATAAATATATAGGTATATATATATATATATATATATATCTTTGTGATATGGGGAGAACGGCCGCCGGTCATTGCAAAGAAGAATGCCGCAACCCCACATCACAGTCAACTCTGTAGACACTGGATTACTGGAATGGTAGTCTGGTCGTAAAGAAATGTCGTCGACACAAGATTTCTCGAACTACATATTTATTAAAATCGCCGACCGCTCCGTCGGTATGAATGCAGCAAGTGGAAGTACAGGAATCCGTCCTAGTTTTGGACGTCAAGATTTATATAAACTTCAATCCATCACGTGACAAAAGGGTGTGTCTTAATAGTTGATTGGTTTAAAGTGGTTGTTGATGTGCAGAACTCATTTAAATTTGTACTGACGCCGCGCCGCGTCTCTTTTCGATAAAAAGACAGCCATCTTTAATGATATTGCCTAAGGCTGTAATAATGGAATTTAACGCGAATGCCCAAAGGGAGTTAAATAACTTAAGGGATTAAAAAAGGGGTATGTAATTTTGAATAGTAAAGTGAGGAATTAATAGTTTTTAAACGTTAAGAGTGTTGAATTAAGAAATTACTAGTTTTTTAATATTATATATATATATATATATATATATATATGTATGTATGTATGTATATACATACGGTGGTTATAATTAAACTTCCCCTATAAACAGCATCCTACAGCTCAAACGGGTGAAAGGAATGTAACCACATTGGTATATAGACTATACACGAGATGCGCTCACGGAAAGAAAGGTCAAAAATATCCACCAGATGGCGCTTTTCCTGGAAAAACATTAAATTTAGCAAAATAAACGACCAAAACGGAATACATAAACAATTTGAACATTTTTTGACTAGTTTTTGATCACCTTGACATCGAACCACAACGTAAGGAAATAAATAACAGTACGCCTTTGCTGTTTGAGAAAAAAAATGTTGAGTTTGCAGAAACAGGTACAGAGTATGACGAAATGTCCCAAGAGTAGCAGTTGTCAATCGTGTCCAGGATGGAAAGAAAGGTGCTCAATGTGACCACTGTCAGTCACCTGCAAAGTTTCAAGAGAATGTATGCAAATCTCAAGATTTTTTTTCCCTAGAACCGACAGCTTTTCCCGATTTTACATTTTATTACTTATAAATCTTGTTCTGAATTGTTAATATTGTTTACGTATTCTGTTTTGGTCGTTTATTTTGTTAATTTTAAGGTTTTTTTCATGAAAAGCACCATCTGGTGGACATTTTTAAACACAACCACCCTTTTTTTCTTTTTCTTTCTCCCCCCCCCCCTGAAATTCCTTGAGCGCATCTATATATATACCGTATAGTCTATATATACCGAATGTGGTTACATTCCGTTCACCCGTTTGAGCTGTAGGATGCTGTTTATAGGGGAATTATAACCACCCTGTGTGTGTATATATATATATATATATATATATATATATATATATATATATATATATATATATATATATATATACATATATATATATATATATACAGGTGGTTATCAAAATAATGGAAACACCTATCAATTTTAGGGTTGTTTATGAATGTGCGTCGTATTCCTCAAAAAACAAGTCTGTCCACCGGTATTTTTTTATACAATATAGTGTATTATTATTCTACTGTCAGGTAGCAGTAATGAAGCTAAGGGCATCGTGCTTTTTGGCGAACAGCGTAAAATGTCAAACCTTACAGACCTTGTGAAAAGGGGAAATTATTGGAGCGCTTTTAAATTGGAGTATCTGTTACTGTAACCCCCAGGCTAATGGGTGTTTTTCGAGCTATGGTATCGAAAGTCATGATAGCATATACAGTGCACGGATAAACATCCTTTGCCAAACAGAACAGTGGACGAAAGGGAGAGCTGAATGAAAGAGACGGACGAGGTATTGAAGTGGATTGTGACATGAAGAAAGAAAACAACTGCAACCCAAATGCCCGAAGAGCTCAATCGGCATCTGTATGTTCTGGTATCAGTCATTAGAGGTAGAAGGGAACTTCACAAGCAAAACATTTACAGAAGAGTAATTATTCCCAACCCACTTGTAATAGATGCCAATACAAATAACGTCCACAATGGTGCCACGAGCGCAAATCCTGGTCGAGTAATATGTCGAAAAACGGTATTTGGTCCGACTAATCATTGTTCACATTGTTCCTCGCAACAGGACGTGTGTATATCTGGAGAACACCTACACAAGCGTAAGATTCTGGCTGTCTCATCTCAACTGTCAATCATGGAGGTAAATCTATCAGGGTTTGGGATGGCATTTCATGGTTTTCTGCAGGCCCTATTGTAACCCTAAAAGAGAGATTGAATGAGAAGGACTATGTCGAAATTTTAGCTCACTAGTCCATCCTATGGTGCAAACATTGTTTCTTGCAGGAGACAATGTTAACGCCTTGCAGGAGATGGCGTTCTCCAGTATGATAATCTCCCTATGCATACAGCTAAATCTATCAGGTGTTGGTTTGAAGAGCATGAAAAGGAAGTCGAATATCCTATCTTGCCCTGTACAATCCCTTGACTATAAATCGTCCAACCACTGTGATCTGTATAAGCAGATAGATAAAGGTATCGATATCCACCACAGCATCTCTACAGGAACTTTTACAATTTCTCCCTGAAGAATAGTATAATATATTCTTTACCACTATTTATGACTTGTATAATCCAATTCCAAGGTGAATCAGGTGGTATTATATGACAAAAGTGATCCTGCCCCGTATTAATAAAGGTTTTCAAGATGTTTCTTAGTGTTTCCATTATTTTGATAACCACTCATGCATACATATATATATATATATATATATATATATATATATATATATATATATATATATATATATATATGCATAGTTTAGTATAGATAAAGATAAATATAGATGTAAAACTTTTTTTTCCTCGAATAAGTTATGGAGTGCTTATAAACAAAACATCCAACCACAAATATATTTAAAAATTTGAGATATCTTAAATTCCGTGAGATTTGTGAATATAGGAAGAGTGACAACCGTCAAAATATGATTTTCATACATGACTGTATTCATTGCCGGATGGAGTGCCATAGCAGATGTCAATATTAGCATATTTGAGTCTTCTCGTTGTGAGAATAATTATAAATCACTGAAATAACTCACGCGAGCTCTGACTGACATGCTAAATGCTTGTTTCTGTCACTATCTGAAATCTAATCATTTCTGTTCCGAGTTTGGAAGCAAGTGTTGATAGATATTTAGCAGGAAGTAATTAAATATCATTTGTTCTCTCCGCATGTGCACGTTAAATGGCAAATGGTAAGAATAAGCATATGGAGCAGCTTATCTGAGGTAAATAAAAAAAAGATTTCTGACTGGGAATATATCATCATTGATTTCTGTGATAGTAAAGATAGTATTTCCGTGTAGTAAAGTTACTTAGACGAGCAAATATGTCTAACTTCTTACTTAATGATGGATAAAATTTATTTATCGATCTTATGCTTCCTGATACGAAAAAATGCAACAGATGGTGTTGACAAAAATAATAACTACACCACACAGGAGTGTATGGTTAAATTATTGTTTTTAATTCAGGCTTAGATTACGTTTAGCCCTGAAATTGCAAAAGAGGAATAAAATAAGTTTCGTTTAAATCGGGGAACGGGTTATCTAATTTTAAGTTTGTTTAATGCAATTGGAAAAATATTTAATGAGTTTTATGTACTTATTTTTAACATATTCTTTACTGTTGGTTATCATTTGACTGTAAAATTGGCGACTTTTTTTGGTTTTAAGAAATTTTTGGCGACTCACTTTGAAAGGATGTGTATCATTTATGGCCATCATTTAAACAAGAATAAAATTCGAACGTTCCGAACTGACGAGAAAGTGCCTCGTGAAGTAATAGCCAACCTGAAAACCTCTGAATTTTATTTTAATTTTTTTAAGGATGATCGGTAGAGTGCATCTTTACATCGATGCTCACCAAATACTTGTACAAGCCTTAAAAATAAATAAATAAATAAATAAAAATAAAAATAAATAAAAAAATAAAAAGAAAATATTTTTTTTTAAAAGAAAAGAAAAAAAAATTTAAGGTAGTCTCTTCTAACGAAACTACCGTGGGTTATTAACGTAGAATTACTTATCGTTGCTTACCTTTTTTTTTCTTTTTACAATAAAATTCTCACATGCGAAGAGAAAGATGAGTGATAACCCTATGCAGAATAGGTCGATGGTAAGAAAAATAAGTTACATATGTTTACTGTGCCACTCTTATTTATAATTCGCAAGGATGGTTTTATCGTCATAAATTTTGCTTTCCGGAGGACTGTTATGGAGGAACGTAATCCTACGTTAAAACTGCCGCATGGTCGCTAATATAACAACACCCTTAAAAGCTCCTATAATTCGGTAAACTCTTGCTTTATTTTAACGAAAAAACATTAACGACTAATTATAATCGTAAAATGTATTAATCGTTTAGACGAAATTTAGACAAAAGATGGGTCTATTTAAAATTTTATTGGTGCCTCCCGTCAGCTGAAAGAGGAGTCTTTTACTTACAGTAAAAATATTTTATTTTCAGAAAAATGTAGCTAACTTGGAAATGTGGCTTAAAGCTAGAGAAAAACCAAAGAGAGTGTTCGAGAACATTTTAAAGGCTGCAAACCGATCTAAAATATTATCAGCAGGGCTTTTTTTATATATATGTGGCTGTGATTGGTTCGAAAACCACACGTCCTACTTAAAAGCAATAAAACTCCTTTATTAAAAAAACGATAATAGGATGCAATATGTACAGATGAAAAAACTTGCGATAAAAAACTAAACAGTCTGTCACGTCATACCTTCCCACACAGTCGCTTCCAAAGCATTTGACTATGTCTGCCTATCCACGCGCTCCCTGCTTTCCACAACACGTGGGTCTCCTTCACGAGAAACTCAAGGTCAGTCTGTTCTTCTCCTCCACGAGCACGAACCGAACTGTCGTCTCTTCTACGAACGAGTGAGTGAGTGCCAACCATAGGACCATAGGACTAGATGTTTAACTGAGTTTCCTAGACCAACGCCTTCAAACTCAGATATTTCATAAATTGTCATCGAATAGCTGGATTTCCTCAGGAAATAGAAAAAGTTCTTTGTGAAACGTCAAAAGTTCAGGAAATACAACACAAAAATTGATGCAATGAGTCTTCTGGTCTGTACATAGGCGGGTGAAAATGAGCAGTTCTGATTGGATGTCTCCTGGCCTTTTTATACGAGTACCCGGGAAACTGCCGGGGTCTGCTTGCGTCACACTCGGGGGTGTTCGGCTTCTTCTATTCCACAGCGGGGTGTCAGATGTGAGATTCGTCTTCTTCGCTTCCCACATATATAAACAGAAAAGGGTTACTTAAAAAAAAGATTGCGATCCTTGAATTATGAATAACATGAACATATTGAAGTATTTAATTACATTTTCGCCCTAGGTAGCCTAGTAGTAGCGCGTCGGATTTCGGCTCCGAAGTTGCTCGGATCGGATCCCTTCAAGCGCCATTAAATACATCTGTGTCTAGGCCGGATATGGGCACGTTAAATCCGTAGACCGGAAAGTCCCTCTATGACGTCGGAGAGGGTACAAGAGGGTACGATCCCCCCCCGCAGATGTCACCCTGGGTGTGCTCAGTCAAAATTGAAGTGACACCCTGCTAAATCGGGCTCCGACCCTTGGGGTGCCCTTATAAACCGGAACCGCACCCCTCAGCTCGCTAACCTATATGGACCTGGTCTGGAATATTTCCGGCCATGGGACATTAGAAAAAACAGCAACAATTAAATTTTCTCTATATTATTTTTGTTGTCTATTAATTTTTTAAGTGTATTGTTACGAATTATGTAAATTAATGTATGTCTTTAGCTTAAATTACCGTTAAAATTGTTTTTCCGCTCGTAAAATTATGCATTATTAATGTTTGTTCCATGTAAATAGTCGTAATAGCTAATTTTCTGCTGTAAAAATGCATTTAACATATTTTCTATGGTATCTCGCCAAATTGGCGAGATATTGGCTTGTTGGCGACGTTTTTGGTGACTACTTTTTGGCGTCAAACTTGGCGACTTTTCCGATTATTGTATTTTTTGGAACATTGTAGAAATCCCAAGACTCTCTAGAAGCTATAAATACAACCTCGATTCAGAGTCCGGCTCAGTGATTTGCTCGTGATGAGTTACAGGACAAACGACCTACCGCTGCTCTGTTCCTCGATATTAAATGTGCTTTTGACAAAGTGGCACCCGGGACTTAATGTGATGAAGCGCCTTCGATTTTAAATAAAAATGTATTTTATTTTGTAAGTAAGCTAAGGTTTTTCGAGGGCTCTCTATCACATGTTTGTAAGTAATTAGAAGCCGCCTTTTGATGTTCTTTGATGTTAGTTAGGAAGCGCGGTCTTTGTGGGAAAGCGAGTGTAATTGGCCTAGACGCAGTAGGGGATATTGGTTGTCGTAGACGAAAATTTGCGTCTGGCGCCTTTTTTGACTCACAATGACTATTGTGAGCAAATTTATGAGATCGTTGCGTGGGGTCTGCGGTAAAGAGCACGTGGTGTTGAAGTGTGTGGTCCGCGATGACATTTTGTAGGGCGTGATTTTTGGAGAAGTTATCCAATAAATGTTAAAGTGAAGCTGAATGGTGGAGTCTTTGGGGCTTTCGTGAATGGTTGTAGGTGTTTTAAAGAGGCGTGGACGGCGTTATGAAGAAAATGAATAAATTGAAGACTTAAGGTTTTTTTCGAGGATTCACTTTGCGTGCCAGTCCGTTTTCCCCTCTCCCGGGTGCTTAGGCATCGCGGGTGATGAAGGGTTGTTTTTCAACTATAGATGATTTAAGTTGAGGTTTCCCGAGGGTTGTTCCGGTGAGATAAATGATTGCTGCCTTCACCAACAAATAAATTAAAATGTGCAGAGCATTTGGAGTCCTGTTTGAGTCTTCACGGTTTCCTGGCTTCATGTTCCGGTTTTAAATCATGGTTGCTGCCTTCATCAACAAATAAATTAAAGTGTGGAGAGAATTTAGAGTCCTGTTTGAGTCTTCACGGTTTCCTGGCTTCATGTTCCGGTTTTCGATCATGGTTGCTGCCCTCACCTAGAAAGCAGATACAGAGGAAGTATGAAGTATTTTGCGCCGAGTTTTTGGAGTCCTGTTTTTGAGTCGTCCCGCAGAGGAAAGGGAGCCCCCATGCCCGATGGTTGCATCGACGCCCGTCTCCCGTGCGGTTAGCATCAAATTGAGTGAGTTTTAAATCATTTTGTATCGTTTAGACCCAACCTTGAATTTAAGTGTTGTAGTGCGGAATCGTGGCGTGTGTGTTTGAGAGTTTAGCTTTAGGATGGATTTTAATCTCTTCAGTAGAATAAATAATCTTATGCTCCCTGAATCGTAAAGGTATAGTTTAAAAATTGATTTTGATTTTAGAAGAAATAATGAGGGACTTTTTGATATGAATAGTTTGGATATTAAGATTTAGTTAATTTTGTTTCTATATGTGATCTTGTAGTTAGACGATGTTGTAAATAAATTAGTTTGTTTTTTTTTTGTAAATATAAAATTGGTGTCAGTCATCTTTATTCTTACAGTGGATCTGATAAAAGTTATCTACTAGTTTTTAGGAGTTTAGGTTTTGTCACTCTGTTCGTTAGCCATAATACGTCTTGAGCTTTGGGTTAAAAATAAATATCAAAACACAATGCGCCCAACTACCCATTTTATATAAAATAAATAAATGTACTACCCCAATTAAATCACGCCCAAATAAATAAATAAGTTTAGACTTTGTGGCTACATGACACTTATCTTTAATCTTATTCAAATTCGCCTGCCAGACTGTCTTATTCACTTAATTTATAACTACCTTCTTAATCGAAATTTCGTCGTCCGCATACACAACAACTTGTCCGGAACAGGTATATAACGTCGGGAATTTTACTGGGCTCGATTCTAGGACCGACTGTGTTCAATCTCTTCGTCAACGATGTGCAAAGGGGAGATAATACTCTCCTTGCTATGTATGCGGATGACACTGCTATCATTTCTTCTTCCACTAATAGACACTACCTGACTATTGAAATTCAGCGTCACATAGACACTTTAGAGCATTGGTTTACTCGCTGGAAAATTAAAATCAATCCCTCGAAGTGTCACATGATCTACTTCAGTAATAGCTATCGCAATCCTCCGCGACTCTATATTAAAAAATTCTCCGCTTGAATGGGAAAACACAGTAAATTATCTTGGCGTTACTCTGGACCGCAAACTTACTTGGAATCCCCACATAACCAATACAGTTAGTAACTGCAATGCTGTCACCATGCAACTCCGTAGTTTAATTTTCAATCCTCATCTTTCGATGAGAAATAAGGTGTTATTGTATAAACAATGTATTTTACCTATTGCTCTATATGCTGTCCCTGTGTAGTTCTCCTCCGCACAGTGTCATTTTAAAAAATTAGAAACTCTCCAGAATAAAACTCTCAGGCGAATCCACCGAGCTTTCCGATATATTTCGAGAGTTACGATTAGGAGAGACTTCGGCATTTCTACACTTTCGAAACAGGCACATAAGATTTATAAGAAATTTTATGATAGCCATCCTACCATTCGTAATGAGATAATTGCTGAGTTCCCTGATTATGATTTTTTCCTCCCAGCTAACCGTAAACGCCCAAGGGCGTGTCTCCTTAGGAGCTAACATTAATTTCCTTACCGCGATGCACTTCCCATCTTGCTCACCTACTTGTGTGCTGCCGTAACGCAGTGCCATCGCACTGGCCTGGTAAACCCTACGTTGTGGGTTCGGTCCCAGGTGGTGTCGCATCTTCCAAATTTCCCTATCTTCTGATGTTTTTAGCTTTCCCCCGCGGAACTCTGCAATCATCTCATTACGAATTGTATGACCCTGCACATGGTCTTTTTTCTCTTTTTATTATGCAAACTTTCCATCTTGTTTGCTGAGGGCCATTTGTTCCGTATCTTTATAATTAATTTCAACGTGTTCTCTTTAATTTATTTTTAATTCTACATTTTAATTTTAATATATTTTTATTTTCCAAATTTATCTTAATTTTTTGAAGGATTTAAACTTAATTTTTATTTTAATGTAACTCGTAACTTTTTTCTTACTTAAGAATTTTTTCTATTGAGCACATATACATTGATAATAAACATCTTGCGACAGGAGTTAAAGTCAATAGACCCAGGCACTCTACTTTTCAAAAGCAATTCTGCTCAGCTCCGGCTCAGTGTTTTGAGTGTGCTTCGAGGTTGTCAAAAGAGTCGCTGTTAGCTGTGATATTTTCATCGGAGAATTGCTGAGATTTATGCCGCGATAAGTGCGACTTGGTGCGGCGTCTTTTGTGTTGAGTTTTTCAGTACTTCTGTGAACTAGAGATTGTGTTAGAAGCACTGTAATAAGTTTCTGACGATCTGTAAGCTGTAATATTTCGTATTTCTGTAAATAATTCTTTGTTTTTATTCTGTCTTATTCAAAGTCCATTCAATCGCCGAACCCGAACTAAGAATTCATAACAGTATTTTATATTTTACTGTCGCTTAATGTATCTTATTGTAATTAATAGTTTAAAAAGTATACAAAAGCTGGGTTGTCGTAACAGATATTAAAGGTCTGTAAGGCGACCACTGTCACGATGAAAATAAATGGCATAGGGAAAAAAGTATCATAAAATCAGTATTGCAGCAGTTGAAAGTTCCTACAGAAATAGCTGTATTTTATATCCAATGATCCCATTTATAAAATGTCTGCCACAGAAAGGAGCCTTATAGAGCGAATTTCACCTTTTAAATATTTCACGCATAACAATAATATATGCAATATCTTCCTGTAGCTCGCTATTTCTGAATTCACGTACAAGCAGATGGTGACACCTGCTAATCCCCGAACTGCATGTTTGATGACACGAAGTTCCTGAGCAGACATTCATCCCAGACACATCCACTGTCTGTGAATAATTTAAACGGTAGAATCACTCACGTGTCTTTGTCGTGACATTTTTCATGTTTGCATCTGTCTCGGACTGAAATTCATAATCCACTTCTACTTATTTTTACTTTTCAAAGTGTTTATGATTTAATACTAAAATAAATTAATTCTTTTATATTAAAATGAAGCAATAAATGGTGGTTGGATTTATTTTCGTATTTTATCTCCATTAATATTTTAATTTCCTTATTAAATTATTTAAGACGTGCCTGAACATTAATGAAAATATTCCCCTGTTGCCAATGAATTTATTGTTCAAGTTTTTAAAATGTTTCATAAGATTTTCTTTCTTCCTACTTTCTCAATACCTGCTACAGCATAACAGATTTGGAAAAAAATATTTTAAATGTCTGTAGAATTTTTCTTTTTATCCTAATATTTTCGATAAACAAAAAATTATTTTAAAAGAAAAATATGACTGTGGTGAATAAAATGCATGGATCTAATTAGAAAATACAACAAGGGAACTAATTCTTTAAAATATATATTTTTTTTATGTCGCCACGCTAAAGAACAGCGCGTCTAATTTTGTCATGTAGATTGAAAAATTTCAAGATTGCACTTGAATTCGTATCGGTTGCATGAATTATTCTACTTCTCTACAGGAACACTCTTAGAATTCTTTTTTCGTTTCCCACTAGTGCATGGATATTTCATTCAAAAGAAATTGGAAAATAAAATAAGTTTTTAACAGCATAAATCTTGTTTTAGCCTAAAACATTTCCGCTAAAATGCGTATTAAAAAAAAGTTTCTCAAACTTCTCCAAATATGAAGGAATTTTTCGACCGTAAAAATTTGTCATTAAATTCTGCCATTTCTTTATTCCTAGAAATGAAAGAAAATATTGTTTAAATAATAAGGTATTTGATTTTATTCTCAAGAATTCGTTTGAAGTTAAATGCCTTGGTGTGCTTTAATAAGCAGGTACTCTACACAGCAGTGGTTCCTAACCGCTGGTTTGCGGACCACTGGTGGTCCGAGAGAACCCGAGAAGTGGTCTGCAAGGTTAGAATTGATAAAAAATATAGTTTCATCGTTTAAAAACGACCGCGAATTTAAGCAATTTTTTTTTATTTTAACTGGGAGAAAAAAAATTTAACTCCCAATTTTTTGTTCAAATTTTAAAAATTCCTGTATTTCTTCCGCTTTCTGACGTTTCGAGTACGAAAAAATTCCTGTTCTGATTAAAATTTTCTAAGATATTTTCTGTGACTTGGCGAGTTCACGTCATAGCCATATTATCTATACTAATAAAGGGACAAGTGGAAGTCGAGAGATCACGTGACCGTAACTCCTCCGGGCGGGCCACTCCTCGAAAAAAAAATGGCCGACAAATATACAGAAAAATCGGTGTATTTTTTTTCTTATGAAAGTATATAAATGTTACATATTTGGAAAGAGCTTCGAAAACTGATAATTTTTTCTGCGTACACTTATTCTGTTAATTCAATAGTTTTAGAGATATTTTCATTCTAAAATCACTCACTGCTGAGAAACCAAATCATCTGGTGCAGTGGTGCTGCTATCTGTCGGCAGCGACGGGAATGAAAATTGAAAGGAATTTATTCACTTGAATTTAATACATTTGTAGGCTTTTTTTTTCTTTTGTGGGGCCCGAAGTACATAAATATGTTACACGGATGGCTTGAGCGTAGCTAGGCGAAGCCCGGCTAGTAGCTACTAAAGCAAATGCAGGGACAAAATCTCGTTAATTGTTATGTTTCCGTATGCTTTTATGTTTGCTATCAAGTTTTCTTCAAAGTTAAATTTGTTTTTGTTATTAAGTTTATTTGTAACTTTTTATTAAATTTGTTTATCATAAATAGTTTGTTTATTCAGAAAATAAAATTCACTTTTTCCCTCTAAAATGATTAGTTGTGAAATGGTTCCCGACAACTTTTTTAACGTAGGATTACGTTCCTCCATAACGGACCTCCGGAAAGGAAAACTACAGACGCTTCCGTCCGCCCTCGCGAGTTATAATTTTGGCAGCGCCAAACCCAGTCTATCGCTTGGACAAGTTAAACAGAAAAGTCACAAGATGTGTCAAAATTTCGACAAACATATATGTATATACATACGTACATATATATAGATACATATATACATACAAAAGAGGTAAGCAACGATAAGTAATCCTACGTAAATTACCCGCGGTAGTTCCGTTAGAAGAGACATGATTTTTTTTAAAAGTGGTCCTTGATCAACAAACTGTTCAGAACCACTGCTATAGAGAAAAACGCTAACTGATAACGTCTCTGTTAGCCTCCAAATGTACCTTATTTAACCACAAACGAATCAACCTTTATTTTCTAAAGAGTCCCAGTATGCATTGTTGTATGCTTAGATGGTAAGGGTCACATCAGAGTAGAGATAATGTAAATGGCAGGTTAATTCTGTATGCTTCACGGTCCAATTCATTTTGCTTTTCACCATAGCACATCTGCGAATGCTATACCACGTCTTTTGCAGTTGTTTCCATGGTACTGGGAGCCTCAAACCTGTCTGCTTCACGTGTCATTTCGTGGATGTTTGGACGAAAAACCGCCTCCATGTAGATCCCAGTCGTGTAGTACCACAGCAGAAAATTTTAGTTAGCCAATTGTATATAGCAGTTGTGGCCAAGATAAGAGACGTTTGGGAATATCTACATACTTAGAAGGGCCAAAAACTGCAAAAGGTTATTTTTGACAGGAAATAAATTCTAAGGGTTGTTTTTTCTAATGTTTACCCTAAATATATATTATCATTCTTCAATTCTTAGAATAATTGATATTTCTAAATTCTTAGGTAGTTTTTATACATTTTATAATTATTTTTCTTTTAACTGTTTTGTCAAATAAATCAGATCTGGCATATACTGAGTTGTTGCAGTTCATAGCCACTCGGCTAAAAGTTCATTTGTCAACATTGAGCGTTTTTTTTTTTTTAATCAACCTAAATGTAGAACACTAGGATTCACAGGTAAATTTTGTAGATATCGTTCAGAGAACAATTTATAAGAATTTTTTTCTATAAATTATTTGAAAAATTGATCACTTAACTAAAAGCCACACAAAAGTGACAAGAGCCGCAAAGAGAGGTGATATACAACTGCATGCGGCTTGCACGCGGCAGTTTCCGCGCCATGGTAAATAGCATGAGTATACAGAACATACTTGCACCCCTTCCCCATGGTAAATAGCATGAGTATACAGAACATACTTGCAGTCCATACTTGCATGATCATGAATACAAATCATGATGCGGAATTTACGAAGTATATGTGAAGACTATCTGAAAACCCGCGCTTCGCTACGGAGTACAATCAAATTAAATACAACGGTCAATGTATGCAATTAATGCCAAAAAAAATAAATATATATATACAGTGGTACCTCCGAAAAGCGGACAGTCATGGGACCAAAAGTTTCGTCCGTTATTAAGAGGTGTCCGCTATTGGGGAGGACAACCTTTTTATAAAAAAGTTTTTGCTGTTCTGTTTGACATTTTAATGAAAATTGCGGCTGCAATTTTAATTAAAAAGGAAAAATTAATTAGGCAAGAAAAGAATAACTATTTACTACATTACCTTTTAATTGTGTGTTAATCCTCTTTTATCTTGCATTAAATAATCCCAAAATACAATGTATAGTAGCCAAATTATTTTAATTACTGCTAAAAAACTCTTAACAAAGTGTGATTTCTCTTTTTTACACAACAAACCTGTTTTTCAAGATGAATCTTCATAGGATTTAGCTTTCCTAGTCCCTCCGAATCTTCATTGTTCAGAAAGGACTGTTTTAGTTGTTCGCTGTATTTCAGTGCTTCCGAATAATCTTTGATTTTGCAGTCTTCCATTGGCGATTCCTCATCATCATCCTCAGAAAGGGCCAGTGCTTCAGTGGTGGCCCGATGAATGAAATTGGAAACAGGCAGGTTTTTTTCCTCAATGGATAAATCGTCGTCGATCTTGACTTCCTCTTCAACGCTGACATTTGAATCCAAATTGGCTATTAGATCCACAAGTTCTTTTTTGCTTTTTTTGATAGCACTGTCAGTTGCCACTTCGCTTGTACTCAAAAATCCCGTCTTCTTAAAACATTTTTAGAACGCACCCAGGTTCCACCTTTTTAAGGGCTGACGTAGTCCGGGAAATTGCATCCAAAACAGACATCGATTTTGCCAACTCTTCGCTGGATTTGCAGGAGATAATCCGTGAAAGCACATGTCTCAGAAGCAGCTTTCTGTATCGTACTTTAAAGCTGAGGATAATTCCCTGATCAAGTGACTGTAGCATCGAAGTGGTGTTAGTAATCAAGAAAATTAAGTTAACACTTTTTAGCTTTAAATCATCAGGATGGGAAGTAGCATTGTCCATGAACAGATTGATTTTTCTCTTTTTATTTTTTATTTTGTTGTCTAACTCCACCAACTAATCGCTCATTATCGCAGTGGTTATCCACGCTTTCTTATTTGACTTCCACGAAACATTAAATTTTCGCACATTAATGTTCTTGAAACATCTAGGCTTCTTAGCTTTTCCAATAACAATTGGAGTTTTGAAGTCTCCCAGCATGTTGCAACGCAGCAACTGGTGCAACTGGTTACAAACCCGTCCGTCGGGTTTGTAACCAGTTGCACCGTGTGCGTGGCTCCATTCAATTACATAGGTTGCGACTCATCACGGGCTGGTTTGTGATTTGAGTCGGTTATCAGTTTCATTTGAGTTGCTCCGTGTGCAGACGGCCTAAGAGTTTTTGAAATATCCAGTGACTGAAGGCTGTATTGCCGGCTTACGATTTTTTTTTTGAGGGAAATGGAGTGTGGTATAATTACGCGTTAAAAGACCGTCTAATGTATAAACTGGGCTGGAGACTACGTTAAAGCCGAATGAGAAAAAGATTTCAACGAACAATTTCAAAAAACAGGCGGAGATTATACTGAAAATATTATGCACTTTCATAAAAGCCTGTTGTGCATTAAACACGATTGAATTGAAAAACTTTGGTAGTTGTTTGGTCTGGAGCGCTACGGTCAACTTTGAAAAATTTTGGTATATTTTTGGTTTAAAAAACCAGCTGTGATGCTATTCAACATATTTAGTACTATAACAATACACAAAATTAATATTCAGCTGTTAAAATTTCGCTATTTTGATTTAGAAATAAAAGGAAAAAATAAATGACGTTTTATCGTAAAACTGTATATTAATTTTACGGTAGAGTTAATGAAAATTTACTGATCTGGTAAACGCACATAAACATAGTTTTTTTTCAATGCTCATGAAACTTAGAATACTTAAACACTAAAATATCTTAATAGTACCAGATAATATTCTGTTTCATGATTACAATAACATTAAAACATAGACATACAGCCTTATTGATATTATCACAATCATGTCCTGAATTACTTTTGCAAAGAAACATATCAGATTGCTTAATTAATTTACTTCCCACTATGAACTTATAGTTTTAAATTAGTCATTTCTAAACTTTTAAAAGTTAGTATTTTGGGAAACATATATATCGCTCTACATATGTCATAAACAGAAAAATGCAATAACTTCAAACAACTGAAAAAAAACCGATGAGATACTGATAACTATTTCGAAATTTTTAGCGAAAGAATAACACTTCAGCTTATCCAAAAAATGCGAGACTAACTGAGAAAATAAATATCTAACTGAGAAATATGAAGCTTTTAGACGCTGGTGAAGTGTAAATATCTGTGCCGACATCAAAGGAAATCAACCTTTCAAATTAATCGGAGTTTCAATTCCACTATCCATTCTGAATAATTTAGATCAACAAATTTCAAAGGATATGTTCTTAACCTCCCAAAAGCTTAAAAAGGCGATATTCTGGAGAAAAGATTATTTTAAAATATCATTAAATCAACATCTGTTTCCTTCGAAAAAGAAGCTTCTGATATAAATATTAAGTCAGTTGGAAACTGTGAATGGGAGAGTTTAAGCTTTACAGCGAGCACATACCAAAAAATATGTGAAAAATGTATGTATCAAAAGAGCTTTATTCAAGAAGCATTTATCCCAATTCATTTTAAATTTCTTTCATTTTGTCAGTAGGGGGGGGGTGAGGGGGAGAAGAGTCAAAATCAATGTACTTCCCTTTCCTACAGTATAAACAGATAAAACTGGATAGGTAACTCAACTTGGGTGCAATAGTTAAGAATAATCAGCATACTTTGAAATATTTCGTTCGTTGATTGGCATCAAATTTGGTATGTTCGCTTAATGATGTGGGCTCAGAACAACAGTAGAAAAACATGAATCGCCAAAAAAATATCGCTAATAATGAAAACTAAAAAAATAACAGATTTAAACCTAACTTTTGTTTTTATTTCATTAAACTGAGGAAATGCTAGCGCATTAAGACTTACAAAGCCTTGTTCAGACTATTGCTGCCGGAGCTGAGCATAGCGTCAGCGTTACTCGCATCGAAATAGTTTTAACCAATCAAATACCTCTAAACCATCAGCAACGAATTGTTAAGGTCTGAGATTTTAAACTTCTCTATAATGAACACTAATGCAGTTAAAATATGCTTTTTTTTCTTTTTTTTGAGAAATTTTTCTTATTTCTTTGACAATCCCATTATTTCAAATTATATTTTTCCTTGCTGTGGACTCGGTTATTTGCATTATATTATATTTTTTATTTTTATTAACTGTTATTTCGTTTAGTTTCCATCATATATTTGTCTTAACGGTGGTTTGCAATAAATATTCGGGGACTAGTTGTAAGTGCTCTGATAGTGTTAAAATTGCATATAAGTAAAAAACAGACCATATTAAAATAAAATGTTTATTTTAATTTTGTAAAATACTTGCATAAACTGTAAAATTATAATATTTATCAAATACGCTTTGTAGAGAACAGATATATACAGATATGTAGGAAACAGAGATTGTATAACTCTGATTTATATTACTTTGTGAAAAGACTTATATAATATTTAAATGTTAAATATAAATAGATTGCATGTTAATGTTTATTAAGATTAGTTCTTGAGTTTTTATTGAGTATTGTGAAAGATAAACAGTTTATTTTATCAAACTTTATGTTGAAGCTTTTGATAATTTTATGTTATAGCTTTATTTTACACGAACGGATTTCATCTATATTTTGTTATGTTAAGTTTATAGTTAATCTGTAATTTTGAAAAAAAATATTCAGCAGATGCCGAACAGAGGTAACTGACTTGCTGAAGGAATAGTTTTTAGATGGTATAGGCTAATCTAGAGGCAGGTAATTTTTAAATATAGTCGTTATGGATCTAAAAGAGCTTTTAGTTGCTGTAACGAGAAAGATACAAATGCCCAAAACACACAAACTGTGTGATGAGGCAGCATTTCCAGAATACTTCGGAATGTCCTTGAGTCGGTTTCAAATTTTCCTAATATTTGCTTTCGATTCCTCTAAATTTCCTTCTGACATCCCATAACCTTTTTCGAAATTTTTAAACTCTTTAATTGCTTATTTGATCAGGATCTAGCGATCAAGGATAGAAACGTTCAACGATATGTATTATATCGTTGAATGAGATGAAATATTTCCCTGTATGTTTATCTACTATTCTTCGCACTTAATATACCTGAATATTTTCTTAGATATCAAAAGATGAAATTTACTCCTATCCTCACATGCACTCTGGTAATTGAGTATCAAAATATTTACTTAGTACTTAAACATGGCCATGAAATATAAATTGAAGAACATATATAATATTGAAACCTCATGCACAATACCTTCAAAAATATCTTAACTTCAGCGGATCTTGCTTTTAAGAAAACAATTTTGTAAAAAACTATTCTTATAGATCAAAAATGAAAATGCGAATTTATAAATATTTCTCTCTGTTATAAAATAGAAAAAATATACCATGGGAAATTTAAAAGGCTGTGATAATTATCTTGCAGATGACTATCATTTTCTCAAACAAGCAAATTTTCCAAAACTTTAGAGACATTTTCTTACGTCCCTTGTAATAATAAATTCCCCAAGAACAAGGAAACACTTACACATTAATCCTTTCAGGGGCAACAATCTCTACTATGTTTGCACAGTGCAGATTTTTTCCAAGATTTTTTTTGACCTAAAGAGTCTTGAGAATTTTTCCATTTAAAGGTTTCAAAATGTTTTTACTTCTCTAAACTGATAACAGATGACAGTACTAACCATTTTTCTGCTCATTTAACTGCAGCACATTGAATACAGAGGCTTTTCACACAGTTTTTAGACGATGTATATTGTATTCACAAAACTAAATTATATAAAATTCTTGTGTTTTAAATGTTCTATTTGACATCCCTTATTCTGAACTATATTTCGACACCGCAATTTCCAGGATAATAATGCCTTTTGAAGTGTCAGAAGAGGTATTCTATCCCATTCCTCCTGAACAGCTTTCCAGAGTCCTGTAAGGGTTTTGGGACGACCTTTGGATAATGCGGATTTTAAAAGTCCGAAAGCACAAAAATCCATAGGTGATACGTCAGGAGATTTAGTAGGGATATCAGTGAAGGGTATGGCCTTGATACCAGTTTTTTGCTCCATTTCTTTTAGGAAATTTACAGTGGATTTTGATGTGTGACTGCTGGCTTTGTCCTGATGGAGTCTCACAGAATGATGGCACTGTGGGTAAAGCGATGGTATTTCATTCAGAAAAATTGGCGATAAAATATGTTCCTGATAGTATTTGGAATTAATCTTGACATTTTTTTCCCACTCTCTTTATTTTTAACTTGCCATTATAAGAAAAACCAGCAACAATCATGAATTCCCTTAGAAAAAGTTTCTTTCGATTCTTTGAACCATGTAGTTAAATTTTTTTCTCCCCTTTTATGATAATAAATGGCTCTTTTTTTTTTGTTGCAATCATTTAAATACACCCATGATTCATCTATTGTGACAATTGTTTTCCATTTTTCTTTGGATAAGTGTTTCTCATACAGAATTCTGCAGCGTGTCCTGCTTTCAGCGATATGATTTGGAAGAAGACGATGCACATTGCGTTTTTTTTTTGCTTTATTAAGATTTAAATCAACGTTTATCATTTTGTTTACAGTGGACACCGAGCATTTGAATAATTTTGCAACTGTCCTTTGACTAGGGGGATTTTCTTTTAACATGAAACAACGTATCTTTGCAATAGTCAAAGATGTCCGTTTTTTCCTTGGATACTTGTTTGGAATTTTTGTCCCACTTGAGGCTCCAATTTGACGTTTTTTCCTTTCTTGTTGACGATATTACCTATCGACGCTTTAGATATCACAAAACCATGACTCTCACATCGTTTTTTGGATAACGGAGTATGCATATTTCTCTTCGGAAAGAGCATAAATGTAGCCTTCGAACCACTGCTTTGTTAAAAACGCCATTTTGAATAAAAACAAAACTTTCAAGCCGCAGACGATAATTTTGACTTTTAAAAACATAGTACAATTGCAATTATTTCTTTTGCAGCAAACGATTTTTTATTACCGCTTACCAAAATCGTCTAAAAAATGTGCTAACAGCCTCTGTACAAGTGAAAAAAAGACTAGATTTAGGCATATGAACAGTGCAAACGGTGCCCTTCAAAGGGTTAAGATATAATAAATTAATATAACGATAAGTCAAAAAGACAAATTTGTTTTGTTTTGTTCTGCTTTGTTTAGTTTTTTATTATTATTATAAATTCTTATCTTCAGGCTCATTGTATTCTTTAGCTCTCAGGCCGAAAAGGAAATCTGAAACTGCGATTTTAGTATAATATAATTTTTCTCCTAACATTCATTTAGACAAGATCTACCACTTCCTTTCCTCTAAGGAAAGGAAGGGGTAATTGACAAAGGCAGGGTAAAGAGAGATAATATGACTTTTTCACCACATTTTAAACAACAAAAAAGGGGTATCCTCCTGTCTCCAGCAGGGACGACTTACTTTGCTGACAGATAATCTAAATTTTTAAAAATATTGGGCTTTTCATAGGAAATTTTGGTAGTGGAATGTAATTTTTGATTTGTGTATCATTTAATTCTTTTAAAACCTAAACTGATTTTAATACCTTATAATCCTTTTACCTTTGGACCCCAGGTAGCCTAATGGTAGCGCGATGGCTTTCGGCTCGGGGGGTGCTCGGTTCGAATTCCGACAGGCGGCATTAAATACCTTCGTGTCTGTGCCGGTTATGGGCACGCTAAATCCGTAGACCGGAAAGTCTCTTTGCGTGGTCAGAGAGGGGTGGAGCGGGTGTTATCCTCCGATTTCGCCCCTGACGGTGATCGGTCAAAATTGAGATAGCACCTAGCCAAGGCAGACTCCCACCCTTGTTGCTGCTATTGTAAACTGAAGTTAAACCCTTAACCCGTAAAGCCTATTTGGACTTGGTCTGGAACACTTCCGGCCAGGGGGCATTAGCAACAACAACAACAACTTTTACATAAACTTAGCGTCGGAGAGCATGGGGGAGCATGTTCATCCCCCCCTCCCCCAACAAACTGAACTTGAAATAAATTAAAACGTTAATAGAAGTTCGGTTAAAATCAGAAAATTGGAGAAAACTTTTAAGAAAGTTGGTTTTTTCCCGCTTTTTCAAACTGTGCATCTAAAGATTCTGATTATGTCTTAGCCTTAGCATAGTTTTTAACAATGATATGATCCATAACAAAAATTCAATGCTATATTTTTTTTCTCATTTTATTTATATTATATCTATTTTTCGCATTGAATAACTTTTGAATGCTACGCGAACATCAATTCTATTGTTATTCAATTTCACAAAAATCATAATATTTTATATTTTAAGGACCGTCCAGCAGTCAATGCGTTGAAGAGGGCCCTAACTGAATTCAATTTGCTCCCCCACCCTAAAAAAAGAAACACGCTACGCCTATGACTTTTTACCTTTAATAATTACAGTGAAAGCTAGGGACTGCGAAATGTCAAATCCTTGCTACACTTACAAATGCTTAAATTTGAATTTCAAAATAAAATATCATTATGTTCAATCAAATTTTACTTTGTACTAAACACTACTATTACATACTATATTCTATGGCATACATATCTATTTCAAAATACAAAAAAAATTGAACAATTAATTAATTCAATTTAATGTAATATCAACTCGCTCATCCCTTTTATATGTATGTATGAATGCGTGTAAAAAAATCCAAAAAATATCTTCATAAAGGAGCAAGAAAGAATTTCTTGGAATTTGGGAAATTTTTCGAAGGAAGTACTGAGAAATTTCTTTTGTTTTCCAAAGCCGTTAAAGGACCCTTTTGTGTAAGTGGATAAATATTCTGCGGAGAATTCGCATATCAAAAGAGACGTCCCAGCTGCTGCTCTGAAAAGGAAAGGTTATCATCGTTTCACATTTTCATCATTTCACCATTATTTGATATTCAAATTCAAATATCAGGGATAATTTTTAACAAGAAGTTTTTTTAAAGTAATTCTTTTTTACAACTAAAATTGACGAAAGATATTTTATATAGAAAAACTTTGTTCAGTTGTTTAATTAATTCTTTTATCTAGTGAACACCTGCCTCCGATAGATACAAGCTTAGAATCTTCTTCAGATCAGAGAAATTTGATAAAGATAAAATTTAAATGAGCTTTTTAACATATACAAATATGTTAAGGGAAAACTTTAAGGAAGTGACCAAATATCAGGACCCCTTTTTCAAGTGTGTATTTTATTTCATCACATTTGCTGAAAAGGGAAGGAAACAAAAGAGGTCTATGTAAACATTTCAAGTAACAGTAAGTATGTACATTTCAGTATTCGCTTATTAGTTCTCTTATTAAAATTTATTGATAAGTTTTCACTAAGTAAAAATAAGCAAGTATGACATTTTAAAAATTGTGTAATTAAATAGTACCTTGTTTCTCCATAGCTACGTAGAAAAAGAGTGATGACATTTACCTTTAAAAAAATTATTAATTGTTTTTCCCTCCAAGATCTCAAGATGTCTTAAGGCTACTGTGCACTAACCCTATTGGATTCGTTCACCTCAATGTTAACCTATGAAGAAAACTTGACTGCTACTTACAGCTACATAAATGCTGATTTTTTAATGGTAATTTCAGATAGCCTGTACTTTTCTGCACCTTACAAGAGAATTCATTTCATAAATTTCATCCTCCACAGGAATTTATGAGCATTTAAAACACGCTATACCAGATTTTTTTTCTCCGAATCATTTAAATTTTAAAACTGTATTTGCATTTAAAAAAAAGAAAAATGTCCCAAGGTGTAAAATTTATTTCTCTATTACGGAGTAGAATTTTAAAAAAAATATCGTCAAATCCAAGTCGGCAATCCTTGGACAAATTTTCTACATAGGTTAACATGGAAGTGAGCGAATCGAATAGGGTTGTATAGGGTCCAGAGCACCTAGCGGCCATAAACCCATCCTTTCCCCTTTTTATAAGCTCCTCAGCATAACTTCCTCAGCAGTCAATTAAAGTCCGCTTTGTCGTTCTGTACGACCCAATGTAAAGGCGAGACCTACGTGTATGCATGATGGGTGCGCTGAAGAAGCTTATTTTTGCACTAGCTGAATACCCGTGCTTCGCTACCGAGTACATTTTAGAATAATTACAATGAAAAAATAATGAAATCACTTTTTACAGGATTTCCTTAAAAAAATATTTTTTGTTTCTTTATTGGGTGGAACTAATATTACCAGGCTCGTCTGCGAACTTATGCATAAAACTGACCGTGGGAGAAACAATTTTCTCTTCAATCTACGCCAGCGTACTTTAAAGTTTGGCCTTGAGACTTATTTATCGTCATGGCAAAGCATACTTTGAGGAGAAATTGCAGTTTCATATATAGGTTTAATTTAATATCCATAAAACATACTAATTTGAATTAAATTCTTAAAAAAACTTCCATATCAATTAGTCAAGTGGTTAAATTTTATCTTTTACTGTATTTTAATATTTTTTGTCAATTTATTTCGTTGTTATTCACGTGACGCAAAATTAATTTGAAGTATCCCAAAAAGAAAATAAATCACGTGATCAGCATTTAGTAAATTAAATTCTAAAAATTAATTTTTAAAAATTCACCAAAAATCAGAAAATGAAGGTAAAGATTCGAAAAAGATTCTATTTTAAAGGAATTTTTATGATCTTTCTCGCGATATAAATTTTATAACCCTCAGTTTATTATTTTAAATGCAAACTTTAAAGAATGTTAAAAACAGCTTAAAATTTTAATTTTAAAAAATCTAAGAAGAATTTTTCAAAAATCTGTCAGTCAGTCAGTCAGTCCGTCAGTCAATTACGGAACTGTTTTATATATATAGATAAGTAATTTATCGTGCTAGAGTGTGATTCGTGCAGTTTTATGTTGTGAATGCGATCAAAGTCTGAAATTAATATTTTGCGCTATACATAAAGTTATCTAATCTACTGAATTATTGATAAAGGGAAAATATTGGGCCTTTTTTATCACATTTTCAGACTAGTTAAAAACTTTCTTTAAATTTAAAAAACGTTAGGACCCCTGTAAGCACCATTGACACGCTAAACAGTAAACAGCAAAACTCCATCTAAATCTGAAATTTCAACTACAGCTGAAGTTCCAAGAAGTTGATGTTTTTGTAAATAGTAGGGGAAGGTGGGGTAAGTTGACGAACTTAAGCGTCAAATATTTTTCCTGAATTAAATAAGTGGTTTAAAAACCTGAAATTTACAGAAAGACTTCTTTCAACCTTTATGTTTTATAAAAAAAAATTGAAACGATTTCATCTCCTCTTGGAAGATGGCAAAATATTCCCTTCTCCCAAGAAAGTAATTTTCGTCATCTTACCCATTACGTGGGGTAAGATGACTAAGGGCGGTGGGTAAGATGACGAATCGATAACAATATAAATCAAGATATAAAGGTTTATTTTCCAAAATGCAGAGAAACAATTTCACTTAGGTACTTAGTGAAAAAGGCACATATAATACTGAAAATACAATGACAGATTACCCATAATGAAACAAAAACTTAAAGAATTAGATACAAAAATTAAGAAAAAAACATAGGTAATAAAGTTCCTATACAAAAATCGCACTTCCAGGGTCTGTTTTTCACTTCATTATCATCCCAGCCGGAACATTGAGCATGTGCCCAAGATTTACACCTGAAGCACTGATACCATAATTCGTCCTTTCCCTCCTCCACGCAAATAATGCAGTCTTTTTCCAATAATGTTTCAGTATCATAGTCGTCGTCCTCCACGTCTGGAAATTCTTCTTGTGATGACTCATCAGATGACCAGTAATACCGTTGACACATTCTAGTTTTCATTCTATTTCTAGGTGTTTTCGGTAAACATTTAGCCTTCTTTGACGCTAATGTTTCAGCTTTCCTTTTCAATCTTTCCTGTCGTTTCAGTTCCATCAGTTGTTTTTCTTTCTTCTTTTTTTCAATATCTTGTTTTACAGGAGATCCAGAAATTTGGTAAGAAGGCAGTTTCTTCCTTGGTTTCCTGGTTGTTTTCTTGCTGGCCATCGGAAGTGGAGGAAGAGCTGAGGAAGTTGATGGCTGGGGAGATAGGGTTGTTTTCAACAACATCAGTGGTGTATGAAGCGGGAAAATCTTCGTCTGTGAAAATATTGCTGTCTAGAGGCTCAATGCCAGTAGCTCTGAATCCGTTCACAGCAATCTGTACAGTACTAATTCTAAGGTCTGCTCCTCGTCATCTTACCCCACAACGCCATTTTCGATTTCAACTTGTTTATCAGTATCCAAGCTTATCGTAAATAAACTATAACATACATGATTTTTAACGTCACGAGTTGTATTTTGAGAGAGAAAAATGGAGGAGAAAAAATAACTTACCGTGGTCGGGTAATTCCTTGCGCTGTGAGATCCAAAATTTACAAAGACAGATTAAAGAAATACATTTGAGTCACCACTACTCACAAAACGATCTCAACTTATATTACTTGTAGTGGGCGTCATAACACAATACTAGAGTCTTAAGAATTGCCTGGACAGGTGCTGATGATTGCTTCTATCTATGATTGCTTCGGAGAAATGCCGAGTTCGTCATCTTTATGCTTCGTCATCTTACCCTACTTTCCCCTATTTTAGACGTGATTTGAAAGTGGAAATTTCATACTTGTTTTACATTTTACTTTGCACCTAAATTATAATACCAAAGTTTCATCCAAATGCTGTTTATCTCAGTTTGTATCACAGTATCTCTTATTTTTAGTTGACATTTCAAAGCTTATACATTTCGTACTCAGTGAAAGGATACAAACGCAAAGAAAAACAGTGAGAAAAATATAAGAGAAAATTTTCTTCGAGATTATTGAGGGAACAGAAAAACCCCTTTGTTTTTCAAAACTGGGGAAACTTTCCGAGTCAGTGAAAAAATATTCCGCAGAGCATTCACGTATAAAAGGGAAGCAGAGGCATCTGAATTCCAATAAACAGAAAATAGTCATTTCGTAATTTTTTTTTTTAGTTCAGAATAATTATTTTCTCGGTGATTTACAAAGAAAAAAAGTGGCTTTAAAAAGATGTTTGTTCTTATAACAAAGGTCTGGGGTTGTAAACTATTATATGACGTTAAAATAATTTCTGCGTAATAGGATGATAATTTCTTTCTTTGGTGCAAAATAAGCTTCCAAAGAAACTTCTAGGGTGATGTTTCTGAACTTGCAATATCCATCCATTAGGATCAACATGCTGATTTTTCTTTTCTGATTTTTAGCAATGGCGGATTTATTTGTTGAACATTTAACTCTATTACGCTATGAGATTAACGCATAAATCCTCTTTCTCAAATAAAAAAAGCCATTTTCAGAATAATCTGACTTTTATGAGTTGATATATAAAAGCTTCTTATATATACAATAACTTTAATGGGTAACGACTATTTTGCCCCCCAACCAAATGAAGATTTTTAGTCAAGCACTTAGATCTTTGTTTCACATTCACGCAAAGGATCTGTTTCTCTCTTTTAAACCATTCTACTTTTCATCTCGTATCAGAAGTTAGTTCATTTTATCCATTTGTGATTTGTTCAGTGGGGCTATTTATTGTATCTAATAATCTAACCCCCTGACGAACTATGACCAAGCTTTGCCTGTTGACTACACCTCCTTTTCCCTCTCCGAGAAATTAAGAAACTTCTACCGTCTTATTTTCTAGCTTATTTTTAGTTTAACCATGTGACAAGAGAAACACAAGACTCGAGGGGGAGGAGAGCAATAGGATTTGCTATTTAGCTAGTTAGATCAATGAGCAAAACAAAAGACAAAGCTTCTGAAACAAATTTAAGATCTAGAAAAAAGTGTAAAAGAAAATGTCAAAACTTGAATATGTTAAAACTGAAGTTTTTTACTTATTCAAGTGAAGTTTTTGGAGAATACATATATTTGTTGGCTTTAATTAAGGAAAAGAAGTAAATTTATTCCTAGACTTGGAGTTAAGATACAACTTCGCATTTCATAGAGTGCCACTGGACTCCATCTGTACAAGAAAACAACTGCAACAATGAGAATTGGGTTATGTGTTGCCATTTGACGAATAACTGCCACTAAATATTGCAATTCTTCTCTTTACGTTATGATTTTTTTTATAGATGGCAACACACGACTGGCGTAATTAAGCTTCCTCTCCCCCATTCTATTTCTATATCGACAATATTGTGCACACAATAATTTATATATCTCATGGTAAAGGCAAGATACCGCTATCAGCTCTCGAGCTGATAGCAATAACGATGGGTTTCCCCCGGCTTTGAAGGGGGGGGGATATCTCCTGAGGTGGCATTTCGATTGGAATTTGCCGTTCGCCTCCAAAATTCTAGTTTGGCTGCGCTATATTTAGTTCCGAAATTTCCAATTCCGTTTGTATTCATTTCGATCGGCTGTCAAAGCGGGGTATATTCCATCCCGCTAGGTACTCTTAAAACCCATTACCTTAACTTACCTTTATTTATTTTTAAAAATGTGACATTAGGGCACAAGAACACATGAATATAACAGTTCACTTTTTTTTAAATATTTTCATGTCTTTCATTTCCCGTGGGTGCAATATCTTTTTATTAATTTTTACTTTCACGCTCATACATTAGCATAATAAGGAATTGTTATCGCAATTAAATCTTTGAAGAACATTTATAAATCATAAAATCTCAATTTCTGCCGTGTGCTACATTCGTAGATATCAGTCTTAATTATAATTTCAGGTCTAAGCAAATTCAGACTAGTAATACAAAGATTTTATTACAGCAGTGGCCCAGTTAGGAGGTCTGCCATACAGAGAACGCTTTTAATTAAATCTTAACTTTTAACCCATGTAACTTGGTTTTGTATCTCTGATACGAAATTAAACTGTCAGGGCCTGTTCACGACTCAATAGAGTGGTAGTAATTTTTCTTGTGTTTTCTTTATTTGCCTGTTCACATAAAATTCGTCAGCGTTAGCGTTACTCCTGTTGAAATATTTTTAAGCAATTGCAAACCTCCAAACGATTATCCACAAAATTATTAAAGTCTGTGATTGGCTTAAAAAATGTCAATACGATTAACGCTGACGCTGGTGGATTCAAATAAAGAAAACGCAAGAAAAATTACTACCACTCTATTGAGTCGTACAAACAAAATGATGTATGAAACAGAATATAAAGTAACTGAATTATACAACATTTCTATGATGAAATATCCCGCTAAGTACTCCTAAAAATCATTACCTTGCTTTACCTTACCTATGATGGAATCCCATTTTCAATAAAGCCTACCTAACGCTAACTAAGAAAATTGTAGTTTTCTCCAAATGGCATTGTTTCAACAGAAATATAAATTTCATTTTCATAGCTCTATGGTACAAAACATTTGTTGTTAAACGTTTAGGTTAGTAAACTTCATATACAAGCATATCCCACAGTTGAATGTATAATAAGCAGTTCGTCCATTTTCTGACCTTAGTTTATCACATGGTTGAATCGGGGACGTTAATGTCAAACTGCTTTATTAATTATTTTCTGTAACATTTTCGCTCAGTATGACGCATCATACAGCTGTTAAATAACAATTACAATATAAAAAGAACTTTTTATATACCATGTTTTTAAATTTTCTGTTGAATCATATAAATTTGACAATTCTATGTATTAATAAATACTTTTTAAAAATTTTTGATGAATTATCCCATCAACTTGAAAGAAAATGAAGTTAATTGGAAGTTAACTTGCGTTTAACTTTTCATTCCCGTCCCGGCCGATAGATGGCTGCACCAGTCTACAAAACAGAATTAACTGAAAAAGAATTCAATTCTGCTTAAAGATGGATAAAAGTATTAAAATAATGCATTGTCATCGTGTTATGGGCTATTCTAAAAGTTTCAAATGTCTAGCTAGTCGGGAAGTTAGTTAGAAATCGATTGCAAGATTTATACCGGACAAACACACACACAAACAAACAAGAAAGCGAGTTAATAAAAACATGGTAAAAAGAGCCCAGATGTAAACAGTCAGGTACGTGAGATATTCGCCTGTTACATGAGTTAGGGTCTGTTCACATAGGAGTCCGGTAGCGGAAGAGTTAATGTATTGAAATATATTTAACCAATGACAAACCTCCAAACGATTAGCAACGAAATTTTTAACGCCTATGATTGGTTTATTTCCGTCTCAGCGCCATCTTTCCTTTTACGCTTCCGCTACCGGACTCCTATGTGAACAGGCCCTTATCCCATGACCGTAACGTTGAATGCTGCGGAAAGTATGATTCAACAAATTTGGAAGGTCAAGGTAGTATGGCTTACGGAGTACCTGCCAAGGCAAAGCATTGCAGTGTTTACACCTCTGAACGGATAGATTTGATAAACATATAGTTACCTTCAGGGCACGATTTAGAAAATTCTTGACTATAGGCACAACTCGGGATGGGGGCCTCCTAACACTAATGTGGGCTTAAAATTTCCAAAATTGACACACACAAAAATAATCATGTATCATTGTGAAAGTACTATTTTACCAAGAAGCGTAAAAAGGTATTTGAAGCGAAGAAGCCTGGAACGTTATCAAATAACAAAAAGCAATACTACATATTAACTTCATCATTAAAACACCAATACAATGCAACCAGAAAAACTTATTAATCCCTTATATATGTTACCAGCAAAGTATGAAATCCGGCATTCTACAGAATGCCTAGGCATTGTATATAATGCCTAAAACTAGCCGGCAATGTATGAAACGATTCATATTTCACACATTTCCTGGGTATTCTATAGAATGCCAAATGAGAAACCGGCAAAGTATTAAATACATCTCCGATTCGTTTCGAATATCACGTGACAAGGCACTCAACTTTTGACGCGCGCCTCAGGCTCAGAATTTGTTAGTTGCACTTTTCGGTTTGTTCGGGAGTGCCAAAATACGCAATTTTACTTGTTTTTTTTTGTGCAACAAAAAATTATTTTTTTACTGTGCTGCATGAAAATGGAGGAGCAAGCTGTAGTGTTGGAGGAGTCATGGTTTTATAGACATGAAACAACGATTCGACGATGAACTCCTGGATTTATTCATGCAGGAGTTCATCGTCGAATTCGCGTTCATCGTCGTTCATCGCGACGATTGAGTGCACGTGTGAAGGTGTCGGAGAGGAAGGAAAAGCTGCTTTGGAGCGTACTGCAAGTTTTCCCGCGCGCAATCCCGTAAGCTCCAAGCACTCGCGAAAGAGCGTACGTGTAAAGGGCTCTAATGCTGCAAAAAACAGTTCTTTCTTAACCGAAACTATTTACCAGAAGTTAATAAATGATGTACAAAAAGCCGAAATGACTACTAAGAAGGAACCCAGGGACTATTGGTGGCTGAATCGCTATGATGTGATGATTGTGGAAAACAAAAGTAAACTCATTTATCCTGTTAAAAAAGGCGTCAGTACTATACAGTATTACGTCACGGACTCTGAGTTATTTCTCTTACTTCATGAAGCTCATTTGGCTATTGGACACGGAGGATGTGATAGAATGTTGAAAGAACTTTCAACCAAATCCAAAAACGTCACACGTCATGATATTGGACTGTACATCCACCTTTGTGAACCATGCCAGAAAAAAACAGAAAGGTAATAAAAAGGGCCTTGTTGTGAAACCTATGATATTTTCCGAATTTAATTCCCGTTATCAGGTAGATCTTATTGACTTTCAGTCTCAGCCAGATAGAGAATACAAATTTATTATGGTGTACCAAGATCATCTCACAAAATTCATGATTCTCAAGTCTCTAACGTCAAAGAGAGCTGAAGATGTAACCTACAACCTAGTGGACATATTCTCATTGCTTGGAGCGCCATCTATATTACAGTCTGACAATGGTAGGTAATTTGCCAATAATGTGGTGAACAGCTTGAAGGAGTTTTGGCCAGCACTAAAGATCGTCCATGGGAGGCCTCGGCACAAAGCCAGGGTAGTGTCAAAAGAGCTAATCAAGATATCGAAAATATGCTCTGTATTTGGATGCAGGACAGCAAATCTGACCGCTGGAGTGAAGAACTGAGTTTCGTTCAATTTATGAAAAATAGAGCTCATTCTGGGATCAAAAGAACACCATACGAAGTTCTCTTTGGCTGCAAATCTAAAGTAGGGCTTACAACATCCTTTCTACCCGAACATGTTTTAAAAAACAAATACAGAGTAGCAGCTAGAAAAAGTAATATAAATCGTCCAAACAATGGAAAAAGGTTAAACTAATCAGATTATGCAAGAAAAAGAACCTGTTTCAAAAAACATGGATGAGATTATAGTCGATAGTGGATTAAACCAACATGATGAAGACATGCTTACCGAAGAGATTTTCCGTTTCTGATACCCGTTGTCTGTGTTTAAAAGAAAAGAGTGATGCACTTGCATGCAAAAAGTGTCGTCAAAAAATTCATACCTTCTGTGGCCATGCTAGTAAAAATGATGAAATGGATATTTTGTGCACCCTTTGTTTCAAAACTGAAAATGCTATTGAACGTAAAATAAATTCTAAAATCAATCTGGAAATACAAGCCAAAAAAATGAAAATGAATTCGGAAAAGAAATTTCCCACAGCTTCTTTGGGAACTACTGTGCGAGCTCCTATTCCTGACGACGACAAGGGGCGAGGTGAGTCGCGCAATATATTGGCAGTTGTAATAAGTGTGATAGAGGATGGTTTCTACCGACTTGGACCTTCTGAGGGAATTTTAAAACAACTATAAGGGAGATCACAATTCACTCTATGTCCTAAAAACTTGCTTAGAATTGAAGATATTCCTGACCACGAAATTCCTCTCCGGTCAGTTGCAATTGCTCAGTCTAGTGGAAGCTGCCAAGTTTTCGTCAAATGTATGAGTAAAACAAAGTGCCAAAATATGAAATGTCTTTGCGTGAAAAATGTAATGAAATGTAATTTAAAATATCATTCAGGCCTACCATGTTTCAACAAGTAGGTTAATTTTAATTTCTTATTTTTTATATAAAAATTTTGTTTCCCTTAATAAGAAAGGCATAAATTTTGTTTTGTACAACTTTCATTTTTCTTTACGTATTTTGAATATTTTTTAATGGTTCTCTCTTTTTTCAGAATAACATTTGTATTTTTGAGGAATGCATGTCATCTATATAATAGCCTTATCAGAACCTTTTTTCATACTTTGCCTAAATAGCATTTGTCATTCTATAGAATGCCTAGGTATTATATACAATGCCTAGGGAAAGTATGTAATAATTCTCATATTCCATACTTTGTCTAAAAACGTCCGGCATTATATACAGTGCCTAGGCATTCTATACAATGCCGGCGTTTCATACTTTGCCGGTAACATATACACTATAACATACATATGAACTATACATATAACTATACATATGATGAACCAATCAATCAATCAAATTGGAAAGGATATATAAAAAAATTGCTATGAAAAAAGGTAAAAAAAATGATTTGGGAATTTTTTTCTTTTTTTTCCTTTGAAAATCAAAATTTTTGGAGGACCCCCAACATTCGGGGGCCCCTAGGCCCGGGCCTAATGGAAAATCAGGGCCTGGTTACTTTCCGAAGTGAAATTATTTGCCAAACAGAAATTTTAAAAATCCCTCGGCTGCAGCCTGGATCCGAAAACAGTACAAACTTAGGCAGGCGTTTAATATCCAGTTTCTCTTTCAGAGCCGGAGAAAATCGAAAGATCGATGTGCTCTATGTAGAGCAGATACCTTGACGATGGCTATGCTGGAATGAAACGGCCTGTGCCGCTTCTTGACGGAGATTGGTAAGGGGTCCTTTGCCTCCAATCGACAGGAAGGGAAACTTAAAACAATTTTCTTATAATAGGTTTTTTTGTAATTGCGTTTAAGTTACGTTAAGAAATAAAAAAATAAGATTAAAAAAAATACTATATGAGATGGAGTCTAGCCTCATTAGGAGAAGGGTCAACCAACGCGTGGCCGATTCCATGGGTCTTTGCAGTATGACGTAAATAAAATTATTAAAAATACCCAAAAGTGAACAAATTTAGAATTTTCAAAGTGCAGGAAAAAAAATTACAGGTAGTCTCTTCTAGCGAAACTAACGCGGATCACTAACGTAGGATTACTTATCGTTGCTTACCTCTTTTGTATGTATATATGTATGTATGTCTTATATATATATATATATATATATATATATATATATATATATATATATATACAGTGAAACCCCGATTTAACGTTATTCAAGGGACCATAAAGAAATGACGTTATATGCGGAAAAACGTTAAATCGGAGTAAGACCAAACACAAAACATTGAGCATAAAATAAAGTCTAATTTAGGTAACATACCTTTTATTTCTTCATTTGCAATGGTATAAAATTAGTTTTCTAAATTATGCTTTAAATAAATCGGTTATTTCACTTTACCTCCTGTTTATAGCACAAATCGCATTCTCAACAGGAGTTTGGTAAGTTATTTTCTTGACCTTCACTATTTGAAAGGAACGCTCCCACTGTTTTCAAAGCTTGAATGGCTTCCGTCGCAGAAGAATTTCCATGTTCCTCATCTTCATTATTGTCCGAACTATCCAATTCTGAGTCTATTAAATCACTTAGAATCGGAATCTCTGATTTCACAATATTCGAATCACAATGTAGATAATTATCGAGATCTATATATGAGCAAGAAGAGAAATCACCCATTTCATTAGGGTCTTCATTTTCTCTCTCCTCGTACTCCTACTCATCATCACTGTCCTCCGGAAAACCAGGTTTTGCAAAAGGACGTGAGATACATTTTCCCATGCTGAAGAAATCATGAAGAGATTCTAGAGCGTTTCTCGATTTTTTCCTGCCTCCAAATACTATACTAATAAGGGAGTTTTTCAAATCTTGGTTTCTATACTTTACATTGAACGATCGTATGATCCCCAAATCCCAAGGTTGATATTTGCTTGTACTATTGGCAGGGAAAAATTCCATTCGCACATTTTGTAATTTTAAATGTTTTTTTTTAACCAATGCGGAGGCACTTGTAATCAAACATTGGCCTATACTACGCCGCAATTTTACTGCCCATTTTATTATGGAGGCACCATATAGGCAGACAGCATTACCCCCTATGAAGGGACGACACGAACGGAGGCTTTTTTCGTGGCGCAACGCCGGGATTCGATCTGAGCACCCTCAGCACCGAAAACCAGCGCGCTGTACCACAGGGCCGCCACAAGCCCGTAATTTTTAATGTACAACATGGGTTATACATTGATCAACAAACAAAATAAACTTACGTTTCTGCAAGCGCATTTGTCTGTCCAATTTACGAAGAACCGACTCCATCAGACTCGCCACAAATAGACTTGTATGATAAATTTTGATCTTTTTTAAAGCGGTCTATCCAACCATTTGAAGCTGTGAATCCTTAAATTCCCAGTTTAGAAGCAATTTGTATTTGAAAACGGGACCATTTATAGGAGTGCTTGTTATACGAACTTTGCTGAACTTATTGAACCATTGAAAAAGGAATTCCTCAAACGGTGGCAATTTCCTATTTTTTCTTTTTCATTAGCCTGTTTTCCCATCTTTTCCCCATTTCGCTCCATTATATCTGCTTGCTTTAAAATTTTCATGACATTTTTGACTATTTTAGGAAAATCTCCTTGATTTTTCCCCTCTGAAAAAACGTTAAATGCGGGAAATATTCTAAAATGAAAACGTTAAATCCAAGATTTTTTAACATTAGAAGTATAGGAAATAAATTGGGACTGATGAAAAATGACGTTATATGCGGGAAATCGTTAAATACTGGTTACGTTAAATCGGGGTTTTACTGTATATATATACTAGCGGCCCGTCCCGACTTTGTCCGGGTTGAGCATTTATCTATCTTAAGTAGATATTAGGTAAGTATAATTTATTTTAAAACTTCATGGTATACCACATTTTTCGTTTTTCTGAGGTTTTAAAATAAATTGATTCTCCGCATTTCCTGATCTAGAGAGACCAACATATAATTGTCCATGAGAAAAGCAATCTTCCCGTAAGTAAGTCCAATATATTTGTCATTACATTTGTACATTTGTCGTTACATTTGTCGTTACATTTGTCCAATACATTTGTAAGTCAAACATATATGTTTGACCTTGGGATTTGTTGATGGTGATGGCAAAAGAAATTTTTATTGGAAACTGTAACGTCAGGCACTGAATTGTGTCCGGGGCCACCCGCATGCCGATTTTGATACGATTCGGCCCCATAGCCTATCCGCTACAGAGTCCACACACAAAAAAAACACGAAAAAAGCACCAAAAATGGCACAAACAATTTAATAAATTTTTTTAATAAAAATTCAAAAATCCGGGTACGTCAGGCTCTGAATCCCGTCCGGGGCCACCCGCGTGCCGATTTTGGTACGATTCGGCCCCATACTCTCGCTGTCAGCGAGGACAGCCGCGGAAGCTGTCGAACTAAGCAACTTTTAGGGGCAAAATCCTTAAAACATTAATTTAAAAAACTCTGGGACCCGATTTTCAAAAAATAACATGCCTATTTTTTAATCTGAACTATCAACTATATCTATACAAAATTTCAGGCCAATTGAAGCAATACTTTATCACTTATAAAGGAACAAACATAGGCCTATTCGAAATAATCAATAAATTTCACAGTTTCAATGAAACACACTGATTTTTGAATAAAGTTCAATAATTCAAGTTCGATTTACGCAAATTGTGCACAAAATTGTACATAAATTCAAAAACATAAAGTTTATAAGTTAAATGAAGTTCTGTAATATTATACCTATAAATTTCCAGTTGATAGCCAATAAATTGTAAATCCTTTTTTACCTTAAATGTCCAATAAAAAGCGCAGTTCCAAATGCAATTTTCTTCAATAAACCCTTAAACGTTGCAAATTTTAAAAATCCCTTTTGTATTTATCAATATCTCCTCCACTTGAATCTTTAAAATATTCAATGTTTTACTGATAATAAATGAAAATGTAGTTTGATGTGTTGCTATGGTTACTTGACTATGGTTGGCAAAGAAAATTCAAATGTTAAATGTTTTACTGATAATAAAGGAAAATATCGTTTGATGTGGTGCTATGGTTACTTGACTATGGTTGACAAAGGAAAAGTTTTAAAGGTGAAGCATCAGCTCAACATTTAGGCCCCTAACTTTCTTTCTACTGATTAGATATACATAATATATAGCCTATGTCCATCTGGAATAATGTACCTTTCAAATAGGGAAAGAATTTTTCAAATAGGTGCAGTGGTTCCAGAGATTACCCTCCACATACAAAATCCGCTCTCTCTCTTTATATATTAGTATATATATATATATATATATATATATATATATATATATATATATATATATATATATATATATACAGTGAACATATACAGTGAGTATATACAGTAGTATATACAGTGAATGATGCCATCCGGACAGATAGTCAATGCAGATTCTTACAAGGAAGTGCTTCAAACGTTGAGGAATCGAATCGCGCGGGTCCGCCCGGAGCTCACAAACAATTGGATTCTGCACCATGATAATGCGCCGGTCCACACATCCTTCAAAGTGATTTAGTATCCTTGCAAAACACAACGTCGCAACGATGCCTCAACCACCGTACAGCTCTGATATGTCAACTGTCTTTTTTTTAGAATAGAGAGATATGTTAAAGTTCATGCGGTCTGAATTTCCAACTAATTATATTCAGCTCTGTGTTACATTTAAAGAAAATTTTAACACAGATCTTGCGGGGGAGGTGTGATGTTTGAAATTCAGCTTACTAGTATGACGTAATATAATATTTGCTTGATTCCTGCACCTGCGATAGTTTGCACGCGTGATATTATATTTTGTATTATTCGTATTTTACAATAACTGAAGATGGCAACTTCTATATATTTTAAGTGAATATGATGGAATACGTTTTTAGGTTGTATTTAGGACAAGGAACCAGTTATGTACAATTTTACTTCGCTGGGATCGCCGAGTAGGGCATCTCAGTCTCTTGTGATAAATATCTTGTTTTCTAATTCTCAATAAATGGTCATGTTGTTCAACACCTGAAGTCTATAATACAAAAGAACCAAACGTCACATCACCGGTCTTTTTTCTATTCCCTCAGTTAAAATCCAGCTAATAAGGTCATTGTTTTGACAATCTGGAGAACTTGCAGAAAAACGTAACCCGCGTTCTGAACAGCATTCGAGTTGAAGACTTCCAGGCAGGCATCAATGGGTAGCAGAGTCTTTGGCAACGGTGTATTAATGCAGGAGAAGACTGATTTGAAGAATATTAAGTGTCTGTAAAATTATTGTTAAATAAACGAATTTTATGGAATCAGTCTCATTACTTTCTGGACAGACCCTGTGTGTATATATATATATATATATATATATATATATATATATATATATATATATATATATATATATATATGTGTGTGTGTGTGTGTGTGTGTGTGTGTGTGTGTGTGTGTGTGTGTGTGTATGTAAAAATTTTTATGCATTTTGGTACTTTTCTATTTAACTGTTTAATACTTACCCAAGCGATACAGACTGCGCTGCCAAAATTATAACTCGCGACGCAGAACATCTGAAATTTTGCTTTCCGGAGGACCGTTATGGAGGAACGTAATCCTACGTTTAAATAAGCACACGTAAGGTACAGTTTATTTCTGCGAAGTCTTATAAACTGGTTTATTAGAAACGGCTTATTACGGACGAATATTACACAGCACTGGGATTTTTGTTAAAAGTGTGCGTTTAACTTCTAGTAGCTGTTAAAATTCTTTAGAAAGTTCGCAGTATAAGGTATTTTCACAAAATATCACTAATGCAACCACGTGTAAAGAAAAGACAGAAAAATGGATGCCAAACGTTTTACATAAAGAGCTCTGGTAGGCATTTTTATACGAGTTTTAGAAATCTATGGCTAGCGCTGCAAAAGACGCTAACTGCTGTCCGACGCAAGGTCAGGCGTGATAACTAAGTGACTTGGGAGCTCTCCGGGGTAAAAACGTGTGGGATTACCAATACATTTTAAATTACGAGTAAATAACGCTTAAATTTCGCAACGCAATCAGCGTCTATTGTGGCGCTAGCCTATACGTCTAATTCCAAACGTTTTACCCGCCGTTTATGCACGCGTTGAGTTGTGACATGTTGCGAGCAGCTGCCTTATTGAATAAATATATCCATGTTTCGAGCCAATTTACTATTAAATTATTTTCAGATAGAATCATGTGGTGGAACAGACATTGACCGTTATAACGTGAAAAGTATTTTTTAAAATTCTGGTGCATTGCTTATATTGTATTTTCTAAGTATGCTATAGTGTATATTGTATTTTCCAAAATTTAAATGTCCTTTACATTTAAATTTTACTTCCCTTAACTCAGCACAATAATCCATTGTCAAGAAAATTTTACCTTAAAACCTCTACTACCATTTTAACGAGCACCCACCCTTATTCAAATTAATTATGACTAATTAATTAAATGCTGACTAATTAATTAATTAGCCATCACTGGATTTAAAGTCTTTGGCCCGGGTGCTTCGAAAAGAGCCAGCATAAAGGCGCTCTCTCTCTATCTATCTATCTCTGTATATATATATATATATATATATATATATATATATATATATACAGGGTGATTTTTTTAAAACTGACAGTACTCAGAGACATCTGTAGCGCGATCTATCAGCCGGAATTCCACCAAAATTGATAGAGGTACTAAGGATGACATGGGAAAGAGTTTACCGTGAAAAAAAAATTAGTTCCAAAAGTCGCCGATAGGGAAAGATATGGCTCTCTAGTTTTCGGTGCACCCGAGAATTTGCATGAAAGGCAATTAAAACATCAAAATACAAATTCACGACTATGTAGTCGACAGCAGCGCCAGTATTTCAGGCTCTAAAGTTTAGGGATGCATATCGAAAAAGTTGTAAGCGGACAAATGAATAACAAAGAAATTTCACTGCAACACCATTTTATGCACCAAATTCACTTCTTCCTCCTTCAATGTGACCACAGTCCTGGTGGACGACACATTATATCCTGAACACTAAGTTCTCAACGGCCGAGCGTAACATGTCACCAGGAATGTTCATCAAAGTCCGGGATATGTTGTCCTTTAGGGCCGCCAAGTTCGAGACTCCACCAAGATACGTTAAATAACCCCACAGAAAAATGTGACATGGGTTAGGTCCGGGGAGCAAGGTGGCCATGTAAGTGGAAAAAAGCGACTGATGACCCTTTCTTCTGTAAAGCGAAAGTGCAACAGATTCCATACTTTGGCAGTTGTTGTGACATTCGGTCCATCGTGGTTGCCTAACTTCTGGACATCAAATCTGTCGTTGGACTTTATTTTCGTAATCTTGTAGGGTCCGAAAAATTTAGGTTTCAGTTTAGTTCCAGTTCCAAATTGAGTTTTTTCAATCGCAACGAGTTCTCCAATTTTGTATTGTCTTGCGTTCTTCCTTTTCCGATTAAAATTTTTCTTATTTTCTTCTTGTATCTTCAATATATTTTCTTTTGCTATTTCTCTCATGTTTTCTCGGTCTTCCATACTTGCTTTGATATATTCTTCTTCTAGGATTTCCTTTATCTTTAAATCTTCTTTACTTTTTAATTTAACTCCAGTAAGAAGCTCAAATGGGGTAAATTTTGTTGTTCTTGAAATGGTACTGTTAATAATTTTTTGAACGGCAGGTACATGCTTATACCACTTGGTTGCATCATCGATGGTTAGTTTCGACAAAATCGGGATGAGGGTTCTGTGCATCCTCTCTACCTGTCCGTTTCCTCTTGGAATTCCGGCTGTTATTTTAATGTGGTCTATATCTTCTTCTTTACAAAATTCCTGAAATTCGTTGGACAAAAATGCACCACCTTTATCTGAAATATTCCTTGACGGGTTTCCAAATGTTGTTTGCTGTAACCTCAGTTTGTCGATGGCGTCTTTAGCTGATGTTGATTTTGTGGGGTAGAGCCAAACATACTTCGTAAATGCATCTACCACGGTAAAAATGTGCTGGTACTTTTTATTCGATGAGGGCATTGGTCCAATAAAATCTATGTGGTACGTGCTTAATGGTAAGTTCTCTTTGGGAATCGGATTCAAAAATCCTTCACTTTTTCCGCTTTTTCTATTACACAGTATACACTCAATACAATTCGCAATGACACTTTCGATTTTCGTTTTCACTTTTGGCATGTAGAAGTCTTGTCTCAAAATTTCTTCTATCTTTGCTACTCCATAGTGGCCTTTGTTATGAATTACACGTATGATTTCTTTTTGCAAGTCTTCCGGAACAACTAAAAGATCTTTTCTATTTTCGTACTTATATAGAACGTCTTTTTCAATTGAATAATCATTGTTTTCACCCAATTTCACTAATTCTTTGATAGTCTTAACCCACTCATCGTCATCTTGTGCTCTTGCAATTTTAGTAGTTAACTCTGGGTGCGAACGTGTTGTCACTAGGACGGTGTTTTGGCTCAACGTTTTGGGTACTGGGAATTTTTTAACAGCTAATGTTTTGCTTCGGGAAGGCTGAATTGTTCCGTTCTCTATTACATAACCTAAAAATTCAATGTTTTGCTTCAAGAATTGGCACTTTTTAAAATTTATCTCTAATCCATACTCGGATGCTCTTTCCATCACACGTTTTAATTTAAGTAAACCTTCTTTCTCATTGTTCGATGGAATTATCAAATCATCCATATAAATAATAATGGTGTTGTCTTTTAACATATCTCTAAATATTGTATAAATGTATCGTTGAAACACACTGGGACTAGTGAACAGTCCAAACGGAACTTTTAAAAACTCATATTGTCCTTCGTGAGTGACAAATGCTGTATATTTGCGGCTCTTCTCTGCAACATCAACATGGAAAAATCCGTTCTTTAGATCAAGCGTCGTGAAAATCTTTGATTGTTCCAATCTATCTAACGCGTCTTCTATAAGGGGTAAAGGGAAATTGTCTTTAACGATCTTTTTATTTAACTGCCTGTAGTCAATACATAAACGGTACTCGCCTGATTTTTTCTTACACAACACTACGGGTGCAGCGTAATCTGAACACGATTCTGTTATTATATTATCACGCAACCAAATTTTTATTTGCTCTTCGAATATTTTTTGCTCTGCAAAGGGAAATCTCCGACAACGCTGTTTCACAGGAACTTCGTCTTTCAAAACAATGTTCATTTTTAACCCCGTGTTTTTAGTTTTGTTTGGTTTGTAATTCGCGATGAGGTCCGCAACTTCTGTTTTCAATCGCGAGTCTAAATTATGGCAGATGTCAATTTCGCTCTCGCTTATGGCGTCTCGTATTGTAAACAGTCTTTCGAATTCGCTCGATGTTTTGTCTATATTATGGAGTGGCGAATCTTCTCCCTCTGTGTCCTTGACACGTTTTCGGCATATTCGAACGATTCCTACATGATAATTTTTTCACTCCCCGGTAACTCTCATTCCGTTTTCATCTAATATGATATTTAACCGTTTCATGACATTCATACCGATAATAGCGTCTTCGCACAATTCTTTCAAAACGTATATATCACCAGTTATAACACAGTTGTCTATTTTTATTTCCGCATTAAAGTAGCCTAAAGGACTCACTTCACCATTACCGATACCGTTTAAAATAATATGATCATTCTTTAGTTCTGGTTTACTAAGCTTTTCATAAATAGATTCTTTGATCATTGTAATTTCACTACCGCTGTCAAACAATGCATTAGTTTCATAACCCATAATAGTAATTTTCTTTTTAATTTTATCATCATTAGCATAAGATTTAATTTTAAACACATCTTTAGTACAATCAACAGCTTTATGATTAAAATTCGAACATTTAAAGCAACGCAATCCTCGAGCTTTGTTCTGGCATTCATTAGATTTATGCCCAATTTCATTACAAGGATAACATACTATGTTAGAGTGTTTGTTCCGATACTGGTCCCTGTAATTAAATTTTGGTTTGATTTCTTTACTTCTGTTTTCACTCCATCTGTACGAATCTTTAGTTTGTTTCTCAAAATTGTGTCGTTTCATACTTATGTTTTTAAAATGATTCTGATTCTCATTGACCGGCGTTTGTGTTAAAATTAATGTCCGTTCTCGTGACTCTACTTCTTTTTTCAAAAATTGTAGCAAATCCGTAATTTTATTTTTTTCTGATTCGGTGGATCTATTAAATTCTAGAGCTATATCGTGCGGAATGGTTTTGATCAAAATAGGGAATAGTAACGTTCCGTAGGTGTTCGGTTCAATACCAAGACTTTGTAGCGCATTTACTTCAACGGAAACTGTATCATAAACTTTGCGTAGTGTTGCTACATCTTTTGAATTTCTACACGGCGTCAGGTTTAATAATTTTGACATGTGAAAGTCCACGATTAACTCTACTTTTTCAAATCTAGAATCTAAAATTGAGATAGCTTTTTTATAATTTTCAGCTACGAGTGACAAACCAGAAATAGCTGTTTTCGCGTCACCTGATAAATATGTGATCAGATAGTTAAATTTTTCCACTTCTGTTAATGCTTCGCTATCGTGAATTGCATTTTTGAATTGGGCCCAAAAATTTGGCCATTTACTTATTTCGCCATTAAATGCTTCAATAACTAAACGCGGAAGTTTCACTGGTGTGGCGATTCTAGAAAACGAATCTTCTGAACTTAACTCTGTCGATCTATTTTGATTCTTACTTTCCGTTTCTAATTTCTTAATAATTTTTTTAGCACGGACTTTAGCTATTATTACGTCTTCGTGATAATTCTCTGCTGAAATTGTTTCTTTTTCAAGCTGTTTTTCGTCTGTAATATCATTCTCAATCTGACTATCTATTAATTTTAAGTTTTCTTCCTTATCGGTTAGAAGTGTCAGTAATTCGTCTATTAAATCTACATCTGGCGGAGTTTCATGCATAACGGCTTCCAATCTTTTAATTATTTTTGTCGTGGCCGTTCTCAGCGTAGTACGCTTTTTCAAATTTTTTTCTAATGCTTCCATCATGCAATATAATAAGAATAAGAACTCGCTTACCGTTTTGGTCTCTCGGGTTCACCAGATGTCTTTCTTTTCAGGTTGGAATGGCTCTCAGCTAAATCCAAAAGTCACAGTCTTTTAAAACCACTAATATTCACTTATGTGTTTTAAAATTAACCTATCCCTGCCAGGCTCCCATTTGTGGGAAGCGAATTCTTAAGTAATCAATAACTTGACAATAATGCATGAAATTTTAACTATTCTATATTTAAACTTGATTAATATGAAAAAAGGAAAAATTAATATGTACATAGAGTTGAGTTGGTTGATAAGGTAACGTTGTACAACAGTCTCTGAACTATACAAATATACTTCTAGGGGCCGTCTTGCCCAAACTTCAGTTACATTACAGGCCGTCTGCCCGTTACTCGCACGACCGTCAGCGTCGGCATCCAGAGGTCAACTGCCAAGTAACACCTCTCTCCGCGGGATGGCACTGTCGTCTCCTCGTTTACTCAGCGCTGCGTTGTAATACTTTATATATATATATATATATATATATATATATATATATATATATATATATATATATATATATATGTGTGTGACATTTCACCCCTGATTCCATAACACACACAATAAGCAAGACGAGGCAGAGTTCTATAAAATTGCAGTTCTTTATTTCACAGTAGTTGGGAACGGATATCAGAGCGCCCTTCTAGCATGACGCTGAACATACAAGTGCTTACAAAGACAGACAATCGCAGACTGCCTGCTCTCTTAGTCAGGGGCTGTACCAAAGTCAGCGACTGTTTACATGAACACAGATGTTTTTCGTGGGTGGTATACTACTATAAGAGGCACATTGGGTGCGCTTTATCTTTATGATATTGTTTGACACTTTTGATCCTTTATCTCTGGCACCTGCAGCCATTATCTCTGAGATATTGTGAACTGCGGATTTTAGGTGACTAGAGACCGGGTTTGGTTACTCCTTCTGGCGGCATGGCTAATAATCCTATCAACTGAAAAGAATTTATTGTGTTATTTTCCCCACTGGAATTTGCAGATGTTCACTTGCTTTTGGGTGGGCTATTTAAGAGAGGAAGGGTCCTCTCTTAACAGATGTGGGACCCGAATTATAGAAATAGACGAGATTCAACTTATAATGTCAAGATTCAACTTATAATGTCACATCCCCCCTCCCAAGAGGCTATCATCCTATGCCTGCATAGGGTGAGAGACACCTGAGTGTGAGTATGTTGGGACCTCACCTAATTCACTCTGCAAGATCAACATTATAAGTTTTACTACTTCAATTTTTAAGTTAAGTCATAATCGATATAAAACTCTTGATCTGCAGTATCAAGCTCTTTATATCGACATACGTTAGCTGGAATTATAAATCTTTCCGTCCCTCTGGGGAAGTTCTCCACCTATCTAAATTCCTCCATCTCCAGTCATCGTGTTCAATACCATAACAATACAATTACTTGTCCTCAAATTAATAGGTGCACAATTACAACAATAGTCTAATAGTAATTAAAAAGTACATAATTATAACAATATTAGTGGGATAATAAAATATGTAATAAGATAATATACTAGTATAGCCATGAAAAGAATAACATAGAAATGGTAATGGATATGGCTTAATTGAATCTCCATGCAGATACATTATACCGAAAATCAGTTCTAATTCAATAGTAATCTACATGAAATCATACACAAAAACAATTCAATTCTGATACTTGTAAATCAATGCTAAATCAATACACAGAAATGATACATTAAATACTTCAATTCAGGTAAACGTAACTCAACATTAATTAAATAGGAAAACATATTGACAATCACGCACTAAATTAGTTCAATTCAGAAAAATATAACTCAATACTATTTACACTTCTAGAGCACTGGTTTACTCAGATAATAATTACTATTTATACAATTACAATAATGCCAGTATGATCATAAAATAGATAATATGATAATAGTGCGTAATAATGAAAAAGAAATAACAGGTGATATAATATAATAAAATCCTTACTAAGACACAAATATATCATATGAACACAATGCTTTTTACAATTATTAGATTAGTCATCTCTTTCATTCCACTTAAATTCTCTCATGTTTTTTAATTCACTATATTCTTTAATACAGGGGAATAACTTCTATTTTTCTTAATCTCAAGATCTCTTTGCTATACTGTTTTAGATCTCTACATTGAGCGAAAATTAATCCTTTCACCCTTCCAGTATTCATCTCTCTCAAGCTCAATTTTTCAATTACCTTATCCTTCAAACCTAACTGTAGTGTTCTGACTTATGATGACATCTGCTAATCAGAGTACTAATTTCTCATGATAGCTTGTCTTTGAATAAGCCTGTCCTATTTAATGAATTTAAGATTCTACTGAAAGGTACAAATTTCCTCCTTCCATTTTTTCCCTTAACTTCATAATTAAAAAAATAATAAAATAATTCTGACAACTTCAGCTAGTTTGGTTAAGGTAACTTATTATTCGTCTCTTTTTACACACTCAAAGGAATCGGGGACTCGCTCTTTCCTCCCCATCTAAAACACTACTCGTCGTTTGACCTACTTCTGTTGGGGGGTCAGGGTTCAACTGTTACTCCTCGCACTCTCTATAAGGCCTCAATGCTACAGGTAATTCTGACGTCTTAAAAATTTCTAGCAGGTTCCATATTCACTCTCCCCATATCATATTTACTTTTAGCAAAAATACCAATAAACGATGACAATAGAGGAATGAGCTCCGACGATAGATTCATGTTAGCAAATTCAGGTAATTTATCCTGAATGGCATTCTGAGTCTTAGAGTCTTCAGTCAAATCAAGTGTCTTCCTGATTTGCATAGACGTTTTTGGATGCTCATGTTCTCCATTGCCATTCGTTAGCATTATATCATCACAATTATTTTCAATACGACCATAATATAATTTAGTACAGTTATTATCATCAGGATATTCATTTATCAATTTACTCGACTTACATATATCATCACAATTATTTTCAATACGACCATAATAAAATTTAGCACAGTTATTTTCATCAGGATATTCATTTATCAATTTACTCGACTTACATATATCATCACACTCACTTATAACAGAACTATAATACTTTTTAGCACAAATCATATCATTAGAATTTTCAGTTACTCCCTTACTTGGATTAGATTGGTTATCTACAATTTTATTAGAATTATAAAAATATTTCGTCTCTATGAATATGGTACTCTCGACATCCTCCTGACTCTCATGGTTATTATTATTATTTTTTATATTAGAATTGAGATGATATGAAACATTATGATAACAACTCGATAATTTGTTAAGAGTAATATCTAGATTATCCTGATATACACTACAATCACTTAATTTAATATTCAAGTTAAATAATTTCATATGTGGCAAAGATAATAAGATGTAATTCAAATGGGTATCTATAACATACACTTCAATAGTTTTGGTTAGATCACCTATCGTAGCTTCTACACTGATAATTTTAACAATAATAATCTTACCTTGCGTTTGTTGCACTGTTTGCGGTTCCATGGGTCTTTCTTTATAGGTAAGTCCAGGTAGCCAAGATTTTGGCATGATTGTCACATTTGAACCTGTATCCAATAAACACGGAAAGTTCTTACTGTTTTTATGAATTGTCAGTTTTAATCACTATGTTCCGGATTCTCTAAACACCATAGTTGTTTACTATGCATTTTACTAAAGTTTTGCAGCAAGAATCTATGCGATGAGCACATCACTCAACGTGATCACAAATACACACACACACACTTTCAAAACACTAAAATAACACTTCGTAACTCGATGACACTTAGGGCCACATCAAAGGCTAATCAGAACCTTTGACAATCGCACTGCCCGTCATAAATAATACTTGATGTGCACACATAATCACACTGATCTATATTTCATTTTTACACAATCTAATTGGATCTGTGAAGTCGGCAGGGTCTGTCTAATCAGTAATAAATTTCTGTGCTCATTCATTACTCTCTTGTTCTGCCACATTCTGTCCAGGTAAACTGCATCTTGAGGACTCACCACATAACACTGTACAGCTTTCCGACACGAATATTTTTCTTCTGAATATCGGAGAAACATTGCCACTCTCAAATGGGTTTCGTCCCGATCTCTTGTCAGCCCCTCTAGTCTTAGGCTGCAGAGAAAGTTCATTTTCTCCCCTTACTTAGTTTGTCCGAAGCTAGTGTCAACGACCTCTGATTATCACCGAACTCCTTCCATCTTGTATACGAATGAAAACGAAACTGTCTTTTCACTGTAACACCAGTGAGCTATCGCCGCATTCTCTTCCTTCGTAATGTGGGTGACACATGATACCCTGCTCGGTTCGGTGTGGGGAATTGGGAAGCAAGGCTCGTCCGCCATGTTTGTCCTTCTTGTCTTCTATTGCCTTAAAAATGCATATAAGTCCATTTAATCAATTTGGTTTCTTCTTATTAAAGTCCATTAGGTGTTCCTTCGCAAAGTAACAATCCTGTCGACTTGTGACATTTCACCCCTGATTCCATAACACACACAATAAGCAAGACGAGGCAGAGTTCTATAAAATTGCAGTTCTTTATTTCACAGTAGTTGGGAACGGATATCAGAGCGCCCTTCTAGCATGACGCTGAACATACAAGTGCTTACAAAGACAGACAATCGCAGACTGCCTGCTCTCTTAGTCAGGGGCTGTACCAAAGTCAGCGACTGTTTACATGAACACAGATGTTTTTCGTGGGTGGTATACTACTATAAGAGGCACATTGGGTGCGCTTTATCTTTATGATATTGTTTGACACTTTTGATCCTTTATCTCTGGCACCTGCAGCCATTATCTCTGAGATATTGTGAACTGCGGATTTTAGGTGACTAGAGACCGGGTTTGGTTACTCCTTCTGGCGGCATGGCTAATAATCCTATCAACTGAAAAGAATTTATTGTGTTATTTTCCCCACTGGAATTTGCAGATGTTCACTTGCTTTTGGGTGGGCTATTTAAGAGAGGAAGGGTCCTCTCTTAACAGATGTGGGACCCGAATTATAGAAATAGACGAGATTCAACTTATAATGTCAAGATTCAACTTATAATGTCACATATATATATATATATATATATATATATATATATATATATATATATATATATATATATATATATATATATATATATATATATATACAGTGATTTCCGCTTATAAGAATCACGTTTGTTATTACTGTTCTTATAGCCGAAATTTAGGTTTTTGGACAGGAACACACACACCTATATATACATATATTAGATAATTTACCATAAAATACTCTTTAATTTATATTAATTATCTTTTATTAAAATTATTTTTTATAGTTTTAAAAATACAACTTAATTTTTAGACCTATAAGTAGATACACATGATTATAGTAAGAGAAGAAAAAAATACAATATTTGTTACAACATACCTGCTTAACAGTTTTAACATTTCAACTACAGGAAGGGAGCAAGAAAAAGTTTTCTACGGTAGTTTGACGTAATGAAGTTTTCAGGAGGCTGTTTATACCTCTTTCAATACTTATAGTCTCAGACGGAGATTCACCTTCTAGCTTACGTTTCTCGGTTTTATAACGTGCTGAATCTACTAATGTCACGTTTGCCTGAATGATAGTGAACACTTCGCCGAAGATTTATGTGTTTTAGGGTCCAGGAAGCCGCAACCAGGATGTGGGAGTTGGGAAAAAAGGGTCCCTATTTTTGATTGTCAGTGGAGAAAAGTGAAATCAGACTCGGACGGTTACAGATGCCCCCGGGTCAAGCTAATAGGACAGTGTTGTGGTAAAGCGTTTAAGGGGAAACTATTATGTTGTGTCTAATAAAGAAAGGGGTGAATTTTACGACTATATTCCATCTCATCTTATCAATCTTTCTTTAAAAAAAAGAAAGAACTTCGTGCCTTTTGAGGGTTTAAGTAGCTTTTTTGGGAAAATGAAAGGAAAGCGAAGAGTGTAAACTGATTCTTGAAACCGGTGGATTGATTCTTTAAAGCGAAAATTTTAACATGGAAATAATACATTTCTTTTTGTTTTCGCGATATTGATTCTTATAAACGGTTGATTCTTATAACCAGTGATCACTATAAGTGGTGGTTACTGTATATATATATATATATATATATATATATATATATATATATATACAGTAGAGTCCCGATAATCCGAACTTCGGTAATCTGAAAGTCCGCTCAATCCGAAGCCAAAAGTCAAAAAGAGCAAAGGTCACAAAAAAACCACAGTGATACTAAGTAATATAAAGTATGTTTCTAAAAATCACAAAAAAAATTGAAAGTTAGACAATGTAATGAACTAATTATTACTGAACTACATTGGTTTGAAAAAAATCTGTTAAATTTTTTTTGTCGAAGAGAAGAATACCTCTCCCTTGAAGCCAAATTACGCCGACGCGTCAGAAAAATGGTGTCCGCTCTGGTCGCGGCGGAGTGTTGCTCTCCGTAGCCTAGCACTACATTCAATGCAACCGCGGCGTCTGAGTGGGATACCCTCTGCACGCTGTCACAATCTGCTTCACCGTCACTCTCGTCTGACACGTTGACAGGTTCTTTCTAAACCATTTCAACAATCTACTGATCGTCTAAAATCTTACTCTACTGAACGAACAACTTACACTCCACTGTACTGTACTAGGCAGCGTTCCGCTCTCTTATCACCCATTTCATCCGGAGATTTCGTAATGTTTAGACAGGCCTTATAAAATAAACTGTGTAATCACACGTAATATGTAATATTTATGTAATCCCGTTTTATTATGCAATTTAAGTATATTTTAAGGATGATTTCACTTAATCCGAAAAATTCGTTAATCCGAAAAGGGTCTGGTCCCAATAAATTCGGATTATCGGGACTCCACTGTATATATATATATCCATCTCTTTTTCTGTCTATCTATCTATCTCTCTCTATCTCTATATCTCTCTATCTCTATCTCTCCCTACCTCTATTTCTCTCTATCTCTATCTATCTATCTATCTATCTATCTATCTAAATATCTAAATATGCAATAACAGAAATGCATATTTTACATATTACTACGTCCTGCATCTCGTGGGTGACTTGGAAAGTTTAAACAATTTTGATAAATGAATAACAATTTGTTGAAAACTGAAATTTTTAAAAAGTATATCCGTATAACACAGCTGTTGAAGAATCATAAAAACTTCTTAAATTTATCAAAGTTGTTGAGAAAGTTTCAGTTAGGTAGTGCTAGTGTGCTTAAATGATTATAGACGACGCTTGGTGGCGCTGCTTGACTCACATAATCTCGCACCCTCTTTACCTCGATTCCATGTTAGGTTTAGATTTTGATTCGAACTATATAGAATAAGATTTCGATACGGGACAATAGGTCCTATTTCGAACGAGCTTAATGCTCGTATTCTTGATTGGGTTTTTAACCCTTATATACGCCATTTTGTGTGTGTTAGTTATTAAAATTGTTTATTATGTTATGTTTAGCCATGTATCAGATTATTTTATTATTCTTTAAATTTACCACTAAACCACTTTCGATTTTGCAGCAAAGTCATTCTTGGAATTGAATTCACTGTTTTACTCAGATATTTATTTTAAAATGTGCATAATACATAGACGAGTTATTTAAACAGTTGCGTTAAAAGCTGTATATTTTTATTCTTTATGAAGAAATTTTGGATGCGTTTAATATTTATAAGGAAAAAGGATCGAGATGAAATGTCTGTTTCAACAGTAATAGTCAATCTCGAGCCTTTCTTTTATTTTTATGGAATGTTATCTGCAAAATAAATACTTTTTAGGCAAAAGTTTAAAAAAACATTTCTCAATGTCCTTTTAAACTTTAAAGAACTGTTTTTCTTAGATTTCTTTATTTCAAAAAACTCTTTATTTTGAAAACTAAAACTTTCTAAAACCTATTTCGTCTCAAGTAATATTTATTACTCTAGGTATCAAGTAAATGAAGACTTGCAGAGCTTTATTACAATGATGAAAAGAAAAAAAATCTTGTTGCCACATACTGTGCAACTTAATATAGCGTACAATTGCCTATTCCTCTGCAGATCTTGACAAGAAGCTAAAAATTGTATTTCTTGGGAAAAATCCGAAAAACTTTTTATCCCACTTGAAAAGGCCATACACATTAACGATACATCAACGAGGTTAACTGCATTTGACGGGTGAATGAATATATTATAAGGAAAATATGAGGAAAACTCACTACAGGTAAAAAACTATAAAAATTACAGACCCCTTTAATACAGATAACTGAGTCAGTTACAAATTATAAAACAAGAATGTGAGAGATTATATATATAAAGTCTCTGGTTTCCTTCTCTTTACACAGTTAAGGGAAACTAATGGGTAAGTTCTTTTGTTTAAACTAAACAAATAAAAAAACGATATCTAAAATTCAATTCTTGTATAAAAGTTTTATAATAGGATTTAAGTTTAGATAAACAAGATTTTATAAACTATTCTTTTTCTATTTCACTGGAATATTTACGGAGAAGGATAATGCTTTTAAATTTGGCTTCTTACTTGGTTAAAGTGCTTTCGGATTTTCATGGTACATATTACGTACTGAATATTTCATGTTAGTCTAACGACTTGAAATATGGTTCTCAATGAAAATTTTTGACTGTTCATTTCTCATATTTTACCAATAATAGTATAATCCATTGACTGTAAAATATATTTTCTTATTTAATATGCTTATATTTAGACAAAAAAAAGTGTTTAATTTCTTCCATTATGAATTTTCTCTGTTACCATTGTACACACAGAAAATCGTATAATTTCCTTTCATTCGAGAATTTTTAAAAATAGAAAATGACATTAATGAACTATTTACTGAATGTATTCAAAATACAATCGAACATTACTTTCACGGGTTTAATTTTAACAGATATAATAATTCGTAAGTTAACATTAATATTTATACAGTAATTTTGGGAAGTTTTGTAGCTTAAAGCTGTACTTAAAACGTTAGCATTTTCAGATCACAGTTTTACATTGAATTGAACTGTGTAGTTTATACCTTTTTGGACCAAATTTTACAAAATTTTATGCTTTTACTTTCGTAAAAATAATGAATATCCATTGTACCATGTGCTGTATGGTCACATAGGCCTTGTTCACATTGATTCCGGGTCGTAGTGTTGCGTCAGCGTCACTCGCATCGGAATATTTTTATCCAAACAAGACCTTAACAACTTCGTGGCTATTGGCTAATCGTTTGAAAGTCTGTGATTGGCCAAAAATATTTCGATGACAGTTGCCTACTGAACCCAAAGCACGCACAGCCCACGTGCGGCGGAATCTGTGAAGAATAATTTTGTTCGAGGCACCGCATATTGAACCCAACCCAAACGTGGGAAGGTCTGTGATCGTCGCACACATTTCGTGGGCCGTGGGTCAGATTTGGATTGACGATAGCAACGCCCTCTGGCTGGCAAAACATTCGAAATAATATCTATAACATGGTTAGAAAGCTATTTACCATTATGTTATCGCTTATTTTTTTTAAATTGTAGTGAGTTGTGTTGCTAAGCGCATACAGATTTCAAAATGGATTTGATGTTGGCATGTGTCGTTTTCGTATGTTTCGGCATGTATCGTTTTCCGAAAGATGAAAAACAACGTGACTTCTGGATTAGAGCAGACTGGAAACCAAATACTGGCTCAAGAAACTTCGGAAAACATTTTTAAACGGATAAGGTTTGTTTTTTCCCCTCCATATGCCAGATATGAAATCGTACATCGTTTATCTTACTATTAGCAGCTGAAGGTAAACAAATGTTAGTTTGTTAGTTAGCAGACACGGGGACGGGCTAATCTCGCGAACCGAGCATAGCAGGATATCGCGACTGGTACCGATATACGCGGACGGCCTAGACGCGTGCACTGATGCTATCCTCAACTTTCAAAAATTTAAACTTTTATAATTATTCAATTAAAACTGCCGAACTCAATAGAAGAGGACAGCAGAAAAAGTTGACATTCCGGGTGGGCCAGCTCCTTTCCGTTTCTGAAAGTTCCGTTCACCGAAGTAACGGTGACTCAGAGGTATCGCTCCTGACGTCTAATCCTAAGGTCCCGGGTTCGAAACCAGCCGCCGTCGTGTGCAAGAACATATTAGAAGAACATAATTGAAATCCACAAGAACATAATTGAAATAAATTTGAAGTACCAGAAATAATTTTAGTTTTAGGAAAGGAGAAGTTAAAGCCTTTAGAATTTTTTTGTAATTGAATGAGCTTTTTTTGTTTAAAATGCAAAATTTGAAAAAGGAAATTTTAAATAATTATTTTTTTTAAATCTAATATATTTTTAAAAGGGAATAAACAGTTTTTAATCTTTAAGATATAAAGCCATTTCATTTTAAATAAAAAAAAGCAACACATCGGGTTGCCACTCAGCTAGTCTATATAATAACAGCTGAAGGTAAACAAATGTTAGTTTGTTAGTTAGCAGAAAACGGGGACGGGCTAATCTCGCGAACCGAGCATAGCAGGATATCGCGACTGGTACCGATGGACGCGGTCGGACGAGACGCGTGCACTGATACCATCCTCAACTTTCAAAACTTTAAACTTTTTAAATTATTCCATTAAAACCGCCGAACTCAAAAGAAGCGGGTAATAGAAACATGTCATTCCGGGTGGGCCAGCTCCTTTCCGTTTCGCAAATTTCCACTATTTTCATGCATGCAAAATTAAACTTTTCCGCCCACCAGTCGACAAATTTTTTATTTCCATGTGTTCTACAACTCTTCATCTTTAAGCATATGCACATTTTCAAAAAGTTAAAAATGTTTTTCACTGCAAACGAAGCTTTTTCCCCAAAGCAGTTTTCCGAATTTCACGAAATCGACAATTTTGATGGACAAATATTTCGGTTTTCTGCACCTATTAATGTCAATTTTATAATTTATCAGCATTTACTAGATGTTCAGCTTCAAAAATATACCAAATACATTTAATAGAAAAAATGTTATTATTCTAAAAAAGCGTACTTACAAAACTCACTTTTGAAATTTCCCGCGCTCATCGCCATAGTATTTTAATGTAACTGAATGGGGAGTTCGTAATTTTTCGACTTATTATTTTACTCACTAATAATTCCAGCAAGTTCGTGAAATTTGTTTCTAATGAATGAGCAAATGATGAGGATTCTTCCGCCACCAATTTTGAATTCCTGAGAACTGTCATTCTATTTTTTTAAGCCCTTTTTCGCCCATGAGATTTTCTGTTTACATTCGGCCATGTTGCCAAAATGAAAAAGTATTAGTTGAGAACGAGTCATTTAATAATTGAAATCCAGAAATAATTTTAAAGCACCAGAAATAATTTTAGTTTCAGGAAAAGAGAAGTTAAAACCTTTAGAATTTTTTCTCTAATTGCATGAACTTCTTATATGTTTAAAAAGCAAAATTTGAAAGAATTATTTCAAGAGCCAAAAACCAAAATTTGAGAAAGAGAATTTTAAATCATTATTTTGTTTTTTAAAAATTCTAAGGTATTTTTAAAAGTGATTAAACAGTTTTCAATCTTTAAGAAATAAAACCATTTCATTTTAAATCGAAAATGCAACACATCGGGTTGCCACTCAGCTAGTCTATATAATAACAGCTGAAGGTAAACAAATGTTAGTTTGTTAGTTAGTCAGCAGACACGGGGACGGGCTAATCTCGCGAACCGAGCATAGCAGGATATCGCGACTGGTACCGATGGACGCGGTCGGACGAGACGCGTGCACTGATACCATCCTCAACTTTCAAAACTTTAAACTTTTTAAATTATTCCATTAAAACCGCCGAACTCAAAAGAAGCGGGTAATAGAAACATGTCATTCCGGGTGGGCCAGCTCCTTTCCGTTTCGCAAATTTCCACTATTTTCATGCATGCAAAATTAAACTTTTCCGCCCACCAGTCGACAAATTTTTTATTTCCATGTGTTCTACAACTCTTCATCTTTAAGCATATGCACATTTTCAAAAAGTTAAAAATGTTTTTCACTGCAAACGAAGCTTTTTCCCCAAAGCAGTTTTCCGAATTTCACGAAATCGACAATTTTGATGGACAAATATTTCGGTTTTCTGCACCTATTAATGTCAATTTTATAATTTATCAGCATTTCCTAGATGTTCAGCTTCAAAAATATACCAAATACATTTAATAGGAAAAATGTTATCATTCTAAAAAAGCGTACTTACAAAACTCACTTTTGAAATTTCCCGCACTGCGATCGCCATTGTATCTTAATGTAACTGAATGGGGAGTTCGTAATTTTTCGACTTAATATTTTTCTCACTAATAATTCCAGCAAATTCGTGAAATTTGTTTCTAATTAATGAGGAAGCGATGAGGATTCTTCCGCCACCAATTTTGAATTTATCAGAACTGTCTTTCTATTTTTTTAAGCAATTTTTGCCCCATGAGATGTAATGTTTACATTCCGCCATGTTGCCAAAAGGAAAATAACCAAATGCCAAATTAGTTGAGAACGAGTCATTTATTTAATAATTGAAATCCAGAAATAATTTAAAGTACCAGAAATAATTTTAGTTTCAGGAAAGGAGAAGTTAAAACCTATAGAATTTTTTTCTAATAAGGCGAAACGTCGCAACGTCACTGCCTACGTCAGTTTTCTTCTGCTATAGATGACGTCATTATCTGGTGGCAGAAAACAGAAGCAGTTCCTAAGCGTTTGCATGTGTTTTTGGACAATACTTTCATTTTGAGTTAAATAATTTAAGTTTATTTATAAAATTCCTCATATTAGTTGAATGTAACAGGTATTTTAACACTTTTTTTTAATATTTCGCAAGGTTTAAGAGAATATAATGAGAATGATTATTATTATGTTGAGATGTATAGATTTCAGGATAAGTTACTTCAGGCCAGCGTCTTGTATCGTAACTCCAGTCTTCCTCTGTCAATAAATACGGGTCACATACTGAATAAACCTTTCAGGGCTATACCTGAATGTTTAATTTAGTGATATACCTTTGTTTAGATACCGCATCTAAAGACTTTGCATAATCTGAGAGCATTTTATTCAACAAGCTGTAAGAATGCTCATTGAACGCCATGTTAAATTATGCAATTTTTTGCCACTCCTCGCCAAACAAGAAGTAAAATCTGCAAGAGTTGAGATGTGACATGCTACGAGACATTGCCCTATTGAATGAGCTTCTTTTTTTGCTTAAAAAGCAAAATTTGAAAACGGAAATTTGAAAGAATTATTTCAAAAGCCAAAACCAAAATTTAAAAAAGGGAAATTTAAATCATCATTTCGTTTTTTAAAAATTCTAATGTATTTTTAAAAGTGATTAAACAGTTATCAATCTTTAAGAAATAAAACCATTTCATTTTAAATCGAAAATGCAACACATCGGGTTGCCACTCAGCTAGTTTTTTCTAATAACTGTTCTGATGATGATATTTGTCTCGTGGATCTTGTGCATAGTTTTTAAACACACATTGTTAAATTTTAACATGATGCTAGTGTGTTTTAATGTCATAACTTTCTGATAAGATGCTCTTTCCGATCAGAAAAGTGGATTTATTGTGAGTCCATATGCACTTGTTGTAGTTTCTGTTGAAACGGTGTTGAAGGGCGACGTCTGTGAAGTTGGCCCCCCGACATTGAGATATCCAAATTTTGAAAACGGCATTCGTTTGAGCGTGTTTGAGCGCCAAAAATTTTCGTTTGAACGCAATTTTTAAAAAAGTTATAAGCATTTCATTTTTTGGCGGGAAAAACACCTAGCCCCCCCGACATTGAGATATTTAAATTTTGAAAACAGCATTCGTTTGAGCGTCGTTTGAGCGTGTTTGAGCGCCAAAAATTTTCGTTTGAGCGCAATTTTTAAAAGAGTTATGAGCATTTCATTTTTTGGCGGGAAAAACACCTAGCCCTCCCCTCCCCTCACATTGAGATATTCAGAAACGGGAAAAACAGAGCGGCATGAAATTTCGTGTCGGGGAAATGGCGAAAAAAAAGGGGGGGGGGGAATTTGGTGTCTGCGAAACGGAAGGGACACCTCCAAATATGGCTGGTCCCATGGATAAGACATTGAAAGAGGTGCCAAAATGAGGCAGAGTAAAAATACGAAATTATTAACAAATAACGATAAAATATAATAGTAACTAATAATAGCAAATAGTTTCAAACTAGTTGATATAGTTTAGGCCTCAGACAACAGTGTTTAATGCATTTATGAAATTTTTCAATACATTCAAAAATCCATTGATTCGTTCTTAATATTTCTTATACTTTAAAAAAGATGAACTTGAAAGAAAGTTTTCGTATCTCTGTCCTGTATATATTTACTTACCTTTTTCTTTTTTCCTATATATATACCTAAAACTAAATACCCGTGCTTCACAACAGAATACATTACTACCACCAATCATGTAATCGGGTTCCATTAATTTAAATTAACTTCAGTAGTAAAGTGTTGTCATTTCTTTTGAGGAGTTAACCCTATAATTTAATGACGATCCAACATTAAATAAGGGTTTTTAGATTTATATTTATTTCTTAATTTTGGGGGCCTTATGGCCCTTCTGGATTTTTTAGCTTTCTTAGTACCTAGGGCTTTAGATGAGCCACTATGCAAAATTTCAGCTTCTTAGGTCTTATGGTTCCAGAGATACAGTGATCAGTCAGTCCGTGCTTAATTTTGAGGGTCCCTTTTCACATACTAAAAGTGTAGATTTGTTAAAAAATATTTCTTAAATGTTATTGTTAGGGAGAGCGGAAGTCCATCCAGTATACAAATTTTCAACTTCCTAGAACTCATGGTTCGAGAGATACGGTGATCAGTGAGTGAGTGGTATTTGGATTTTATATACAGGGTGTCCGGGCTAAAAGTATTTTTTATATAGAGAATGAAAAACGCTACCCAAGGACTTTTAAATCTTCAAATTCCAATAAATACATCAAGAAAAATATAGGAGCAGTAAAATTACGGCAAGAATTCTGTCAGCTGTAAATTACTTTCAACTACGTAATGCAATTGCTTGATGCACTTCCATAATTTGAACTTTTACAACTTTCTAACACTGTAACACAATTATTGTAAATATGGTAAAAGCAAAGATTATTTTAATGAGGAAGGATATGTCAAACTGTCTGCCAGACCATAAATGTAGTGCCAGTGACGTCTAGTTAACTGTACCTTTACTAAACACTATATAAACGCCGGTAAGTTTATCGCAATATTCTGTTGAATACATTTCTTTTCTTATATCGACTATTTTTATTTAGTAACTGATTGCACTCACATAGTTATCTTATACAATGTTTGACCAGAAATCTTATGGTATATTTTGGATTTTAAAATTATATTTTTTCCTTCGATACATATACATATCGAACTATTAGATTTATGAATCTAAACTATACAAATATCAAAATATTAACTTTATTTACCTAAAATATATAAATATAAAAATATTACAATTTAAGATAGAAGATGATTAATGTAAAATAAATTAGCCACTTTTGAACAAAAATGACTGACTATCAGCAGTGCTGAAATGCATCAATTTACAAAATTCCTCATAACCAATTCTGAATATATATACATAAATAAATTGCTTAAAACACAAAAACAATAATCGTAACCATCTCTACTTTATAAACACATTATGAAAGTGCTATACGCACATAAATGATTAGAAAAATAAAACTGTGATTGCCGTGACACTCAAAATATGTATGTACAAAAATTAAGTATAAAACTTGATGCACACATGAATACTACAATAAAATATGACTACATTAAAAATCTCAATTTCAGAACTATAATATACAATAAATAAAATGTTTTGTTTCTCGAATAGAACGGAGCAAAATATTAACATTTTAATATGATTATTAATAGATATGCACATAAATGATTAGAAAAATAAAACTGTGATTGCCGTGACACTCAAAATATGTATTTACAAAAATTAAGTATAAAACTTGATGCACACTTGAATACTACAATAAAATATAACTGCATTAAGAATCCCAATTTCAGAATTATAATATACAATAAATAAAATGTTTTGTTTCTCGTATAGAACGGAGCAAAAGATTAACATTATAATAGAATTATTAAGAGTTTGCATAAGTTGCATATCATGAATTATCGTAAAAAGTTAAATATGGTAATTACAGTGGCGTAGTGAGCATAACTGGCGGCCGGGGCACATTACCTTTTTGGCGCCCCTCGTGGTCTTGGGGACCAAAGGGTCCAATGGTCTTAGGTAGCATTTGGCGCCCCTCTGCAATTGGCGCCCGGGGCATGATAGACCACCTTGCCCCCCTCTCGCTACGCCACTGGGTAATTAAAATATTCCACATTGAAGTCAGGTAATTAAAAACAAATGGTTCCAATAGTTAGTTGATCGTTAAAACGTTTCCAATTTTAAGATTAAGTTGACAGCAAATATAGCTCAAACACGCTCAAACGAATGCCGTTTTCAAAAATCGAATATCTCAATGTTTGGGGGGGGGGGGGCTAGGAGTTTTTGCCCGCTAAAAATTGAAATGCTCGTAACTCTTTTACAAATGGCACTCAAACGAAAATTTTTGGCGCTCAAACACGCTCAAACGAATGCCGTTCTCAAAATTTGAATATAGAGAAAGGTACTAAGAAAGCTAAAAAATCCAGAAGGGTCATAAGGCCCCCAAAATTAAGAAATAAATCTAAATCTAAAAACCCTTATTTAATGTTGGATCGTCATTAAATTATAGGGTTAACTCCTCAAAAGAAATGACAACACTTTACTACTGAAGTTAATTTAAATTAATGGAACCCGATTACATGATTGGTGGTAGTAATGTATTCTGTTGTGAAGCACGGGTATTTAGTTTTAGGTATATATATAGGAAAAAAGAAAAAGGTAAGTAAATATATACAGGACAGAGATACGAAAACTTTCTTTCAAGTTCATCTTTTTTAAAGTATAAGAAATATTAAGAACGAATCAATGGATTTTTGAATGTATTGAAAAATTTCATAAATGCATTAAACACTGTTGTCTGAGGCCTAAACTATATCAACTAGTTTGAAACTATTTGCTATTATTAGTTACTATTATATTTTATCGTTATTTGTTGATAATTTCGTATTTTTACTCTGCCTCATTTTGGCGCCTCTTTCAATGTCTTATCCATGGGACCCGCCATATTTGGAGGTGTCCCTTCCGTTTCGCAGACACCAAATTCCCCCCCCCCCTTTTTTTCGCCATTTCCCCGACACGAAATTTCATGCCGCTCTGTTTTTCCCGTTCTCTGAATATCTCAATGTGAGGGGAGGGGAGGGCTAGGTGTTTTTCCCGCCAAAAATTGAAATGCTCATAACTCTTTTAAAAATTGCTCTCAAACGAAAATTTTTGGCGCTCAAACACGCTCAAACGACGCTCAAACGAATGCCGTTTTCAAAATTTAAATATCTCAATGTCGGGGGGGCTAGGTGATTTTCCCGCCAAAAAATGAAATGCTCATAACTTTTTTAAAAATTGCGCTCAAAAAAAATTTTTTGGCGCTCAAACACGCTCAAACGACGCTCAAACGAATGCCGTTTTTAAAATTTGGATATCTCAATGTCGGGGGGCCAACTTCACAGACGTTGAAGGGCGCCCATAGGGAGAATGCGCATACAAACAGAGTTAACTTAAGTTAACAGTAGTAATTGAAGAGTAAAGTTTTTGTTTAGATACCACTGGCTCATTTGAGAAACCACGTTTTTTTTAATCAAGTTGTTCTATGTAATGCTTATGTTTAATAGATGAAGATGCTAACATCTAAAATTTATTGTTGAATTTTAATATTTTTAAAATATGTAATTGGTAACTTTTCATTCTTTTTTTACAACGGTTATCAACATAATTAAGATTTCATGTTTTAGATTCAATGCCAAATGGCTATGACATGTGTTCAAATGTTGTTTGTATTTAGATTTAAGATTTATGAATTACAACTGACTGGTTACTTTTAGAGATTTGCATCTAGTGCAATTCTCTAAATTTGACTTTTCAGTTTTTAGCTTTAAACATCTGTACTTGGTAATTTACTAATTTGGATCCTTTTCTAATCAGCCAAACTTTTGTCTCACTGGGTAGCTGTATGGTTTCCAAATTCCATTTTAGATAATTCAGGAAATATTTCTGTGTATACAGGCCTTCGATCAAAAAAATTTTTGATTGGTAAATTAATTGTGTCATAAGCCATACATTGAAAGTGTCATTTTATTATGTGCTGCACTTTGTAACATGGCCCCATGTGCAGTTATAAGGTAATGAAGAAATGTCATTTGTCATTATTATATTTTTTTATTATTTGTCATTTTTATATACAAATTGTAGTAAATGCAGAACTCATATTAGAATTTCATGTAATCTTTCATTTTTAAAAATTATTGATACATACTTATGATAGCTGTATGGTTTCCAGAAATATTAATTTTCTAAATTTATATTCTGATTTGGTCAAATATATACGAATTGCTGGACATAATTTTTTCTGTGGCTCAAAAATTAGTAAAATCTAACTTTGAAAACCACATCTATATTTAGAATTCAGGACTTTATACAAAAAAAATATTAAAGTATAATTTTAGAAATTTATGGTAATACAATACTAAAAATCTTAGTTCATCTATAAGTTAACACAGCAAAACATTGCTTGTGTTATAGTGTAATACTGAAATGAGTAAAACAAGAATTTGAAACGTCCCTGCGCCAAGATGGGTTGTTTTACCAACCAGCTTTCAGCGTCAGCTGTATCAGATTGTTAACAGGCGCAGAGCCTATTTTTTATTATTTTTTTTTCGAACGCGTTGGCACTTGTTGCTAGACGTTCGCCTGTATGTACATACACCGCGAGACTGCTGGCCATTCATTTAAGGGGGCACAGTGACGCAAAGCCTATAGCAATGAAAGTGTTATTTCTGAATTTTTTTTCAACATGGACGGTGAACGTATTGAAAAGTTGATTGAACTTGTCCGGGACAATCCCGTACTCTATGATACATGTCATCATAATTACATGAGGGTTAGGTCCGCCGCAAATTGAACCCAAAGCACGCACAGCCCACGCGTGGTGGTATCTGTGAAGCATAGTTTTGTTCGAGGCACCGCAAACTGAACCCAACCCAACCCAAACGTGGGAAGTTCTGTGATCGTCGCACAGATTTCGTGGGCCGTGGGTCAGATTTGGATAGACGATAGCAACGCCCTCTGCAGGGCCTTTTTATCGCATGGGCAAATCAGGACTTTGCCCAGGGCCCCCTGATGCTAGGGGGCCTCAAAACCCCCTTAGTGTATGCACCTAGTACTTCTAATAGTATGTATTTTTATAAATGTCCGTAAGGGGGGGGCCCCCAAATAGCATCTGCCCAGGGGCCCCCAGCGTTCATAATCGGGCCCTGGCCCTCTGGCTGGCAAAACATTCGGAATAGCATTTATGACATGTTTACAAAGCTGTTTACCATTATGTTATCGCTTAATTTTTTAAATAGTTGTGAGTTGTGTTGCTATGCACGTACAGATTTCAAAATGGATCTGATATTGGCATGTGTCGGTTTCGTATGTCTCGTATGTATCGGCATGTATCGTTTTCCGAAAGATGAAAAATGACTTAACTTCTGGATTAGAGCAGACTGGAAACCAAATGCTGGCTCAAGAAACTTCGGAAAACATTTTTAAACGGGTAAGGTTTGTTTTTTTTCCCCTCCATATACCAGATATGAAATCGTACATCGTTTTTTTTTCTAATAACTGTTCTGATGATGATATTTGTCTCGTGGATCTTGTGTATAGTTTTTAAACACACATTGTTAAATTTTAACATGATTCTAGTGTGTTTTAATGTCATACCTTTCTGATAAGATGCTCTTTCCGATCAGAAAAGTGGATTTATTGTGAGTCCATATGCACTTGTTGTAGTTTCTGTTGAAACGGTGTTGAAGGGCGCCCATAGGGAGAATGCCCATACAAACATAGAGCTAACTTAAGTTAACAGCAGTAATTGAAGAGTAAAGTTTTTGTTTAGATACCACTGGCTCATTTTAGAAACCACGTTTTTTTTAATCCAGTTGTTCTATGTAATGCTTATGTTTAATAGATGAAGATGCTAACATCTAAAATTTATTGTTGAATTTTAATATTTGAAAAATATGTATTTGATAACTTTTCATTCTTGTTTTACAATGGTTATCAATAATTAAGATTTCATGTTTTATAATAATCAATCATAATTAAGATTTCATGTTTTAGATTCAATGACAAATGGCTATGACATGTGTTCAGTGCTGTGACCAAGTTGTTTGGATTACAAAAGTTTTTAGTTCAAAGGATGTACAAAAAGATTATGCTTTTTGGAAGAACGCTCATTTTGTTCTGAAACAGATGTAATTCATAAATTTAATGCCATTTATTAAAGTATTATATACTGTAAAATTTATTGCAGTTGTTTGTATACATTATTATTGTTATTTTGTTTATTGTTTAAATGTTTTAACCTGAGAAATCTGATTTATGTTTCAATATTTCATTGGTATTTATTTTTTGAAAAATGGTGCTTACTTAGTATTAGTTTTTTGGAGGAAAATAGGTTGAAAGTAGATATCCCCTTTAATACAAGTAGAGAAGTATAACATGCCTTGTGCTGTAATCCTCCCATGGTGTAGAAATAAAAAAGTCTGAATAATCAGTCTTTATTATGAATTAATTTTTTATGATATAAAATAAATTATGCACACTTAATTATTAATACTTTCTCTTAAAGCAGCACTGCAGATCTAAGAAGATCATCTTCCTATTATAAGTCAGAATTGAATTGGTATGTCATATTTAGTTGCATTTAAATATTCAAAAATGTTATTTGTATCTAGATTTAAGATTTATGAATTACAACTGAATGGTTACTTTCAGAGATTTGCATCTAGTGCATTTCTCTAAATTTGACTTTACAGTTTTTAGCTTTAAACATCTGTACTTTATTTACTAATTTGGATCCTTTTCTAATCAGTTAAACTTTTGTCTCACTAGGTAGCTGTATTGTTTCCAAATTCCACTTTAGATAATTCAGGAAATATTGCTGTGTATATAGGCCTTTGATAAAAAAAATTTTTTGATTGGTAAATTAATTGTGTCATAAGCCATACATTGAAAGTGTCATTTTATTATGTGCTGCACTTTGTAACATGACCCCATATGTAGTTATAAGGTAATGAAGAAATATCATTTGTCATTATTATATAGATTTTTATTATTTATCATTTTTATATACGAATTGTAGTAAATGCAGAACTCATTTTAGAAATTCATGTAATCTTGCATTTTAAAAATTATTGATACATACTTATGATAGCTGAATGGTTTCCAGAAATATTAATTTTCTAAATTTATAATTTTATTTGGTGAAAGTTATACGAATTTGAATTTTGATTTCATTTAATTCTATTGTTTATCTAGTATAAAAATGATTTATACTAGATATCAAAATTACATATTCTTTGAATAAATCTATGGTTTAATACTTTTTAAGTTATATTAACATTAGATTGTCTTCCACATTAAACTATTGTATAGAAGTATGTATCAATAATTTTTAAATTATTGATACATGTATGTATGACAGTTTAAACTCCCCATGGATATTTCTGCCAGCTAAATGTGCATTTCTTTTACTTTTCCTGCTCCTAACTATAGAATATAATAATATTAGTTATTCATTCTGTGATTACGATTCCAAATCCATTAGAAGTTAAACCTCGGACGACATCGTGCTTGGCTGGTGTGGATGCCTGTGCTGGGTTCAATTTGCGGTGCCCCGACCCAACCCAAGCGAGAAGGAGGCGGGGCCTAGGCGTAGGCTGTGCGTGCTTTGGGTTCAATTTGCGGCGGGCCTTAAGCTGAAGAATGAGTTGTGGGAGAAAATTGGTGCTGAACTTGGCACAGACGGTAAGTACAGTATGTTTTTATTAAAGTATAACAGAAAAACATGACTTGTTTTGATATTTTTTTTTTTCGATTTCGATACTTTTATATTATTTTTTATTCGCGCAAAATGTATGCATCAAACATAAAGAAAATCATATTCGTAACAATCTTAAAAAAGAAACAAAAAAAATGACAATCTCTTGAAATTCAAATTAATCAAAGCTTTATTTTAAATTTTAAAAAAATCACAAATTCAGGAACAAATATATACAATTTAAATATATACAAAAATATATACAGTGGAGTCCTGATAATCCGAAAGTCCGCTTAATCCGAAACCAAAAGTCAAAATAACTGAGGTTACAATAAAACTACAGTGATACTAAGTAATATTTTTGAAATTTACAAGAAAATTCAAAGTTAGACAACAGTAGTATAATATAGTAGGACACAGTAGAATAAACAACATGTTTATGCTTATGCTAAACTGACACAAACAGTAACGACGCTCCTCTCTAACTTGTCGAGCTCTTGACGTATTGTTAGAACAACGTACACTACTGTACTGTACTAGGGTACACTACAGTACAGTACAGTAGTGTACAACGTACACTGCTGTACTGTACTTGGCAGCGTTCCGCTCTCTTATCACCCATTTCGTCTCGAGATTTGGTTATGTTTAGACAGACCTTATAAAATAAACTGTATAATCACACGTAATATGTAATATTTGTGTAATCACACGTCATTATGTAATTTAAGTTTCTTTTAAGAATGATTTCGCTTAATCTGAAAAGGGTCTGGTCCCAATCATATGTTAGGGAGCGTACTCGCATTTCGAAATTGGTGTTAACGGATTTGGCGCTGTTTGGCGACGGGGGACCGCGCTAAAGCCGGTTTTCTAGCAGATCTTGACTCGCACGAAAGAACGAATGTCGCAGCAGCCGGTCGATCACACATCAATGGACACAAAACATAACCACCTGTGAGTACGCTTATCCCTCAATAAACATCTCTCTCTCCATCTTTGTAAAACATTGTCACGTCGAAGTTATTTAAACCCACATTTTCCGGAGAAGGGGATATTAAGAATTTTTTAGATAGGATAGACGAAGTCAGCCAATTAACGCGGTGGAGCGAATTGGAAAAGCTGAAGATCGCCAAATTAAAACTGACCGGAGCGGCGGAAACATTTTTTCGTACATACCCACTGAATGCTGCGGTTGATTCCTTCCAGGATTTTTCGGCGCGTTTGAAACAGCGCTTCCAACAGCAGATTCCCTTAGTGCCGGTGCACACTTGCGGCAAAAGTACTCTGGACGCTGCGTTATTTTCACTCCGATAAGAAGAAATGCAGAGAAACTGCTGTTGGGATTCACACGTGCCGCCGGCGGCAGATGGACGCCGGCGCCACTCCCAGGTCGCCGCAAGTTCCTGTGGAACGCGCGGCACATTCCTGTAACGCGATAGCTGGTAGTACTCATTTGTCTGCTGGGCAGTGCACATCTGCCGCGCGTTTTATCTCCTATCGAGCTCGTGAAGTCTCTTTACACAATGTCTGATGAAAATGTGGATGTCGAACTTTTCATCGACGAAGTAAAATCTCGCCCGATAATTTGGGATGTTAGTCATGAGGACTATAAAGACCGAATACAGAAACAGTCTGCTTGGGAAAATATTTGTGAAACCATTATTGAGAACTTGAGCCAAGAAACGGAGAATGAAAAAAATACAACCAGTAAGTATAATTTTTTACAACTTTTATTAAAATAAGTACATTAGATAAAAAACAAACAAACTTTTAGATGGTCAAGTATTTAAGTTTATTTTAAGTGGGTCGTCCGAAAATAATTAAAAAACTTTTCACCATCTTCCCTGAGATCCACCAAGCATACATTAAACGCTCCCTTCAAGTACCTCTCGCCAGGGCCCGGTTTAGAAAATTCTGGACTATAGGCACAACTCGGGATGGGGGCTCCCTAACACTGATATGGGCGTAAAATTTCCAAAATTGACACACAAAAGAAATAATCATAAATCATTATGAAAGTACCATTTTGCCAAGAATAGGCTATTTGAAGCGTAGAAGCCTAGAACATTATCAAATAACAAAAAGTAATAGAACATATTAACTTCATCATTAAAACACCAATACAATGCAATCAGAAAAACTTATTAATTCTTTATATACACTATAATATACATATGATGAACTATACATATAACTATACATATAATGAACCAATCAATAAAATTTGAAATGATGTATAAAAAAAATTGCTATTAAAAAAGGTAAAATTAAAAAAAATTTGAATTGGGAATTTTTTCTTTCCTTTCTTTTAAAATAAAAATTTTGGGGCTCGGCCTACCTGGCCTAATGGAAAATCAGGGCCTGTCTCTCGCTGTTGTATGGATGGATCCAGTGCTTCTTTTTTCTAATTATATTTTCACGATGAACATGCTTGTATACTAAGTAAGAAAATACAACTTTTTTAAAAAAATAATTGGGCGCGCGTACGATCCATCTCGGTTGGTGCCATCCGAGAGACTACCGCTGACGCCTATCACCGCGAAAGTGTGCACTGGAACGGCGTTCCACGCAGAGTGAAAATAACGCAGCGTCCAGAGTACTTTTGCCGCAAGTGTGCACCGGCACTTAGCTACTCAGCTGCAGAATCTCGCCGCTTGCTCGCAGGGAGAATATGAATCCGTTGCCGAATACACGACGCGGATCAGAGTAATTGGGAACCAGATTTTTAGCTCGTCTGGATCCGGAAGCGCACCTGAAACGCGACAGGCCAAAATTTATGTAGCCAACCGGACAAGAAACTGCGTCGCCGCGCTGTCCACACCAGGCGCCCTGATCTACATCGGATTCTGTTCCGCCATCTCTGTCACCCGGGAAGCTGTTTTTCTTTTTCTTTCCCAGCCGAGCACGTGAAGTGCATCTCGGTGACTAAAGGACAATCCGACGCTGTCACTGAACTTTATTTTTGTGCACTCTGGACAGTGAAACATCCGTTCTAGCGGATCAGCAAGGCCATGGACAGCCAAGAGTAATGTGTTTTTCTTTTTCAGTTTGATTTTATGACGTACATTTAAAAAAAAAATTATTTTAATACTCAATGTTACTTACCGAAGTCATCTACATGCTTCGCATGTTTTTCAAGGAGGGAAGGGATGTTAGGGATCGTACTTGCATTTCGAATTTGGTGTTAACGGATTTGGCGCTGTTTGGCGACGGGGGACCGCGCCAAAGCTGGTTTTTTATCAGATTTTGACTCGCATGAAAGAACGAATGTCGCAGCAGCCGGTCGAACACACATCAATGGACACAAAACATAAAGAACCACCTGTGAGTACGCTTATCCCTCAATAAACATCTCTCTCTCCATCTTTGTAAAACATTATGTCACATCGAAGTTATTTAATTGATATTCCTTATAACCCATTGTAATTGAATAAAGTGCTGTCATTTATATGTATCTGATGCTTCGCCTGCCTTATTTAGCATGTGGCTTGAATCGAAATCTATCTTCAACCATATAATATAAGGTATACCATATATTATTCGGATGCAGCAAAATTTGGGAAAAGCAAAATATTGATTTATTTTTATCGTGTAAAAACAGGATTAGTGTATTTTTTTCGACCGTGTTATTTCAAAATTATGCAAAATAAGTCCATGTAAAAAAAGGGTTAGATATTTACATTATGTAGAACTCGTATAATATTGTGCCAGATGCCCCTAACGCGCGGACGTCACGAACGGGGGCATTTTAGGAGCGCTTCACCGGGATTCGATCCGAGCACCCCCAGCACCGAAAACCAGCGCAATATACCACAAGGCCGCCACGGCCCCCGCGGATGTGTTACCAAACACATTGCAACCGCCAGCTTGACGCGTCCTGCGATGTCGCCATTACGGGACATATTTTTATAAACAACTCTTTACACCCACGCTGGTTGACGCGTCAATCTGGAGGTTGCAAAATCTATAATGAGCGTCTACTTCCGCCATTAAAACAATGGAAAAATTATGTTTATAGTTAAAAAGGAAAGAACCACTACGTAATGGTTTTCGGATGGAGACGTGCTTCCCGTCAAGTGCTCCGACGCAGTTGTATAACTGCCACTTCCTCTCAAAATCCAATGCAACGCTTTCCCACATTTCCACTGTTGGTGTAGGCATGAAGATGGGCTGCAAACGAAGCCATATTGCGTCGCAGACTTCAGAAACTATGTTTGATACAGTTCTTTCTCCCATTCTGTAGCTCAAAGCTATAGTTTTGAACATATCCCCAGTAGCCAAGTATCTGAAAAAAGTAAACAAAACAGTTTTACAACATTTTTTTTTATATCACAATCTATTATTAAGATTTGGTAATACTTTACGTTGTGTCCTGATGATATTTCTATATAGGGATTGTTCTGGTTCAATTATCATAGTCTGCAGGTACTATACACAAGGTTCGATCCACCTCTTTCCTTCAGCTGTCGTATCGCTATACTGTTCAGCTGCCATGTACCACCAGGACACATTGTAAAGCGTTACTAAAAACCTAAAATTAACTTATTCATGTCATTCTAGCGTATATTGATGCCGTCATGTATTTTGAATTTTAGGTAAAGCTGTAAAAGAGCAGTGGCGAAAACTGAGAGTGTGTCATCGGGAAGCACTACGAAGACAGAGAAAAAGAAAAAGTGGAGATGCGGCAGAGTATACAAAACCTTTTACTTATCAGTCCCAAATGGAATTTATGATGTCTTTCATGAAAAATAGATTGACTCAAACGAATCTGCAGGACTCAACAGACAGCAACACTCTTCCTGTAATCGATGACGCCGAAGATGTCGACACCAATGCTGGAGGAGACGAACCTCTACCTCCTGATGCAAATGAAGGTACAACAAGTGAGTCTGTCGAAAGAAAGATTCCTTCGAAAAAGGGGAACAATCGAAGTAGACGGTTACTGCAACAGTTTATAGAAGCCTCTGAAAGGAGAGCTAAAAGTCGTGACGAACTCAGGCAAAGGATACTTGAGAAAGAACAAAGTTCACAGCACAACCAGAATGACCCGTTGTTTCAGTTTTTCCTCTCGATGTACAATACTACTAAAGGTCTTCCAACTAAATACCAACGACAAGTCCGAAATAAAGTTCTCGAAGTTGTATCGCAAGCAGAAGAACAGCAGGAATATGAAATTTCACATGATGGTAGCTCAACTTCTTCATCAAATACAACTGCTGCTCCATTAACTACTCCTACAGATCTCAATCTCAGCTTGGAACAACAGTATCCAGAGTTTTTCTACTCGCAACCTACAGTTCCAACGACTTCTACAGTTCAATTCCAGACACAACCGACAGTTTCAACGGCTTCTCCAGTTCAACTATCTCTAGCTGACAAATGATACAATGTCCTCGGGTTCACTTCACTCTGTATGATTTCATCTTTCTACTTTGTATTGTTTTACTATTGTAAATAATCTTACTGTTGTACTGATGTACATTTACATTCTCTGATTACCAATAAAGTTTTTCAAATTTCATTTTTTATTATATAACTAGCTGGTTTCCCGGGTATTTGGGACATCTTAGTTTATATCGGTCATTTTGGCCAATTTATTTTCCCCCCTTCTCGCCCATGCCGATTGGGGGGGGGGGTGAACTTGCGCTTAAATGGCATCGGGAGTGTCACTAATCATCTCAGCAAACCCGAAAACTATGGATTTGACACTAAAAGCGTTTGTTTTAATGTCAATCCCTTCCCCCACCCCACCCCTAGGGGTGTCTTAACCCTACAGTATTTTTTTCCAGATTGTAAGTCATATGTCTACCAAGTTTGGATGAAATTGCTCTAGGTGTTCCAGAGTTATTCTGGAACATATACATTTATGTATATATATAGATTAAATTCTTAAAAAACTTTCATCTCAATTAATCTAGTGCTTAAATTTTATCTTTTACTGTATTTTAATACACTGCTGGCCACCCAAATTGCAACACCAAGAAAGACAAGAGATATCACAACAAAATTTATTTTGTAGATAACATGTTGTCCAAGTATCAAATGATTAAATTTATAGACTTCTGTGAAGTGTGGTTCCTGCCAAAATCAGTAGCCAGAGTAGCCGCCATTGTTGGAGATCACCGCTGCCACACGCCTCGGCATTGATCCAAAGAGACTTTGGATGAGTTCTTGGGGTACAGCAGACCAAGCAGCTTCCACACGTTGCCAAAGTTGATCTGCTGTGGCAGCTGGGGATGGAATGTGGGTCAATCGTCGAGCAACCATAAACCACATGTTTTCTATCGGCGAAAGATCCGGAGAGCGAGGCGGCCAGGGAAGCAATTCAATCTGGCGATTGACGAAGAACCGTTGGACAATGCGTGCAACGTGTGGTCGCGCATTATCCTGTTGAAATATGGCTGTGGGCAAGCCCTGAAGGTAAGGAAGGACAACTGGCTCCAACACCTCGGAGATGTAGCGCTGGCTGTTTAAAGTACCGGCAATGGGTACTAGAGGTATGCGAGAGTGATATCCAATACCGCCCCATACCATAATACCCGGTGCAGGACCAGTGTGGCGGTGCATAACGCAGCTGTTCAGCATCCTCTCTTCCCGGTGTCTCCAGACTCGAATGCGACCATCGTGGTGTTGCAGACAGAAGCGTGACTCGTCAGTAAAGACAATTTTATTCCATTCTGCCGTCCACATCCTTCTGTCATCGCACCATTGGCGGCGGAGACATCTGTGGTTCTGTGTCAAGGGTAGACAAAGCAATGGACGTCTTGCGGACAGACCACTCTGCTGTAAACGGCGTCGAATGGTACGCGCAGACACTGGATGATGCGTTACAGACTGCATGTGCTGTATTATGGTTCGTGATGTGACTGAGCGATCCGTCACTGCTATGCGCACAATTTGCCTGTCATCACGTGAAGTGGTGCGCTGAGGTGGATGCGATCGAACACGCCGGTCCGTCGTACCCTCCTGCATCTTACGATCACATATCCGCATTACAGTTGTTTGGTTTCGTCCAACACTACTACCGATTTCCCTGAAAGGTAATCCACAATCTCGGTAGGCCACTATGCTTCCTCTGTCGAACTCGGATACTTGATCAAAAGATGATCGCTGTTTTCGACGAGGCATAATTGATCGTTTTTTTTTAAAAACCACAAGAAAAACACAATTGCCGAACTTGAAATCGTCGAAATCTCCAAGCCTTAAATAGCGCTTTGAAGTGGCGCCACGGGCGCGCGTGATGTGCGTCTGCGCTGAAATTCTAATCATTTGCATATCTTACCTCCGCTAATGCATGTTGTGAATTTCATGTTATTTGCATGTTTACTTCAGGGTGTTGCATTTACAGTGGCCAGCAGTGTATTTCCTTTTTGTCAATTTATTTCGTTGTTATGCTCGTGACGCAAAATTAATTTAAAGCATCGCAAAAAGAAAAGAATTCTCGTGATCAGCATTTAATAAATTAAATTCTAAGAATTAATCTTTAAAAATTCACCAAAAATGGTCTTTCGGTTTGGTCTGGGCATTATCTGTCAGTCAGTCAGTAACGGAACTGTTTTTTTTATTTATAGACAAGTGAAGGAATAGAATAAATAAATATACATATAAACATACCTGAGGCATACAGATAACTTTTCTTCAGTCCCGATAAGCTTTGGGGCGTTGCATTCGCTTCCAGTTATGTCATTTTTTATGAGTTCGTGAACCTCATAAAACTGTTCCCTGTTGAGCCGAAAACTTTCTTTGAATACTTTATCAGAAATTTCTTGAGACAGTTTAAACTCCCCATGGATATTTCTGCCAGCTAAATATGCATTCCTCTTCCTTTTCACTCTCGTTACTATAGAATACAATGATATTAATTCTTCATTCTCCGATTCCAATTCCAAATACATAAGAAGTTCAACCTCAGACGTTATCTTTCTCCAGTGTTGCCAACTTGGGGGTTTTGCCCCTAAATTTGGGGGTAAATTAGATGAAAAGGGGGTGTTTTTAGGGGTATTTTCTAGGGGGTACATTTTTTTGGCGCATTTTTTAGAAGTTACTTTTATTTAGGGGAATTCTTTATGGGGGTTTTTAGGAGCGTAGATTTAAAGTTCATTAAAAAATATTAGAAATTAACTCCAGTTCAATTTTAATAAGGTTGATTTCAAGTTTACTGCCACTTTCTCTCATTAAAACGAAATAAAATAAACAGTCAAAATACAACCATAAACAAATTTTATCATTTTGCGCGGCAATCACGACACGTGGCAAGTGGCGACTGTTTTGTGTTACTTTTATACTGTGTTTTTCCGTATTTCTCTTTTGTGGTCTTTCCGGAAATTCTGCGTATTTCATTCGAATATAATTATTATAAATATAAAGTAAGAAGTGGCAATTTTGCGTAACGGCGACAGAAAATAAAGAGTTTCTGAATTAGCGGATTTCGATTTTCAGTCCCATCTAATGCATACATCAGCGATGTATTTTGGCTTTGAGTTTTATTCTATTGCACAAAATATCAAGGAGAAAGAATTATTAGATGTCAAAGAGAGATGTAAGAAATTTTTGTGTACTTTGGCCAGGGCCCGACTTAGCTTAATTGGGGCCCGGGGCAAAAACTTGCTTGAGGGCCCCCCTCTGCTTCACTACTTCTGTAATGAAGAACCGAACTTTATGGAGGTATTTAAATTTTTCACCTCATTATAGATATATAACAAGAAAACTGACTAGAACCTAAAATAGCTATAAAGTCCCCTCCCCAAAGGTATTATGAAATTAATTAATCAAAAGAATATTTGACATTTGGGAGAATTTTGAGAAAATTCAACTTATAATTGTTTAATGTGATTTCTCAGTGTTGCGAAAATCCAACAGAATCCACTGAACACGATGCAACTAAATTTTTCGCAGTTGCGATTAAGATGACCTAGTTAACAATCATATCGCTGCAGTTTGTGAACTTTTCACAAGTTTCCGAAATGCAGTTTTCAGATTGTTAACTTTGTTATCTAGCTGCGAAAAATTCATATCCTTCCTGACATTAGGGCGGAATTCAGCTAAATTTCGCCCTAGAAAGCCATGGATTTACGAAATATAGATGTGACGGATGGCGATTGTAAGAGAGCGTGTTGTGACGGATGGCGATTTGAAAGTCCTTTTTTTTTTCAAACTAGAACCAGCTCTTTTTTTAAACATACAGTTTATTATGAGACAGAGCACAGCACGGACAAGTACAGGAGACGATATATATATAACAGGTAGAAGAACAATATTTACAGGAACAAATTATCAACGTAACCTCAACGCTCTAAAGCAAATACCAGCTACGTTCGGAGTCTACAATCACCTCCGAACTTTTCTCTCTAAAAAAATATCTAAGACACGACCGGAGTCTGCAATCACCTCCGTCGTTCTTCGTGACAGCCTATCAGATACGTCTGGAGTCTGCAATCACCCCCAGCGTTCTGCCAGTGTTGCCAACCTTTACGAAGCGCCTCCCCCTAGCGCCATCTCGAAATCCCCCTGTTTTCCCCTAGCACCATCTCGAAATTCCCCCTGTTTCCCCCTAACACCAACTTGAGATCCCCTAGACCTTCCTAAATGAAATTCTGGTTCCAAATAGGCATCCTGTTTGAGAGCTAAACTGAAATAAATAGAAAATACACATTTACATAATGAAATGGAAGTTTATTTACATTTGACATATGTATAGAACTTATCTAATAAAAAAACGCGTCTCGATTGTACATTACTGTCGATTTTTCTAATTTTAAATTTCGTCGATGTCAGAAAAATATTGAGTATTTCATCAAAGACATCGGCCTGGCTCTCATTTTGTGCTTTACTATTGCCTGCATTTTTAAAGTAATACGTATTGACGTTGAACAATTTCAGCATACGGGTGGAAGGAACGAATTTGACACATGAACCGCAGTTCTTTTGTAGAGTAAATCTCACCATCATAATACTTTGAAGTACTTCGAGGGACAACTTATTCCGTAATTTATTTTTAATTACTTTGTGTGTCGGAAAAGCACGTTCGACTCTTGGGTTTGAAATTGGTAGTGTTATTAGCGCCATTGAAAATTTAGCGATATTTTCAAATCGCTTTTTTCCCGCAGAATGACAATCTTCAAATACTTCTGAATAAAATTCAACAGAATTAGCTACATTTGACCACGATTTATTTTGCAATTGATTCCATTTTGACTCTACATCACTTTTATTGCCGTATAAGTGAGTCCGATGGAATTTCATAAATATGTCATTGAGCAGTGGCGCCGGAAAGGGGGGGGGGCAAGGGAGGGCACTTGCCCCCCCTAGAAAATTGAATTTTTTTGTTTCTACCTAGCTAGCGCTCGTAAAATATTAGAATTTTCATTTAAAATCATAAAGCCTAACAAAACTGAATACTAAATTGCAACCTCACTCTCGTTAACGCAAGCGCGATAAACGTCATTCCATATACGCCGGAGCGATTAATCGCCAATTTCATGTACGCAAGCGCGTTTAAACGCCAATTCCAGACGTTTGCTTTTGCGATTCAAAAGCAACCCTACACGATGTTTTTTCATCGCGAAAGGGAATCTTGAATCCGATGAATTTGAAACGCGTACACGTTGACGTGTGATAGGGCATAATATAACATAAAATAACATAAAAGTTTATTTTTTATAACCGTATATATGTATTTTTAATAATAAAGGTGTAAAAGTTTTAATCTATTTTACTTTGCCCCCCTCTATATTTGACTCTTCCGGCGCCACTGTCATTGAGACTGGGTTTCACTTGAGATAATGCAACTTTAAGATGAAGATTGGACATCGTTCTCAGAACAAATAAGTTATCCGGTAATCGTTTTTGAATTTCTCGAGCCAAAGTACACAGAAATTTCTTACATCTCTCTTTGACATCTAATAATTCTTTCTCCTTGATAGTTTGTGCAATAGAATGAAACTCAAAGCCAAAATACATCGCTGATGTATGCATTAGATGGGACTGAAAATCGAAATCCGCTAATTCAGAACATTTTTATTTTCTGCCGCCGTTACGCAAAACTGTCACTACTTACTTTATCTTCATAATAATTATATTCGAATGAAATATGCGGAATTTCCGGAAAGACCACAAAAGAGAAATACTGAAAAACACAGTAAAAGTAACACAAAACAGTCGCCACTTGCCACGTGTCATGATTGCCTCGCAAAATGATAAAATTTGTTTATGGTTGTATTTTGACTGCTTATATTATTTCGTTTTAATGAGAGAAAGTGGCAGTAAACTTGAAATCAACCTGATTAAAATTGAACTGAAGAGTTAATTTCTAATTTTTTTTAATGAACTTTAAATCTACGCTCCTAAAACCCCCCATAAAAAAGTCCCCCCCATAGAGAATTGCCCTAAATAAAGTAACCTCTAAAAAATGCGCCAAAAAAAAGTACCCCCTAGAAAATACCCCTAAAAATATGTTCCCCCCCTCAAAATGCCCCTAAGAAAATGTGGCCCCTAAAAACACCCCTTTTCATCTAATTTACCCCCAAATTTAGGGGCAAAACCCCCAAGTTGGCAACACTGCGTTCTGCCTAGTACCCCTTCCCCTACGATAGGGGGCGTTATTCCTTGTTATAGTGACTCGCCTGTCTCTACAATAGATATTTTGTGTTCATACGATAGATTAATAAAGAAGCTAACATAAAACTGACGGATTTTACACTGTATTGATATTTTGTTTATAAAAAGTTCATTAAAGAAGGAAACGTAAAATAAACTTTCTATTTGATTTGGAGGCCCCCTCTGAAGTGGGGGCCCGGGGCAACTGCCCCGTATGCTCCTGCCTTAGTCAGGCTCTGACTTTGGCTCAAGAAATTCAAAAACGATTACCAGATAACTTATCTGTTCTGAGAACGATGTCCAATCTTCATCTTAAAGTTGCATTATCTCAAGTGAAACCAAGTCTCAATGACATTTTTATGAAATTCCATCGAACTCACTTATACGGCAATAACAGTGATGTAGAGTCAGAATGGAATCAATTGCAAAATAAATCGTGGTCAAATGTAGCTAATTCTGTTGAATTTTATTCAGAAGTATTTGAAGATTGTGATTCTGCGGGAAAAAAGCGATTTGAAAATATCGCTAAATTTTCAATGGCGTAATTACACTACCAATTTCAAACGCAAGTGTCGAACGTGCTTTTCCGACATACAAAGTAATTAAAAATAAATTACGGAATAAGTTGTCCCTCGAAGTACTTCAAAGTATTATGATGGTGAGGTTTACTCTACAAAAGAACTGCGGTTCATGTGTCAAATTCGTTCATTCCACCCGTATGCTCAAATTGTTCAACGTCAATATGTATGATTTTAAAAATGCAGGCAAGAGTAAAGCCCAAAATGAGAGCCAGGCCGATGTCTTTGATGAAATACTCGATAATTATCCTGACATAGACGAAATTTAAAATTAGAAAAATCGACAGTAATGTACAATCGAGACGTGTTTTTATTAGATTATAAGTTCCATACATATGTCAAATGTAAATAAACCTCCATTTCATTATGTGTGTATTTTCTATTTATTTCAATTTATCTCTCAAAAAGGATGCCTATTTGGAACCAGAATTTCTTTTAGGAAGGTCTAGGTCAGCCATACTCAACTTTTTTTTGCCTCGGGCCGCATTCATATAATTTTCAAATTGAAAGGGCCGCAATGTTATAATGATATGACGAAAAAAATCCTTATAGGGAAAAACATTATTGGTTGAATTCCGTTTCATTAAAGATAAGGATGCACACCGCCTGATAAATCAACAAATATTTTCTAAAATTAAAGCAGAATAACAGTACTTATTACTTATCATCATACCAGTCAATACTAGCTCAAACATTAACAACAGCGTATTTCCTAATATGATTTTTTCATCATATTTGTTTACTTCAAAATACATATTCCAAAAAAAAAAAACTCAAAGTTAAACTTTCCTCCAATTGTTTATTTAAAAATAAGTGTGACTTTTGATACTGAAGACATTTTTTTACTATATCAGACAAATCGGGTTTATAATTGCTACATGCTAGCCTCAATATGTCATCAAGGTGAGAATCAGTAAGTCGATTCCTGTATACGTTTTCGCATATTTAATTTTAGAATAGGATGATTCACAAAGATACGTTGATGCGAATAAGGTGAGCAACAGAAAGGCACAATTTTGTACAGTTTTATATTTTTCAGGGACTAATTTCCAAAAATCTATGTGCTCGTTTTCTTCTCTCTTTTCTTTAAAAATAGCTTTCAGATTAGTATCATTCTTAAACTCGATAAATTCATCAAATAACTTTACATAATCATATCCGAATTCAGCTAATTGTGTTATAGTTGCTGTTTCTAGGTGCCAGGGATTTTCTATAAGCAACAAACAATCCTTGATACTATAGTAGTCCCGGTATGGTGAATCGACGATGTTGTGATTCGTCGTGCCTCTAGAGAATTAGACACGAAGCAGAGACTCATCAGAAGGCTTTTTTAAATTCATTTATTCGGACAACACAATTCAGAACGCCGCTTGGCATAGCGCATCCGACCTGCGAGAGATTTTTCTCCTCGACTGACACGTGACGGCGCGCATCTCCCAAGTGAAGGGGGAAAGAAATGATGTCACGTGGTTCGCCTCTCGCAGATTGGAGCGGGAACACTACAGAGTATGCCCCCAGTGACGTAGTCACGATTACAGAAAATTGGTAATTAATACATAGGTACATAGTGAAAATTATACAACAGTCTGGAGTACAATTGAAAATTCGTATGATGCCTAGAGGGAAATTGGCATGATGTACAAGAGAGATAAACAAGGTTACATATGCATTACATGAAATAATAGAATATGTAGATTATGTACAATTTATATTACAAAATATTTTTACACAATATATTCAGATACAAGGTGCTGTGGAAAGCGAACTTTGCGACCAGATCTGGTGGTGGTCTGTTCGACAGGAGTTGTTTGAGCATTCATGGGCTCAGTTGGCTTTTGAGGTCCATAAGGTTCAAGAGAATCTGAAAGTTGATATGCAGGTCTGATGCTATCAATAGAGACTGTACTCTGCTTCCCGTTTAATTCCAAAACAAAAGTTTTGTCATTTCTGTCGACCACTAGATGGGGTCCCGTGTAAGAAGGTGATAAGGGAGGATTGACTTTATCTGATCTTAAAAATACATGTGAACAGGTTTTCAATGAGGGATTGACATAAATTTTGGGATTGCCGTGTACGGCAGTGCCAATAGGATTTAAGGTTCTCATTGTTTTAATTAACTCGGACACATAGGTGAGGGTAATGGGTTGTTTGACAGTATCACTGGTAATAAGATCGGAAGGTAGTCCGAGATTGGTGCCGTAAACAAGCTGGGCACAGGTGGCTTTGATGTCACTTTTGAGAGCAGTGCACAATCCTAGTAAGACTATGGGAAGGATGTCGGTCCATTTAGTTTGGTTGTGCGCTTTAAGAGAGCTCTTGAGATGATGATGAAACTTTTCAATGATACCGTTGGACTGGGGATGGTAAGCAGATGCTCGGATTCTGTTGCATCCTAATATGTTAGTAAGTTCTTTGAAGAGAGTAGATTCAAAATTTCTACCATGATTAGTAGTTACAGTAACAGGGAATCCAAATCTGGAGATCCAACCGTGTACTAATGCTCGAGCAGTTGTTTCAGCAGTCATATCGGGTGTAGGGATAACTTTGGGCCATCTCGTGAACCTATCGATGATAGTCATACAATATTGATTGCCTTCTGAGGGTGGGAGCGGTCCAATAAAGTCTATATGTATGTGGGCGAAACGAGCATCAGGATCAGAGAAGGTGCCAATTGGTGATTTTGTATGTTGAAAGATTTTAGCTTTTTGACATTTAGTACAACTGCGAATCATAGATTTTATGTCTTTACGCATGCCAGGCCAAACGAATCGTTTAGAGATTAAATCTAATGAGGCTGATATACCTGGATGGGAGAAAAAATGCAAAGTTTGAAAAACAGATTGTCGCAGACATTTGGGAACAAAAGTTCGAGGGTGTGTCTGTGACATATCGCAGTATAAATATATATCTTTGAGAGGAAAATAGTGTTTTTCCAATCTAAAAGAGGAGGTGTCAGATTCGATAAGCTGTTTCAGCTCGTCATCAACGGTCTGAGCAGTGGCAAACTCTTTAAAGTCTAGCACATTAGGAGAAATTGAGTCAATCTCAATGCGAGATAGTGCGTCGGCCACGCTGTTATGAGAACCTTTGGTGTACCGAACATCGGTAGAAAATTGCGAAATATAATCTAAATGGCGCAGCTGCCTAGGGCTACATTTATTAGGGTTTTGTTGGAAGGCAAATATAAGGGGTTTTTGGTCTGTATAAATAACAAAATTGCGACCTTCTAGCATATGCCTGAATTTTTTTATGCAAGAGTAGATAGCAAATAATTCACGATCGTAAGTTGACCAATTCCTCTGAGCCTTATTTAGTTTACAAGAATAGAACGCTATGGGTTCCCATTGTTCTTCCGAGAGCTGCATTAAGGATCCACCAATCGCAACATTACTAGCATCAACCCATAAACTTATCTGGGCACTAGATAGAGGATGTCTTAATAGTGTAGCTTGAGCTATAGCTTCTTTTGAAGCAGTGAAGGAGAGAGTTGCTTCGTCGTTCCATTGTAATTGCTCAGTGTTGCTAGCACTGGAACGGGGATGTTTTTTCTTACTTTTATGTCCTTCTAGGAATTTAACAAGAGGGGCTAAAATGTCGGCAGCTTTGGGAATGCGTCGCCGATAAAAATTGAAAAGACCTAAATAACGCCGTAGTTGAGTTAAGGTAGTCGATCAGGGAAATTCCAGGATGCATGAAACGCGATCAGGAAGCGGTTCAATTCCTTCAGCTGAAAGCTTTAATCCTAAGAATTCAATAGTGGTTTGCCCAAATTGACATTTATCAACATTAATGCATAGTCCATAACTCTTTAAGTTTGGAAAACAACTGAAGATATTGCATATGTTCATTTTCATTCTCTGAGGCAACAAGCAAGTCATCAACAAATGCATAAACAAATCCTAAGTCACGAGTTACTTCATCTATAAAGCGTTGAAAGGTAGATGACGCATTGCAAAGGCCAAACTGTATGCGCGTGCTTTCGAAAAGTCCAAAGGGAGTGCAAATAGTAGATTTATGTACATCATCAGGAATAATGGAATTTGGTGGTACGCTTTTATCAGGTTAATGTGACTGAAGATTTGTTTACCATGTAATTCAGCAGTGAAATCTGCAATACAGGGAATAGGATACTTCTCTTTAATAGTTTGTGCATTTAGAGTACGATAATCACCAACAGGTCTTCAATCGACAGATCCTTTCTTCGGCACCATGTGCAAAGGCGAAGAGTAGTTACTTTTGGAGGGTCTCATGTGACCAAGCTGAAGCATCTGCTGAAATTCAGCTTTAGCGAGTTTTAGCCGATCTGGAGCTAGCCGTCTAGGCTTAGCCGCGACTGGAGGTCCCTTGCTGTTTATGTAATGCACAGTATTGTGCTTTACGGTTAGGGTCAGGTAATTTTGTAATTTCAGGAAATTTGTAGCAATAGTTTACCATATACATTATTAACACAATTAGGTTTTACAGAGAAAATATTGCAAACACTAAATTTAACAGTTTTTAAATGAGTAATGGAATCGATAAGACGGTGATTCCATAAATCAAGCTTTAAATTAAAATAATGCAGGAAATCAGCTCCTAAAATAGCACATGAAACATCACAAATGTAAAAAGAAAAAGTAAACGATCGGCGTAAACCTAAACTAAGAGTAATACTTTTTCGACCATAAACATTAATTTTTGTGCCATTAGCGACACGAAATGTTTGGAGAACTGGCCGTGATTTATCTTGTTTGGTAGCAGTTATCAGACTGCAGATCCAGAGACAACAAGAAAACACATACCCGTATTTCTGTCTCTCGGGAAAAGGCGACGAGAAAATGCGGGGGAGAGGTACGTCGCTTCTACTCTTCCCGCAAATGAACAGGGCGGATTGCATTTGTTTGCTTTTTGTTGGAATTTTGCATGATACCAACAAATTGTTGTATCCTTACCGCGTGACTTAGAGCGGTATCGAGGATGATTGTATTTTCTAGAAACACTTCTAGAATGTCGAAGTTCGACAACTTCTTTTCGTAGCTCTTGAATTTCTTTCAACAGCATCTCTGTGGACGTTGAAGTCAGAGCGGTGGCTGGTGTAGGTGTGGGAATCGAAACTGCAGCGATGTTCGACGGTGTTAAATCCAAGAAGAGGTCAGCGAGCTCTGCCGCTTTATCGGGAGTGATGGGGTCGATAGATGCGAAAATAGTCTGCACAAGGGTCGGCATTTGTTGGGTAAATAATTTCAAAAGAAGTGCGTCGCTTATATTGCGGTTTTCTGCTCTTCTCTTCATTAAACGCAGCAATTCGGTAGGTTTCCTATCCCCGAGGCTTTCACCAGCTAGTAACTTATGTATTTCCAATGTTCGGCTTTCTCCGCATCTTTCTATGATTTTAGTTTTTAGAACCTCGTATGGATGTGTAGTATACGGCTTCATTATAACGTCACGCACCGTAGTAGCAGGTGCAGGAGGCAGGTGGGCGACAACATAGTTGAATTTTGTTTTCGATTCAGATATAGCTTTGGGAGTTGCTAACGCGAAAGTACTTTCCAGCATGTGGAACCATAAAGCGGGGTCCACCGATATATACGGAGGTATTACGACTGCAGAGGCTTCTGTTGTTGTTCCAGGGGAGAGAGCCATGGTTGCTGGCGAAAACGAAATCGGAAGTCCAATGACGCAGTTCGAAGGCGCAGGCTGTGTTCGTTGGCCGGTCACCAATATAATAGTCCCGATATGGTGAATCGATGATATTGTGATTCGTCGTGCCTCTAGAGAATTAGACACGAAGCAGAGACTCCATCAGAAGGCTTTTTTAAATACATTTATTCGGACAACACAATTCAGAACGCCGCTTGGCATAGCGCGTCCGACCTGCGAGAGATTTTTCTCCTCGACTGGCACGTGACGGCGCGCATCTCCCAAGTGAAGGGGGAAAGAAATGATGTCACGTGGTTCGCCTCTCGCAGATTGGAGCGGGAACACTACAATACAATGTATGTCCTGAAACCTTGTCTTAAATTCCTTGGCTAAGGCAGTTAAATAATTTTAAAATATCTCACAGTTATTTTGGGAAATATTCATTCCATCTTGTTTAGCTTTATGTTACGGTTGGAAAGTTAAGCAATACTTGGTTCTTTATTTCTTCGTGATAGATGTTTAATTTTTCTACAAAAGCAAATACTTTATTCGCCAATTGCGAAATGATTTCATTTTCACCCTGTAACCCACGATTAATCTCACTAAGTTTTTCTGTGATGTCGCATAGAAAAGCTAAAAGACACCACCATCCATCATTATTAAGTTCGCTGTATAATTTGTTGTTTTGCTCTAAAAACAAAATAATTTCTTGTCTTAAAGAAAAAAATCGCAGCAGAACTTTTCCTCGGCTTAGCCATTTCACTGAGGTATGTAAAAGGACATCGCTATAATTACTGTTTAATTCTTCTAAAAGAATTTAAAATTTTCTGTGGTTCAATTCTCGTGCTCGGATATAATTCACTATATTTATTACGGTCTTCATTAAGGCATCTATTTCGCAAATAGAGATACTTGCTGCTAAGTTCTCTTGGTGTATGATACACTGAAAAGACAAGAGATTTGTTAAATTGTATTTCTTTTTCAATAGGGCAACAAATCCCTTTTTAGATCCGGTCATTAAAGGACATCCGTCCGTGCATATACAAAGCAATTTTTTTATATCAATATGATTGTTCTCAAGGAATGTACACTGCTTGACAATTGCTAAGGAACAACTGGTTTTTTCAAACTAGCGTTCCCGACAGCAGACCAATCACAGTAAAATGGAATGCAGAGGGCGTAATAGGGTAGGACCTGTTATCTGTATAAAAGGCAGTGCACGAAAATCGAAAGTTCATGCAGTTAGGTGTTTGACAAAAATAGCACCGTAGGTTGTTGGACATTATTTCTGGGAAAATCAGTGTGGTGTGGCAATAATTAAGTGCAAAATGTCTGCAAGACATCATTTGAGTGCTCACGATCGTGGACGAGCAGCTGGACGGCTCGAAGAAGGACAAAGTGTTAGTACTGTGGCCAGAGTAATGTGAGTGGCAAAAAGTGTCATATCGCGATTAAAAAAGGCCGCTGAAGGCGGAAATGCTATTCGAAAGCATGCCGGTGGTCGTGGAAGGACCACCACACCACAAGAGGATCGATATGTATCCCTAGTGGCGAAAAGAAACAGACATCTCACTCCTAGTCAGATAGCTGCAGACCTTGCAACCGCTACCCGTACAAATGTATCAGCCAGAACCATTTCTAGGCGATTAAATCAGGTTGGTTTGTATGCACGGAAGCCTGTTCAATGCAACCCACTTCAACCAAGCCATCGTCGAGAAAGATTACGTTGGTGTAAGGAACATATTGGTTGGGGTCATCAATAGTGGTCCAGAGTGATGTTCTCTGACGAATCCCGCTTCACTGTGACAAATGATTCTGGTCAACAGTTAGTGTGGAGAGAGACGGGAACACGTTTTGCATCACAGAATGTTCAGGAACGTCATCGGTATGTCCAAGGCGTGATGGTGCGAGCAAGCATTATGCACAATGGCAAAACACCGCTTCACATCTTTGAGCGAGGTACTGTTTCACTGCAGCAGTATTGCAGAGAGATTGTTCTGGATCATGTTCGTCTTTTTAGGGGTGTGGTAGGTCCAGATTTTCTGTTTATGGACGACAATGCGCGCCCACACAGGACCGCTGAAGTATCGGACACACTAGAAAGTGAAAATATTGAACGTATGACATGGCCTGCTTACTCTCATGGCCTAAATCCTATAGAGCATGCCTGGGATGCTCTTGGCAGACGTGTTTCTCAAAGAACTCGCCCTCCCCGAACCTTGCAAGAACTGAAAATCGCCTTGAGAGAGGAGTGGGACAATATCCCCCAAGGACTCCTCAGTACTTTAGTAGACAGCATAAAAAACAGATGCAAAATGTCCACTAGTGTCCGAGGAGGTCATACACCTTACTAAGGTATTCATAGCTGTTTCATTCTGGCAAGAACACCCATTTTTCGTGGCTGTTTGGAAATGCTCCAAAGAGCATCTTTTTTGTTTTTCATTTTCTTCTTTTTCCATGTGGCGAAATCTGTACCATTTTGCATAATATATAATGCACAGTATCTCTACAAAATATGTACTAAGTTTCATTTCTTCAATCAATGTGTATTATGAAATATTCTGAAAAATGTGATTGTTCCTTAGCAATTGTCAAGCAGTGTACTAATATTATCGAGATAGTCCGTGCCTCTGGTTTGATTTTTCATAGGAAGAAATTTCAAAAACTCTTCGTGAATAATATTTCGTTCAGTACAGAATCTAACGAAAACGGAACATTACGATGTCGCTAAAATATCGGTGCTAGAATCGAAAGCCAAACTAAAATATTTACAGTTTTTCAAGTCTTCTAAGATGCGATTGAAAACGTGTGTTGCAATATCTTCAATGCGTCTAGCGCAGGTAGAATCAGAAAGCTGCATGTTTTTGATTTGAGTTATTATTTGGTTTTTATTGCTAAATTTATCAAATAATACGTTGGAAGCACTGAGAAAGCATTCCTTCACAACTTCTGCGTCAGTAAATGGTTTCATATATTTTCCAAGTATGTAACAAATTTCATACAACGTTCTTGTCACCGATGAATCTTGTGAAATCTCCTCTGATAGAATATTTTGTTCTTGTTGCTCAAGTTGGTTGTTGCAATGATTTCTTGACAAAAGTTAACTTTTCACTTCTTATCAAAGAGCCACAAGGAAAAGTGTCATTAAATGCTTTGTGTTTCGTAGTATAATGACGAACAATGTTATATTTTTTTTAATATAACATTCTCACGACAGATCAAGCATGTGACCAGATGATTTTTATTTTTAACAACGAAATATTCTTCTTCCCAATTGTCTTGAAAAACTCTCTTTTCATCAGACAATTTTCGTTTGCCGTTTGAAGAAACTCCTGCCATTATGGGTATTAAATTATAATGAAACAAGACGTTCAAAACGGCAAAGCAGGCGGATCCGTTTCGCGTAATAGGCACTTAAAATAAAAGCATAAAAATGTCACGCATAAACGTTATTACCACAGATAAATATCTTATTACTTAACTTTAGACATGTCAAACATGTCATCATAGGGCGGTAGTGTTTTCGATGAAGGCGCAAGTTTAGATGTAAATATATTTTTGTTGGCCAAGAGCCAAGACCATGGAGTTCATAGTTAAATGCCGCAAGCGACAGTTTCAGTTAGATCTCAACGAGAGATGATTATTGACGTTATTATAATACTTATAAAAATATAAATAAACTTAGAATGCCAGTTTTTTTAATTACGTTTCTAATAATGAAAAAATAAAAATTAATGTGTTCTGGGCCGCACATATTTGCTTGACGGGCCGCATGCAGCCCGCGGGCCACAGGTTGAGTACCACTGGTCTAGGTGATCTCAAGTTGGTGTTAGGGGGAAACAGGGGGGATTTCGAGATGGAGCTAGGGGGAGGAGCTTCGTAAAGGTTGGCAACACTGTCTTTCTCAGACATATAGTCCAGTCAAACGGTGGTTTGGCCAGGAAAAAAATATAGAAGCTTTTTTCTCACTCGTTCTAGATGTAGTTTGAGGTGCTGAATCCGAATTTCAACTTTGCACCATCCCACGGATATGGCTTCACTACGAAAATCGCAAAAAAACCTCAAAATTTTCGACCTTTTTTCAGTTTTTTGCCAAAACGTCATAAAACTATACACTTTTCGAGGTAGACTCCAATGCACAAAATAAAGTACATTAAATTTCCTACAAACAGCACCTGGTGAATGGGTGTTTTTGGGTGAACGGTTGGGCCGCTAGAGCACGCTGAATAAAGGCCAAAATTTCCTACTTTGTGGAAAGTCCAGTTTTCTCGTTAATTTTTTGCTTGTAACTCAAAAACTATGCCTGTAATTACAAAAATCTCGGATTCTGATAAAACTACATTAAATTCTCTACAAATTGCACACCTTAATCACTTATTTTGGCCAAACCGTGTAGCCACTAGAGCGCGTTGAAATTTATGTCATATTACGCGAAACTGCTAAGTCAAGAGCTCTTCACCCTAAATTCAGCAGAGACCTATATTATCACTATTTACTTATTAAAAACTATTTATTTGGTCTTTATAATTAATAATTAATGTAATTACTTATTAATTATTTATCAATTTAATTACTACTTATTAATTATATCAACTTTTTGTCCAAAGTATGTTTGGGTATTCAGACACAAAATACTTATATAAAAAGTTTCACAAAAACAATTTATTATAAATTTTCATATTAATTATCATCATTAAAATAGGTAGGTAAATAAAAAAAGAGATGGACAGCTACAGTCTACGACGCTTAGCGGTTGAAGACCATATGTGTTCTTCATCCACCCCAACTGTGTAGGATCTTTCACGAAACCCAGCCACGCCTGAACTTCGAGGTAGACCCTCAGTGAGTGCTGCCGTGCTGCAGCCTCTGTTGGGGGGAGAATGGCGATGTTAGATGACACCTTGAACGCAGATGTTATGTACTGTCTATGTCGCAATTTGTTTAAGGAGGTCATTTGTTCGCCGGACCCATAGAGGACAAGGATAAATTTTTCTCCTCCACTCACAACTGCCCCTAGATCATCCTGAGGGTCTTTAAATATGTTGATGAGAGGTTCAAGGTCTGGGTTCTTCTTCGGCGTTTTCACACACTTTATTTTGCCCTGGTTATATAGAGCTGACGTCGTATCACAACCGCTCATGGCGTGTAAGTGTAAAAAAGGATATGGGCAGCTGTGAATGTGTCGATCACACTTGGCGGGTGGTAAATGGTATTGCATGTACTTCCTTTTCCTGACTTCAGGAAGTATACATTGGAAAGAGTTCAGAGCCCAACCATTATGACAAGAAGGTGGATATCCTCTCCCACTACAGCCACTGTGTCACACTCAGATGCCAGGCTTATAGCTGTGACTACTATCAGTCTGTCTGCATCTTCATGTGCTTGGCTGCAGACAATGTTCGCTTCATCAAATTTTAAGATGAGCATGTCTATAAATCGACTCTTGTTTTTTGAATTGGAGAGAAATTTCTCCTGTGATACAGTGGGAACCATTGTGTCAGTGAATTTAATTTCTGTGGCATGCTTTATGTTTGATCTTCTCAAGCACTCCACGTATTTCGTGCTTTTCTCACAGTCTGAGTAACCATCAAAAACTATTTGGACACTTGTCTTGTATTTGGACAAAGCGTGTGAAACATATCTGTCACAAATGCCTGAAAAGCTCACGCCAGTTGGCCACACTATACGGTGTAATAAAAACCCACCATCAATTACAAATGTGCACTTTTCCAGAACTGTGTTTTCTATAGGTTTGAAGGCTGTGTAGAGAGATGACACAGTTCCCTTCCTTGTGCCTCTCTCATCAAACAAAGATAATGGGTAAGGACTCAGTTCGTACTTCAGAAATTCTTCCAATTATTCTTCTGACTCTTTGGCAATGGTCATTCTTCGAAACAGAGTGGTTGAGTTGATGGGAACTGTTTGACCGTGAATATTTACTGCGCACTTCATCATAGTGAGGGGGTTTACTCGATTGCTTCGTTTGAATTTAACAGATCTGAAATCATCCCCAACAATGCGGTCCATGCCCTGAGTACCCACTTCTCTGGCCAAGTGACAGTTGATCCTCTCATCTCCAACAATTCCTGTACTGATGGATATGAGTTCTGGAGTTTCTGGGAAAGGCGGGTGCTGCTCAAACCAATCGAACAATTTCTTCATATCGTGACTGTCTCGTTTTATCCTTGAGTCTCGGCTATCAACATGTTGTTCTGAGGTACTGAAATTAATTCCTCAGTAGCCTTCCATTTCTTCACACACTTGTTGGAGTAAAGACATCCCCTGCGTCCATCTAGCTAAAATATTCGACGGAGTTACACCTTGTTGTCGAGTTAATCCACCATCACTTTTCATGTACTTCATGAGATTCTGTTCAATAGTCATGTCACTCCATATGCCACTCCACAACTTATCAGTTCGGCGGACAGTTAAAGCCCCATGAGGAGTGAAAGAGTTGAATTCTTCCAGTGGCATCGTATTCTTAAATTTGTCCATGTCTTGGAGATTGAATTGAGCACATTTCGCATATAGGAAATGGCCACTCGCGTGGAAATATGGCAGCATCTTGTGAATGATTTCAAGATGGAGTTTCCAGTTACCAATTCTTTTAGATCCAGTGGCGTATCCAGAACTTTTGCCGCCCGGGGCGGTCACCAATTTGCCGCCCTTTCTAAGTCAATCAATTGGTGTTTTTTATAAATTAATAAACATTGTTATGAGGGGTACCAGAGATACCCCTTTGCGTTGTGTAAAATTAGAGAGGTGAACTCCAAAGGGAACTATGCGTTTATAAATAAAAATAACAACATTTATTATACAATATTTTACAAGAAAAGATCGGGTTTACATATTATATTTAAGATCTTGGCTATACATATTTTAACCGAATTAGGGCATACTTCATCCGCTTCCTGCGGCATAACCATTACGGGTCGAGTGAAATAAAAGTCTCGTAATCTTTCAAAAGGCATGAGCACTATTTAAAGGGGGAAGAAATAACCAACCTGGGGAGTTTTTGATGAAACAGCAGAGCATGGCGTCGTTGAGGCACTTCTACCGGAGGAGGCTTTAAACATCGGGCTAATAATCATGTGGCCCTTCACTGGCGGAGGCAACAGGATTCGGCGCTGGCGGTTGAACACGGACATCTCGCCATTTTACGGGGGCGTCTTTTCTTCCCAGGCTTTCTTCGCAGCTCGCTACCTCAAATCGCTCTCTCGCTCTCCCTCCGAACGTCGTTTTTCCCACACTCGGGGCTCCCCCAATCTTTATTATAACTCCTCCCCAGGTCAGTTTTTCACGTAAATTTATTGCCTCTTTGAGTTTTTTATTCGAGGGCAGGATGCTCCGACATTCCCATGGTAGACCCACGTGGTACGCTTATTTCCAAGAAAATTGGATGTCCGTTGAATTTCCTGGAATTTCTTTCCCCCGTCCTGAGGAATTCAGGGGGTGCGAAGTTTCTTGGAAAATTGGTGCAGTTCCTCTTTTTTCCAATATGGCCGTTTTATGTCCCGTAATCATGTTGGAAGAACAAAATGGCTATAACGTTGGAAGGAGTTAAAAATGTCCAAATTGTGGATCCTTCACAACAATCACTCCCCCCCCCCTTTTCTAGGCGTGCTGGCACGCCACAGTCTGTAGGGGTTGAAGAACGGATTGGCTCCATTCGCTTCAGCAAAATAGACTCCAACTGCACAAAAGTCACACTGGCAGTAAAAATCATGAATGACATCACATGTAAAAGTTCAGGAGGTCAAAATCTCCCCTTATAGTGCTGCAAGTTTTACTGATTTTAAAAAAAAAATTTAAAAATTTATAAAGTTTTCTTTAAGCTTACATTAACTCTGACCAACATTAACTAACATCATAGAAAATGGTATGCATACCCTGTAAAACAAATAATAACAAAATAGTGGCTCGATCAACACATGTGATCAGAGAGTAAAATGTAAAGAAAAGGTTATCTTACAGAAATAGAAATCTCTACTCTAAAATCGTACAGCGAAGATGAAATTTTCAAAAACGTTGGCAAATGTGCATAATCGCCATTATGTGTTTAACTCGCGGAAAGAGTAAAAATGTTCTCTTTTTCCTTGCGCTGCCATTTGTGTGAAACATATAATGTGCTATATATGTATTCAATAATAATAGTACTAATAATGATAATAATAATAATAAAACACAATAATAAAACACAATACACGCTAATCTTTTAATAATAATATATATATATTTTTTTAATTTTAAATTTTTCTTTTATTTATACATTTATTTATTTATTTATTTATTCATTCCCCAACGAAATTGACCAAATTTTGCTCTATCATCAGATTTGTACACTGAAACATCGTCAAATTGAATTTAAACTATGCGCACAAATGAACCCACGACGAAAATTCTAAAGTCTGCTAAGTTTCCTAAAAAAAAATTATATAGATATCTCATAGCAATATAACAGAAGACGAAGAGTTAAGAGAGAGAAAAAAAACTTATTTTTGCCAAAATAAAACTTAACCGAAATGAAAAAAATTTACTTGTTACAACTCGGTTTTCAGAAGCCCATCGTTAATACCATATAGTTGATCAGATTATATGTTAAAAACGAATGAGTTCGTCAAATTGAGCCTACCCATGTACGCAGCCACTGGTCAGACAATTTTTGAGAATGGCCAGTTCCCAAAACGGTCTTTCCGTGACTCCAACCCGCGAGGCGGAAGAAAAAAAATTGTAGTTTAGGTTTTTGAGGTTCGCTGTCGAAGAAAATATCTAGTTTGAATAAAAGGCGTTTTTGACTGATGGGTTGCCCCCCGAAGATTAGATGGCTGCGAGACCTCATTGTTCTGATTTTCCTTTGGCGGAACATTAGCGACCTGTTCCTGTGTCAACTGCGCTCCCCGCGACTGTTGGCAAGGTTCAAAATATTCGTCATAGGGGAAAAAATTCTCTTCCTCATTTTGGGGGGGGCATTTTCGAGAACGGGGAAAATGTATCCTGCGGGTCCTCGCAAATGTTACCGGTTATCGTGTCCTTTGGACGCAAGTGCTCTCGTCGCTCAGACAATTCGTATATTCGATTGATATTACAATTTATGTCCGTAGCGTATGGGTCCGCGATTAGCCGTAATTTGTAAGTGTGGGGCGTAAGGCGATTCGTAATTCTATAAGGTCCCCTGAAGGTTTTCTTACCGATAGCCGATTGATGGTTACGCACAAAGACTTTTTGCCCGATAATTAGGGTTCGGGGTTTCGCTTTGAGTAATTGTCTTTCTTCTTGCTTTTCCTGTGCTGTTGTCATATTTCTCAGCGCGTTTTCATATGCCTTTGTCATAGCTCTAATTTTTTCTGCTGCGTAATCACCGAATAAAGGCGGTGGATCGATATTTAAATTGCCCGTGTCTAGAAATAGAGGAAGATCCCTTCCAAAAAAGAGGAAGTTCGGCGTCTCCTATTTTGCGGAATGCTGAGTGGCATTATAAATACATTTGTGCATGATCATCGCCTCTTCCCAAGAATTGTTATTTTTCGCCGCACACCGCATGGCGTGTTTAAGTTGAATGTTTATGCGCTCGGAGGCCCCATTACATTGTGGATTAAAAGTTGAAGATAACATGGCGGATACATTTAATTTTTGAGCTAGAATTTTAAAAAGTGTTGATGTAAACTGAGTTCCGCGGTCAGTAAGTATTCGCTTCGGTTTACCGTAAGCGGTGATATACCATATTAATTTTTTGAGCGACCGTTTCCGCCGAAATATCACTGAGGGGGAAAAGTTCAATATGCTTACTGAAGTGGTCTAACACTGTGAGGATGTATTTATTTTGTTTTTTTTTTGTAATCGGAAACGGCGCGACAATATCCAGCGAGATGAATTCACCGGGAATTGAAGGCAACGGGACTCTTCCTAGTGGGACCGGAGGGTGGACTCCTTTGAATGAACGGCATATTTCTCAGGAAGCTACGTAATTTTGAGTGTCAGCGTATGCGCCTATCCAAAAATAATGTTTTGACAGGATGTCATAAGTTTTCTGGACTCCCTGATGCGTGATGTGCGACAATTTAAGTGCCTCAGCCTGAAGTGAGGGGGGAATGACGATTCGATTTGGGATGCTATATTCCCTCGAGGAATAGGTGTGTTGGGCACGAAACATTAATAAATTTGTGTGCGGGTTAATGTAATAATTGTGTAATCCCGCGTGGGATCCCGCATTATTAAAGCTTTGAGTATTGCCCCTAATGTAGTATCTTTTAGTTGTTCTTGCAGAATTTTTTCTGTCGTAACGGCCGCTTGGGAAGACGTGAGCGTATTGATCAGCGGGTCTTTTGGCTGTTCATCGTCATCGGGATCCGCTAACAGAGGATCTCTCGAGATGTAATCCGCCAGTAGGTTTTCACTACCTGGGACATGTATGAACTCGAAGTTAAACTCGGCCAGTTCCAACAACCACCTTAAATCATATTCGCTGGGTTAGTGAGACTAAGATGGTATTGTAAAGGTTTGTGGTCAGAGAGTATACAAAATTTTGATCCGTAAAGGAAATTTTTGAAATGTTTAACGCCGTAGTAGATCGCCATTAACTTTGATTTTATTGCTGCGTATTTCTGTTCGGCGGAGTTCAGAATTTTACTATAGTGAAGTATGGGCTGTAGTGTATTTTCGCCTTTCTGCATAAGGACGGCGGAGATGCTTGTTTTCCTGTTGACGTAGATTGTTAAACGCTGTGTGTAAAGTCTGTGCGTTCGGTTTCTCCGAAAAAAAAATTTATCAGTTGATCTTTTATTACGTCGTAAGATTGTTCTTCGCGTAGTTGGGGAGAACATGTTATGAATTTCAGCGCATTACCTCTTAACCGCGACTTAAGAATTGCGATTTTCTCTACAGGGCGACCATTGTCCCAATGTTGCTAAAGCCTCGAATTGTATGAAAAACGCATTGCAGTCTGAATCAGGGGCACCATCGAACGTGGACACTAAATGCGTAAAGCCGGGAGTTTTCCCGCTAACGGCTGAATCGGTCGCCATAATACTATAAAGTAAGGAAAGTTAATCCGAGATAATTCTATTGTTCTTCAAGACAAACCCTTTTAAACAATTTTTGTTTTAACATATACATGTGAAACATATAATAATCAAAATAAAGTAAAAATCATTATCCTAGAATTATATATATACTAACCGCGAACACATAAACCCTAACATTTCAATACAATTTGTTCACACAACATGTAGGTATGGCAGGTACAAGGGAAAGAAAAGAGAGAAATAAAAAAAATGTATGCATAACACTTTACAGATATATATATATGAACCATAAGAACCTTGCACGACATTAAAAAGCTTTTTGCCAAGATACACAAAAAAAATTTTTAGTATACCCAGGTTTTGGACTAAAGTAAAAATATTATAACATACACAGGGAAATCCTCGTCACGAGGCACCAATATGTTATGAGGGGTACCAGAGATACCCCTTTGCGTTGTGTAAAATTAGGGAGGTGAACTCCAAAGGGAACTATGCGTTTATAAATAAAAATAACAACATTTATTATACAATATTTTACAAGAAAAGATCGGGTTTACAAATTATATTTAAGATCTTGGCTATACATATTTTAACCGAATTAGGGCATACTTCATCCGCTTCCTGCGGCATAACCATTACGGGTCGAGTGAAATAAAAGTCTCGTAATCTCTCAAAAGGCATGAGCACTATTTAGAAATGACCAACCTGGGGAGTTTTTGATGAAACAGCCGAGCATGGCGTCGTTGAGGCACTTCTACCGGAGGAGGCTTTAGGCATCGGGCTAATAATCATGTGGCCCTTCACTGGCGGAGGCAACAGGATTCGGCGCTGGCGGTTGAACACGGACATCTCGCCATTTTACGGGGGCGTCTTTTCTTCCCAGGCTTTCTTCGCAGCTCGCTACCTCAAATCGCTCTCTCGCTCTCCCTCCGAACGTCGTTTCTCCCACACTCGGGGCTCCCCCAATCTTTATTATAACTCCTCCCCAGGTCAGTTTTTCACGTAAATTTATTGCCTCTTTGAGTTTTTTATTCGAGGGCAGGATGCTCCGATATTCCCATGGTAGACCCACGTGGTACGCTTATTTCCAAGAAAATTGGATGTCCGTTGAATTTCCTGGAATTTCTTTCCCCCGTCCTGAGGAATTCAGGGGGTGCGATGTTTCTTGGAAAATTGGTGCAGTTCCTCCTTTTTCCAATATGGCCGTTTTATGTCCCGTAATCGTGTTGGAAGAACAAAATGGCTATAATGTTGGAAGGAGTTAAAAATGTCCAAATTGTGGATCCTTCACAACAAACATAAATAAATAATTGTAATTGAGACAAACTATAGGAGGGGAACCTTTTTACCATTGGATACCATATTTAAATTAGGCAGTAATAAGAGAGGCCGCTTAAGCTGATCTATATTAATAAAAGCAAGTGTCCGTGTGTTTATATGCGTGCGGCCTAGAAACGACACGGGTCGTGGCACACGGGTAGTGAAGAGTCTGAACATGTCAACCTCGAAGCCCGAATTTTAAATTTTATTACCGTTAATTTTTAATTAATAAAAAACCAACAATTTTTGAAGGGTGAGTCCAAAAAATAGAACAGCTTCGCAGGCGCCATATTTGAAATGTCAAAATCGATGCCTTTTTTTTCATGAAAGTACATAAATGTTACATATTTGGAAAGAGCTTTGAAAACTGATAATTTTTTCTGCTTACAGTTATTCTGTTACTTAAAAACTTTAACAGATATATATTAATTCTAAAACTCCACCGCCGAGACGAAACAATCAAATTACCCAGTATGGTGCAGCCATCTGTCGGCAGCGACGGGAATGAACATCAAATTAATGTTTCTAATCAGTAAAATTTCAATTGTGTATGATTTCAACTTTCAACAATTATATTAACGAAGTAATAATTATTTTCATTCATGAAACATACCATTTAATAAGAAATATAAAATAATAATATTACGATAATCGTTTGGAAAGTTTTGGCGAAATTTTGTTTTAATGTGTTGATTTTTTAAAAGATTTTTTGTATTGGTAACTCAATTCTTTTTTCTTTGCAGATTCAACTACCGTTGCTTGCTATTTCATTTGGTTCTATTTTTTATTTCATTTTCTGTAATTTTGCAGTTTTGAATTTAATCTCAGTTTCATTTCAGGGTCTTTCATTTTATTTCCTTTTATTTTGTGCCTAATGTTTTATGTCCTTAGCATTTTTCTTTGAAGATGCCACAGTCTCCCGCAAACAGGACAAAACGGATATCCACTTTACCGACGATGCTCATTTAATGCGTGTTTTCAAAAGTGAAATATACTATGTTCTGTAAATGCCCCGAAAATATTTCTATACTGGAGATGTAGACAGATTAAAGAATTTAAATAAACTTTTGTGTAATTTATACATTTGTGTGTGTTTAATTATTTAAATTAATAGATTTATATTTTTTAAACGTTTTATTCTTGCATTCTTTTAGGGGTTTATAGTGTTGCGTGTGAGTGGAACACTGGTGTGTGGTTTTCAAATGATTTTAGCTTTTACTGGAAATTAGCAGAACATTAGCTTCCAAAACAGTAATCGTTCGGAAAGTTTTTATTTATATTATTACCATTAAAATGTATATTATTATCTTTATATTATATTTATAAGCTACACAACTAACTGCCATAATACTCTCAAAATTTATATTTTAACACATTTCGTTTACCACTGTTGTTCGTAAACACATGATCTTCATTGCCATGCTCATTTCAGAAATTTCTCATTGAGACGATGCTCATTTAATGCGTGTTTTCAAAAGTGAAATATACCATGTTCTGTAAATGCCCCGAAAATATTTCTATACTGGAGATGTAGACAGATTAAAGAATTTAAGTAAACTTTTGTGTAATTTATAAACTTGTGTGTGTTTAATTATTTAAATTAATAGATTTATATTTTTAAACGTTTTATTCTTGCATTCTTTTAGGGGTTTATAGTGTTGCGTGTGAGTGGAACACTGGTGTGTGGTTTTTGTAGCACTGAAAGTTAATTAAATTTATTAATTGGGGTGGTTATTAGATATAATACTTATTATTAATGATGATTATGATTTTTAATTCATTGCTTAAAGATTGTGGTTAGTACATTGATCGATTGTGATTCCCAAATAATGGAAATAACTCTGGTTTATATTGACAAATCAATTTATTGATTATTAACACATAAATAATACGCTACAAGTTACTAAATATTTCCTCCGGCATTTACACATTATTCACAACTTCTTTACTACTAACTTAATTCTTTACGACACATATATTTAACTCATTCAATTATTATAACAATATTTCGTACCTCATCTACACATATTACTCTCAACTTCATTACTACTAAATTAATTCATATCGATAAGCATAACATCATATTAACTTGTTTATACGAATTATCGGTCAATTCATTTACATCTTATATTCAAACACTATACTCATCGCGCTTTATATTAATTATTATGGCTACACACTGAGAAGCAATGATAGCAATATAAAAAGGAAACGCAAAGTCGGTACCTCGGAAGATGATTGTTGAATCACTATGGGCAGCTGGTACTCGTAATGATGAACTTCGTCGTATTTATCATCACACGGAACTAGGGCACTTTCTTGTCTGGAATACGGCTCCGTCATTCATGGCAGGCACTCTACACGGGACACTTGGGCACTGTCATCATCGGTTCTCTAACTCCATCACTCCTTGCAGACCCTCGGCACGGGATACTGGGCGCTCGGCAACTTCTATCTCCTAACTCACCCTCCTCATAGGTATATATGAGCCTTGACAACACTTCTATATCTCAACAAACTTCTGACTCACTCTGACTTGTTAGGTTATCTCTGCCTTCACACTATTTCTCATTTCATATTATTTTCTTATTAATATCTCCGCCTCTTATAATTTCCATTGGTCATATAATTATCATGCCATTCGTCCGTGGCTGCCTCTTCTCAATCCCCTTTTTACCAATGCGCATCGAGGGCGGGATTTATAAATTCTCCCTTCAAATTTAACTTTTTTCCCATGCTTCGGCTTCAAGCAGGTGGCCTGTTTTATAGCCATCATAAATTTTCTTTTATTCTCTTCGTGCAACTCATTCTCTTCAACTTTTATCTTCTATTTCTTGCTACAGACACAATCTCTAAATTTCGTTTCGGTATATTGCTGGCTTTCTTCCCTTCTCTTTTATTGCCCGTCATTTGCCATGTTTCTTTCTTGCATTTAACAATTATTTTACTTTGTCCTGTACTTTTCAATGCTCCTGCCCCTGGCCGTAACACTACTGTCATGTCCCTATGGCATTCACCCCCTCTCTCTCAAAAAAAAAAAAATCACTGCCGTCTCTCTTCAACTTTTATCTTCTATTTCTTGCTACAGACACAATCTCTAAATTTCGTTTCGGTATATTGCTGGCTTTCTTCCCTTCTCTTTTATTGCCCGTCATTTGCTATGTTTCTTTCTTGCATTTAACAATTATTTTACTTTGTCCTGTACTTTTCAATGCTCCTGCCCCTGGCCGTAACACTACTGTCATGTCCCTATGACAGTTTTCAAATGATTTTAGTTTTTACTGGAAATTAGCAGAACATTAGCTTCCAAAACAGTAATCATTTGGAAAGTTTTGAATTTAATTTATTAAATGCTGATCACGAGATTTCTTTTGTTTTTGTGATACTTTAAATTAATTTTGCGTCACGTGCATAACAACGAAATTAATTGACAAAGAAAATATTAAAATACAGTAAAAGATAAAATTTAACCACTAGACTAATTGAGATGGAAATTTTTAAAAATTTAGTTCAAATTAGTATGTTTTATAGATATTAAATCAAATCTATATATAAAACTGTAATTTCCTCTCAAATATGCTTCGCCATGACGATAAATAAGTCCCAAGGCCAAACTTTAAAATATGCTGGCGTAGATTTAAGAGACCCCTTCGCGCCCATCGTACCCTATACGGTACGGGAAAATTATGCTCTCACCGGCCCATCGATCCGTATTGGGAACTCGTTGCGAACGCTTGTTTCTGCCCATCGTTCCGTATAAGGAACCAAACTTTGGAACGTTTTTTTAGAATTTTTTAATGACACTAGATGGCAATACTATACCGTAATTTTGAATTGTGGAGGTCATATGAGGTCTGAACTTTCAGCCTGTGTTTCTGTTATCGGAATTCCTACAGCTGGGAATGACTCAGTTAACATAAACAAGACACACGTGTTAACATAAACAAACACACGTGATTGCTTTGTGGAGTAGCAGTAAAGTTAAAGAGCTGATCTCAAAGGCGTGTTTTGTGGGGAGTTTAATGTTTTTGTTTTTTATTGTGACACTGGATTTTAGGACGAATAGGGGGATAGAGAATGGGTTGGTTTTTTTGTTTATCGGTAGTACAGAGGGTGCATGAGGGTTTATTTTCTATTAGTTTCGTTTATGCACCCATGGCGAAAAGAGTGAAATATCTTACGGAAAGTGAAATTGCGCGTATGATGAATGAGGAGAGTGATTCGAGTGATTCGAGTGATATGAATGCAAAATTTGTGGAGTCGGGCTATGCGTAGAAGAGTGCTTTGAGAAGTATCATACTCTGCAAAACTTTTAAAATAACCTGGTTTTTAAGTTTTAAATTTCCTATAGTGTTGAAAGCATTGCATTTAGTATATATTTTTATATTTGTGTATAGTTCTATATTCGTACTTCTATTCTTTTGTAGTTAGAGTATTTGTGTTATTATTTTTATTTAAAAAGTTAAAAGTATTTTATTCATATTTTTTTAATATTTTATAAATGTTATTGATATGTAATTAAGCTACCATCATAATATTCTTATTTTCCACGTTTTGAATTAAAATTTTTAATTTGATTGAATTTTTACGATTTATTTGCTGAATTAGGCTTAACATCAAAAACTCTCCGGGCCGGGGGAAACATCTCGTCTGCGAAGAGCGCGGGCTGGTGGGAGCGCGTCGTTGCAGAACATTCTGGGCTTGAAGGGGTTAAGAGAAAATTGTTTCTCCCACGGTTAGTTTTACGTAGCTTGCTCACGCGTACGTTCAGGGACGAGCCTGGTAATATTAGTTCCGCCCAATGAAGAAACAAAAAATATTATTTATAAGAATATCCTCTAAAAAGCAATTTCATTACTTTTTCATTGTAATTATCCTAAAATGTACCCCGTAGCGAAGCACGGGTATTCAGCTAGTATACCTATAAATGCAACTTTTATAAAGACCACAAGAAACTTACGGAGGTCGCAGTTTCCCCACCTATGAGACAAAACACATACCTAGTTTATAAAAAATATTCCATAAAATATGTTTTTTTTTTATTTATAAATAAAAATAAATAATTTCATTTCTTTTGGATAAACAAACAAATTGTACACATATGTGTATGTAAACAAAACATATTTATATATTTACTCTTCTAACTTTCATAGTAGAAAAATCGTGTATAATGCTCTCAAAATTTATATTATTTGTAATTTCTTGTTTTATAGACAATATTGCAAGATTTTGTAGTCTTAAATCTCTCATTGTGGAACGAAGATACTTTTTTATCAACTTCAATTTGGAGAAGCTCCTTTCGCAACTAGCAACACTGATAGCAATTGTTAAAAATATCCTTAACAAAACTACAATGTTGGGTACAGAATTTTCCAATCTATACTGTTGAATCATATAGTAATTAATAATTCGTAGAAATCGAATAGTAAACTTATGAACTGAACAAGTGGTTTTTTACAACTAATACTAAATAATAATATGCCGCCCCAAAATATGTGCCGCCCGGTGCGGACCGCACCCATCTCACCCCCCTAGCTACGCCACTGTTCAGATCTAATGAAATTCTTCACCAAGTTATCATCTCAAAGTATTGAATCCACAACTTAGCTGTAGGACAATGAAGCACTAATTGTTGAACCCGAGCTGCAAATTCCTTTTCAAGTTCTCTCTCTAATTCACTTTCATGCGCTGTCAGAATATCTGATCGGTCTCCACAGTACAAAATCTGCTCTAATTTAAGGTGAACTTCAGGGGAGATGGAGGATGATTCAAGTATAGTTTTAGACAGAGTTGTATGAGCTAAGAAATGAGCTCTTACAGCCCTTACATAGGCATGCCCTGTCATTATTTTTTCAGTACTGTTGACTGCATACACTGTATGAACCGGAAGTGATATTATTAAGAATAGGGAATGACTGTAGGGGACTTAGGGCCTGTTCACATAGCAGTCCGTGGCGTTGATACAAAGATGACGTTGAGACGAAAATAAACCAATCATAGGCGTTAAAAATTTCATTACTAATCGTTTGGAGTCATATGATTGGTTTATTTTCGTCTCAACGTCATCTTTTCCTTAACGCAACGCAACGGACTCCTATGTGAACAGGCCCTTACCCGGTCCAGAAATAAGTCTTAACTACATACCAAATTCCAAGGAGGACATTTACCCTTGAAAACCACAGACCAACCTCTACAACAACGGTTAAGTTGATATATAATTAATAATTAGTACTTAATTAAATTGATGTATAATTAATAAGTAATTATATTAATTATTAACTATAAAAACCAAATAAATAGTTTTTTAAGTAAATAGTGATAATATAGGTCTCTGCTGAATTTAGGGTGAAGGGCTCTTGACCTAGTGGTTTCACATAATATGACATAAATTTAAACGCCCTCTAGCGGCTACACGGTTTGGCCAAAATAAGTCATTAAGGTAGGAAATTTGTAGAGAATTTAATGTTGTTTTATAAGAATCAAAGTTTTTTGTAATTACAAGCATAGTTTTTGAGTTACAAGCGAAAAATTAACGAGAAAACTCGGTTTTCCACAAAGTAGGAAATTTTGGCCTTTTACAGCGTGCTCTAGCGGCCAAACCGTTCAACCAAAAAGTAAAATTGAGGGGTGCTTTTTGTAGGAAATTTAATGTACTTTATTTTGTATAGTGGAATCTACCTCCAAAAAGTGCATAGTTTTATGACTTTTTGGCAAAAAATTGAAAAAAGGTCGAAAATTTTTAGGTTTTTTGCGATTTTCGTTGTGAAGCCATATCCGTGGGATGGGGCAAAGTTGAAATTTGGAATTCAGCACCCCAAAAAGCATCTAGAACGAGTGAAAAAAAAAACTTCTATTTTTTTTCCTGAAACAGGCACCTCCGGTGACGATTTGACTGGACTATATTAATTTATGCTTCTTATAAGTAATGATATTTTTGGTACAACACAGATCTTAGCGAAGTTAAAACGTTAACTGCATCTGTGGAATCACAGGACATGACGTTCGAAAATGGCGGACTTTGATTGGTTTATTCGACGGATGTTAAATAACAGGAATAAAAAAGAAGACTGTACATAACAGTAAATGTGAACGAATCCAAGAGCGTGTATTTGTTTACTAACTTTTAGTTGTAATTACTTTTCATATCATGATTTCAACTAGAGGGGTAAAATTTAAATTCTCAGCTGGCGAAAAGGTGCTGTGTTACGAACCGGATCCTACGAAAGCTAAAGTTTTATATGAATCAAAGGTATGGAAAGCATACTACTTAACACATTTGTTATTCGTTTTTCTCTTATACTGCAGCACCTTTTTAGTTTTATCTGCTTTGTTTATCAGCGTAGGACTTCGAATTTATTTTGCTTTGAGTTTTATTTGAATGCTCAGAGTTCATTGTGAACCACATTTAAAAAGGATCAATGTGTACGGTGTTTTTCTTCCTTGAGACTGTTAATTAATTGCCAAAAGTGTCAGTTTCTCCTATTTGATTCCAAATTTTAGATATTTTTTATTGTTATTCAATTTCCTTTTCCCACAAACAAACCTTGGATTGATTTCATTAATATTATTAAATACTTTGTAGCAGATAAATATATATATACATTTATCTAAATTTACTTTTCAATGTAATCATAATGAGGCATTAATTTATCAAAATTTATATCAATGAGTTTATGAGAGCAGTTCTGTCATCGTTTATTAACGTTAACACCTTGATAGTGAAATGATATGAAACTCTTGCCTGTTTGCATTTGCTTTATGTCACCAAAGCCTTGATTCTATTATTTCAACATTAACAAATATCTGATTGCAACAGTTTGATAATTTATATTGAATTGAATTTAATTATAAATTATGTAATGGTGTGTCACAATTATCTAGTACCTTATCTGAGATGTTAAATTATGTGTTTTCTTATGTATATAAGATTTTAAAGGCTATGTCTTAGTTTTTAAAAATATCTGAATTGATGCACATATTTTGCTGTTATCTTGGATTTGAATGTTCCCTATATTGATTGATTAAATCATTTGAATGATATTAATATTATAATTTGAATATTATTTAAAAGTTTGAGAAGAGCTTATTTCCTTTAAATTTTCTCTTAAATTTTTACTAAATTTCAGTTGAATTAATTTGCAGATCATTAAAGTATTTAGCACATTTTGTAAGGTTGATGTGATTATAATAATTGTTTTTGATATATTGTAAGTGGAGTGCATTTCAAATCCTTTTGATGTTTTGCCTTACCTGTATATTTCTTGCTTCTATTATTTTTCTTGCTATTTAACACTATATTTTTTGTTATAGAAACATGATCATTTTTTTTTTTGTAATTATTTCAACAGCATTTAGGAAAGTGAAAAAAACTGTAAATTATATCTGTTTAATAAGCATCTCAAGTAAGAAATCCTAGTAATGTTTGTTTTAGAATTCATTTGTTTAAGAGAGTCCCTAAATAATATAAATAATGAATAGAGTAATGGAATTTCAAGAATAATTTTTTAATCCCATTCTTGCAAAAATTTTTGTGTTTTATCAAATATATTTTATCAATAAAATTGGGAGTAAGTTGTGTAAAAAAAAATTTTTTAATTTTTTGATTGAAAATATGTATGCATATATCTGAAAAAAATGTTAGAAAGTAAATTTATTTTTTCACTCTGAAAGGTGTCAGATACTCAATTTAAAATTCTTGAGCAATAAGATGTCGTTACCAATTGTTTAGAACAATGAATAATTTGCCCAACTAACTAATTAGAAGGTTTGCAAATTAATCTTACGGCCCATGTAAGAAACAAAAGCGAACCCTTGAACTTGAATGTTTGTAGATATTTGTAGCCATAGTGCTGCCATCTATAGGACAGGAGTGATATATCTAATGCCTTAATTTTCCATTATGTATCTCTTGTATTTCTCTGCATTATTGATAAAAACTATTTTCTGTAAGTTCGGTATTTCTGTAAGTCTTTTGTTATTTCTATATATGACATATTACTTAGTTTATTAAATTTTGTTTATGTGTGAAAATGATATTAATTTTTATCTTCCAGTATCTCTTATTATTATGTTACTTATATAGCCAGTTCTGATTATTTACATTTACTTATTTATTATTTATTATTTTTCGCTTTTGAATTCTAGAAACAGGATAAACATAAAGATAGTCTATTTTTTTCTTTTAATTGGAGTATTCTTATTATATTCTTAAACTGATAACAGTAGTTTTTATATTTAATATATGTGCATGAATTTATCATGAATTTAAAATAATTTTTATAAAATTTTTCTTTTGTGGAATTTTATATGAATTACAATTTGTTTATATATTTCAGGGATATTAATTTATAATATTTTACGGATATATATATACTTAATAAATTTTTTATTGTGCATTTTAAAAAATAATAAAATATTATTTTCATGATGGAAGAAATACACACTTGTATGATCTTTTTGATTAGATTTATTTTATTTTAGTCTGAAAATTCAACTGAATTGTCATAATTTAATTCACAAGAATATGTAAGTTTAAAAAAAAAAGATTTTGTGTGTGATAGTAAAAGGAAATATTGTCTAAATTATTTGTAAAATGAAAGCAGTGTAAGACCATATCTGACTACTTTAGATATCATACATAAAACAAATGCCAGGAACTTTTCAAAACAAAAATTTTAAATGTTAAATATTTCCTCCATTTAGTTGATCATATATGGCTATAAAAAGTCTGGATGGTATTTAGTGAAAAGAATGAAGTTCCTGGGAGAAATTGCATCATATATTTTTTAAATTTTTATTTTGGAAAAATATTGTTTCAGTATTCTTTCTGTGTGTAATAAGCTAAACTCTAGATACGTTTGTCATCTTGCACAAGGACATTATTGTTGTTGTTGATGTTATTATTGCTGCAAATATTATTATTTTGGCATTAAAATAATTACATTATTTTATGACAGTATAAGCAATGTTCAACATTCCATCATCTACACCTATAGATGTGAAGACTGGCATTAAAAAATTAAAAAATTTCATAGCGTCATAACTAAGTGACAGAGCAGTAAGTACCCTTGAGGAGAGAAAGCTAAAATTCAGTCCCTGATCAAATGCCTTTCGTACTGCTTGCTAACTGTTCATAGCATGAAAAGAAAAATTTGTCGTTCTCTATTCCATGAAAAGGTCATTTATATTTATATAAAGAGATTGTCACTGTAACCATTACAAAAAAATTATTCCTAAAAGGGGTGATGCAAATCAAAATGAATATCGGAAACTATCACTCTGAAGGACCTTGAGTTTGTTAATGGAATATGTTATTGTGAAAAAAAAAAATTTAGGTAAGTTATTAATGTTGTATCATGTATTGACCCATTTTAGGTTTAGCAGTTTTATTAGAGGACTGGATTTCTTAAAAAAAAATTCAATGTATAGGTACACACAAATATGCATATTGATTTCAATTAGCGTAATTAGTGTTTTTAAGTTCTTGAAAGTTATTTTTTTATAGTGAATAAGCATTTGGTTATCACTGATATCTTTCTTTAGATGAGAAGATTAATTAGAATTAATTACTTTAAATAAATTTTGAAGTAATATGTTATTATTTTCTTGGTTGACTTCTTGAGTACTTTTTATACTTAGCTATATTTACTTGAATCCATAATATCCCAAAGTTGGATGAATTCTCTTTACTCCTCCCCATCTCTTACATATACACACACACACACGCACATCCCGACCTAGATCCTATAATCATGTTCATAAATGATTTTAAAATATGGAGAAAGCAGTCTCAGTGAATATGTATTTCAGATAATACACATGTACAGTATTTGAAACTAAATAAACATGACTGCTAAAATTAATTATTCATTGTCACAGGCTATATAATCTAATATTTCATTTTCTAAACTCCCTTTGTATATATCATTTGAACTAAAGTCTAATATCTTTTTCTTGCTTAATCTATCATTATTTCTTTCAAATACACAAGAAATTAATAGATATGAAAGGGAGTGATCTGACAACAGAGGGTGGTTCAGCATAGGGAGCCAGTTGGTACCCCCCCCCCTGTTAATTTTCTTACTAATCCTTCATAATTTCTTTTATATGCACAAAATGTGAGTACATTTGACCAGTTGGTCAACCCTATAGGTAAACTAATCTACCTATAGGGTTGACCTTCCCTAGTATGTATATATATATATACAGTGATTTCCGCTTATAAGAATCACATTTGTTATTACTGTTTTTGATTCTTATAAGCGGTTGATTCTTATAGCCGAAATTCAGGTTTTTGAACAGGCTCACACACACCTATATATACATATACTAGCATTATTGCCCAGGTAGATATATAGATATAAAATTTTTCATGCATTCCATCAAAAAAATACTGGGCTGCACCCCCCGCTCTTCATGTTCATCTGGCCAGACAGAATGCGCTTAGCGCGTTTCTACTGAAATGATATACCCAGTATTTTTTTTATGGAAAGCATGAAAAATTTTATATCTATATATCTACCCGGGCAATCATTCTTTAAAAATAATTTCATTTTATTTTCTTATGACTTAATATAACTAATGGACTAATAGTTCGGAATGAAAGTTATGTGTTGTTATGTTTCATTGTTTAAAGAGCTTTTTCTCCCACTGCTTAAAAAACCCCAAAACTGTAAAAGATTTATCTTATATGATTTCACGGGATAAGTAATTCAAATACATATCGTATGTTAACTCTGTTTCGCCAACTTAGGGGAAAAAACCTGTAGAACTCTTAAACTTCTTCCCATTTTATGATCCTCAAACAATTAATATATTTAGATCAACAGAAGGCTTCCAAAAACTGGCCATGGGACAAACTTAATTTTTCTTTTTTTTTCCAAATTTTATTAAGTTCTATTAGTTTGAACGCCATTGTCTAAAATTGTCTAAAGCAGCAGTTCTCAGCCTTTTTAGACTCACGACTCCACTAAACGTAAGAAAAACAAAATAAACACTTCACCCTCCCCCACCCCCATCACCCCCAGAACAAACATTTTCCCCCGCATATCGAATTTGAATGGTTTTGGTGAAGGGACTGTATCCACATTTAAGAGGTGTGCTTAGGGGCACAAAAATCATTGAAAAATTAATTTTAAAAAAACCAATTGAGCCCCAAATTTCGTTTTTCCTGATTTAAGTTTCTCGGGTCCAAAACATTAACTGTGCCGAATTTGGTCCCGGTGGGTGAAACAGTCTATGATTCTATAGCGGACAAACAAACAGACAAGCTCTTTTATATATATAGATTAGATAATTTACCGTAAAATACTCTTTAATTTACGCTAATCATCTTTTATTAAAATTATTTTTAATAATTTTAAAAATACAACTTAATTTCTAGACCTAAACGTAGATACAAATGGTTATAGTAAGAGAAGAAAAAAATCCAATATTTGTTACCACATACCTGCTTAACAGTTTTAACATTTCAATCACAGGAAGGGAGCAAGAAAAAAATTTCTATCATAGTTTGACGTAATGAAGTTTTCAGGAGGACCTCTTTCATACTAATGGTCTGATTGTTTATACCTCTTTCAATACTAATAGTCTCAGACCAAGATTCACCTTCTAGCTTACGTTTCACGGTTTGATAACGTGCTAAATCTACTAATGTCACGTTTGCCTAAGTGATAGTGGGCATTTCGCTGAAGATTTATCTATTTCAGTATCCAGAAAGCAGCAACCAGGATGTAGGAGGTGGGGAAAAAAAGGTCCCTATTTTTGTTTGTCAGTAGAGAAAAGTGAAATCGGACCCGGGTGGTTAAAGATGCCCCCGGGTCAAACTGATACGACAGTGTTATGCTAAAGCGTTTAAGGGGAATCTATTATGTTATGTCTAACAATGAAAGGGATGGATTTTACGACTATATTCCATCCCATCTTATCAATCTTTCTTTTTAAAAAAAAAAAAGAAAGAACTTTGTGTCTTTAGAGGGTTTAAGTGGCTTTTTTGGGAAAATGAAAGGAAAGCGAAGAGTGTAAACTGATTCTTAAAACCGATGGATTGAATCTTTAAAGCGAAAATTTTAACATGGAAATAATACATTTGTTTTTGTTTTCGCGATATTGATTCTTATAAATGGTTGATTCTTATAACCACTGATCACTATAAGCAGTGGTTACTGTATATATATATGTGTGTGTGTGTTTTGTTTCTATAGATACTTGCACTTAAAAAAACATGTATATGTGTATCATAGAACAATATACTGTAAGCAACAGTATATATATTTATATATTAAGTATTACTGCTGACTAATCTGTTAGGAAAGAGTTTAATACCCTGGTCAACTTGGCACAGTTTGGCAAAAAATTTTGAAGCAGCACCAAATGGCATTTTTCTTAATGAGAAATTCAGGAAAACACCATTTTACACAGTTAAAAATCTTTTCTGTTGACAGTCAACTCTTTATGTCAAAAATCAATGTCAGTTAACTAGATAGTTAACAAAAAAAATGTGAATATTTTAATATAAAAGTATTGAATAAACGATTTATGAGAACTAATAAATTCATAAAACAACCTAAATATTAGCACATAATATCCTAAATTTATTAATCAGGAGTAGAAAGAAAACATATTCAAAATACAGGAATTTTATTTCTAAAGCTAAAAAATCTAGAGCAGCAGAACATAATCAAAGAAACCACTTTTAATATATAATTGCCAAATTAGACTGCTAAAATTAATTATTCATTGTCACAGGCTATATAATCTAATATTTCATTTTCTAAACTCCCTTTGTACATATCATTTGAACTAAAGTCTAATATCTTTTTCTTGCTTAATCTATCATTATTTCTTTCAAATGCACAAGAAATTAATAGATAGAAAAGGGAGTGATCTGACAACAGAGGGTGGTCCAGCATAGGGGGCCAGGTGGTGCCCCCTTCCCCTGTTAATTTTCATACTAATGCTTCATAATTTCTTTTATATGCTCAAAATGTGAGTACATTTGACCAGTTGGTCAAATAGAAACACTTTCACTTCCTGTGAAAAAAATTTGGCACAGGATATAGGATTTCTCCCATTTGTTAGTATATTTATACTTTATTACTTTTTCATTTTTAGGTATTAGATCTTGTTGCTAATCGAGATGGACGAGGTCGTAAAGTTTGTGAATATCTCATACATTTTTATGGATGGAATAGCAGGTATTTTTCTACTTGTAAAATTTTTATAAACAGGAAATGAAATATTTGTTCAAATAAAACTATTCATGGGGATGTGCATATTAGCAAAACAAGCTTAAAATAATCAAAACTGATTTTTTTAAACCAAAATTTTGGTGTTATTAATATGGCTTAAATAGGCTCTGTCAGTAAAAATCGTAAAGACAGTAAAATCAGTTTTAAAAAATGATATAGATAATTGTTTCACAAATCAAAGAAGGACAGAGCAAGATTAACTGTTTTAAGTTGTCCAAGACTTAAAACAGTTAGAAGAAAAATCATTTTTTCTTTGTGCTTATTCAAGAATGTATTAGTGAAAAATACTTAAATATACCATGGAGATTAAAATTTGTTTCATTTCAATTCATTAGTTTAACTTCTCTGAAAAATTCTTTGTGGTCTTGTTAAAGAATGTCTCCGTGACTTAGTTTAGTTTTAAATTGAAATCTTTAGTATTTTCTTAAAAAATAGTTCTAAGTAGAACTATTTTTTATAGTACTATAAAAGATTCATCCTGACTAGCAGTTTCAAATTTTTAATATATCTTCTAGGTCTCCTAATTAAAGGGCTTTCAGTTTCTTTAAAATGATCATAATTTCTTATTTGTAGCTTTTAAGATTGCATAATATGATGATAAGATACCGTCACTTAGGAGGTTGTAATTTTTCATCTTTTTATAGGCAAGAAAACATTTATAAAAATATTTAACGCATGAAATAATGTATCATTCAAAAAGGACTTGGTACTAAAAGTTGTAATAATAATTTTTTTGCTACTATTTCATTAGGAGCAGTGTATTTCTTCTATGTTGTATATCATTTTGGAAAAAAAAAACTTTTGATTTATTTTAGTTGGGACCGTTATGTAAGAGAAGAATTCATTCTACCTTATACTGAAGAAAATAGACAACTGCAAGCTAAACTGGCAGAAGAGGCTGCATTATCATTGTAAGTTTTGTATTTCAAACTATTTTGGATGTTTAAACACTGTATGATTATTAATATTATCGGTACAGTTTATTTTCAATTGGTGTTTTGTATTATTGCTGCCACACTGTTGAATATTGCATTGACATTTATTTGTTATTGAATTATTCTTATTAAATAATTTTTAAGTTCCTTATGTCTTAAAAAAACTACGAACAGAGTGTAGAAACCTTGCCGCTGTACCTGCAATGTACTGTATAAAAGAAGAAAAAATTATGTTTAGTAATACCATCCAGAAATCTGCAATATGAATTATTAGTGCTTTCAGAAATTGAACAAAATATTGTAAATTTTAAACTATTTAATGAGTATAGTTGCGTTGAATAAATGCACTTTTTTAAAAGTCTTAAAAACTCATATTCTAAAAGTGAAAAAGAAACTAATACCAGTGTAAAATATAAAACTGTGAAAAAATATTTTTTGAAGAAATTAAATCTTTATTTTTATGTTATGATAAAAATAAAAAATAAATTATGTTATTCAAGTATTGAAGCCTCAATAGGAGAAGGGTGGTTTCTTTTTATTTGTTACTGTGTAATTTTTTTTTTTTTAATCACAAAAGCAAAATGCAGGCAAAGATAAGAAATTATGGTAAAAGATTCTTCTTAATTATTGGTAATGCTCTCAAAATATCAAAAAAGAAAATTTTGCAAGAAGCTGATTTCAGAAATAACTATTAAGACGCACTCCAAAAATATTGGTTGTTTTTTTTTCACTTGAAAATCATTTTTTAAATCCAAAAAAATTTCTATATATATTCTCAAGTATTGAAGCTTGAATAGGAAAAGGGTGATTTCTTTTTATTTGTTACTGTGTATTTTTTTTTTTTTTATCTCAAAAGCGAAAAGCAGGCAAAAATAAGAAATTATGGTAAAAGATTCTTCTTAATTATCTGTAATGTTCTCAAAATACCAAAAAAGAAAATTTTGCAAGAAGCTGATTTCAGAAATAACTATTAAAAAAAGCACTCCATTTTTTTTATTTTTTTTTTATTTTTATTTATTTATTTATTTATTTATTTTTTTTTTCTAACCAAAAATAATTTTTTAAACCCTAAAAAATTTCTATATGTTTTCTCAGATTCTCTACTCTTGATATCTAATTTGTATTAAAAATTCTATAATTAATAAGAGTAATTAAAAGAAAAAAGGCTAGAAAAAAGCCTTTGAAAAAAAAATTTAAATAAAATAACCATTAACATATTAAAAACTCTTAGAAAATCTTGTTTCAACAAGAATAAATATAGTTGATGTAAAAGGAATTACCATGATATAATAAAAAAATTTACTATTTTGCCTCATGCTTTAGGGCAGAATTTCTGAACCTGTGGTCCCAGTGACATGTATGTATGTGGGAGGGGAGGGGTATAAGGGGGTTGCAAAATAATTACAGCTCAACTCATAATAGTTTAAACTAATCACTTGTGCAGTTACTTATTATTACTGTTATTAAGTTTTGGTCTAGCGGGATCACAAAGTGTTTGCTATATTTTTCTTACCTTTGGGGAGGGTGGGGGGGGGGCTAAAAAGGTTGAGCACTGCTGCTTTAAGATATAGATTCCTTTCCATATTTCTGCGAAACTATCATATCTTTTAAATTAATGGATTTGTTCAATAATATTGAAGAGAAAACAGTACAGATTTTAGTTACATTTTGAAAATTTTTGGAATGTTTAATTGAAATTAACAAACACTGAATTCATTAAGCCATTCTTATAACTACAGTAAAGCCTCGATTATCCGCACAATTGGGTGGCAAGGGCTCCGCGGATAGCAGAAATTGCAGATAACCTAAAAAAAGACTAAAAATGAGGGGCAAACACGAAAAAAATATTTAAACATTAAAACTATGTTTTATTGTACGGAGAATAATAAAACTTTTAAAATTCATACATATGCATAGTACAGCCGAAAAGCCGAAACCTTTGATCTACGGCCAAATCACTAAAATAAAGAACAGTAAACAAAAAACAATGCATACATACTGTATTTACAAAAAGTGTTCAATAACACCTTTTTAAAAGAATCAGTCACTCGTTTTTGCTTCTTGCTTTGGAAACACCTTTTCTTTATTCTAAATTGTACTTTCCTTAACATTCTCACCTTTTTTGAGGTTCGTAATTCAAAAACATTTTCGTGGCACTCGTGGATAATTCGCACCGTGGATAATTGGGGCTTTACTGTATTGGATAATTCCAAGTAATTATAATTTTTTTTTTGTATTACTTTTAAATTATTACATTTTTTCTTCTATTCTTTTACTGTACAATAAATAGGATGTTAGTTGTTTTAAAAAGCAGTCTCAAAAGAAATAGCATTGAATTTTAAAATTAATTAGGTAAATTATATAAAATTTGATTAAGTATTTAAAAACAAATAAATATAAATGATCAAAAGATCTTAAGTAGTTAAAATGTTTAAACAAAATGAAAGAAAAGGTATGATTTACATAAAATACTAGGTGCGAAACACTTCCTCATTCAAGCTTTGAATTTAAAAAAAGTTTAACTATAGAAAATGAGCTGGTTATTAATCTGACATTTTAAAACTAACTCACAGGAAGAGAATGTGAACTTAAGAAAAAAAAAGCAAAACAATATAATATTTTGTAAATTATTTTTTCAGGGAAATTATTTGATCATTAAAGTTTTCATTGATACAAGTAAATGAAGTAATTTGTGTGTGTGTAATACTGCTATTTCATGAAAAAAGCTTTGACTTTTTTATATTTTATTGCTTTTAATAAAATCAGTATTTTGTATGTATTTTTAAAATATTTCTTACATTTTACTATATTTTATTTTATTATTTCAGGAAAGGCAAGAAAAAGCATAAACTACCACCTTTAATAAAAGAAACTCTCTCAAAAAAGATGTGTTCTAAAACTGAATCACAAGAAGCTAAACAACCAAAAAGTCCACCTCATTCAAGTTCTGATACAGAATCCTCTGAGGTCTTATATTTATTTTAAACTTTTCTTTTTCTTTTAATGTTATGAGTTTAAATGGAACATGTTTTTGTGGAGGTTTTTACCATCAAAATTGTTGTGGGATGAAAATATATTGCACAATTCAAGAGAGATTTTGTTACAGCTGGAGAAGTTACGTTGTATGAAAAGGGAGGTTGTTTGTTGTTTTGCACTCCCGACACCCTCATGAAGTTTGATAAAAAATAATTAATTGAAACAAGGTAGAAGTATGGCTGTCAGAAAAGAATGTGGTAATATTTGGACAGTTGAAAGTTCTATTATTGTTAAAGAGGACATTAATCATTACACTTTGTTTCATCGTATAGTAATATGAAAGATATTAGACATCACTAATTTGCTTATGTATATACGCAAGACATATGAAGTATTTGAAGAATTATGTGAAAAACAATATGTGTATATTCTGAAAATTTTAAGCAGAGATTTTAATTTGGATTTAAAAAGGAAGGATAGCAAAGAGTTTATAGACTTTATTAAAGATAGATTTAGATTATAGTGGGGTTTGTCTGTCGATTTGGTTTTTGCCCTACTTATTGAGACGATAAGTTCAATAACTACTATCAGTTATTTAAATTATCATAAACCAATTTTAAACAAAACTGAAAATGATTGAGAACTAACATTTAAATAAGTAATTAATATAGGTTTTCATTGTACCATTATTATCAAAAATACTTGGACTATCATGCTTGTATGAACAGCAACCAAATCATTCACAAAAAAAAAAAAAAAAAAAAAAAAAAAAACTGATTTTGAAGGAATAGCCTTTGTAAAAGCATGTTCCATGCATGCCTGTTCTAGCTGTAAGATACAGGATACCTCCAATTTGAAATTTTTATTGTAAGTAACTAGCAATCTCAAATCCTAAGAAGAAAATATATTAGTTTATTAAAGTTTTACATCTGTGTGTTAATGCTGTAATTATCAATAAATTGGTTTAGGCACTTAAAAAATTTAAAATAGGATTGCGAACATCAGGGAAACATGTCATTTATAGTGGAATGTTTTTTCAAAACAATTTTTTTTTTAAATGTTGCTGATCATGAGATTATAAATATCCTGCATGTTGAGTCAAATTTTTCTCAAATAGTCATTTCGCTTTTTTAATCAAAACCTTTAGATAGTAAGATGCCTGTTATGTTGTAAGTTGTCCACTGGAATAGTCCTACTGAAAGATATATATTTTCAAAGCATGTGACTGCTAATGAAAATCTATAATGCTTATAAGAAAGAAATTACCATATTGTACAACTCAAAGTATCAAACATTATAGTAAAAACATCAGCTGAAGATTTGCTTGTTAGACTGAAACTTCTGTCAGTAGCTTTTCCTGAACTATGAGAAACTTCTGTTTCTAAATCTGTCGTTATTAGGAAAGAACTTCAAAAGAATTTTTAGAAAATATCTGTGTACACAAATTTAGGGTAGTCTTTATGAAGGAATAATAAATGATGTTAAAGCAGTACACTGATGGGAATCACAGAGATGGCCTAGGAAATTTAGAAGAAATTGCTTGGAGCATAACTGGAAAGCTCTTATTAGCAGTTGTCTTGTCAGCTCATGTATAACAAAATTTCCTCTTTAAAAGTTCTCCATTGATAGCTGAGGTACTTATTTGAGACAGAAGAGTAACTAAGCTCATTTTTATATCCATACAATTTAATTCTGGAAAATGTACAGGATATTTTTTCTTGTTAAGCATCTAATTTAAGCCTGATTGAATTTGAGATTTTCATTTTCTCATGTAATGCATAAAAATAGTGTGTACTATGCGTTGTTATTTCTCTAATATATTTTATGAGCTGTAAAAAACATTTATTTAATTTTTTATACGAATGATTTAATTTTAGGAAGAAGTTGAGAGAGAAGTAACCATTGATATACCTAATACTCTGAAAACTATATTAGAAGAAGACTGTACGCTGATAACGCAAAAAAATAAGGTACCATTGAAATTGACAAAAACTTAACCAAAAGATTATTTTAAGCATGTGTGATCTTCATATTTTAAACATGTGTGGGGTTTCATAAGTGTCAAATATATATATATATATATATATATATATATATATATATATATATATATATATACATATACATATTTTTTTTTTCTAGTTTGTGAAGTTACCCTGTGAAACCAATGTGATTGCAATACTGGAGACCTATGTAAAACATTACGCTGCTGTTTTATTGTGTGCTTCTCCTCCAAAAAATATAAAAAATGGGCAAAAGTTAATGCCTAATGATGTAAAAAATAAGTAAGTTTATCATTATATTACAGTAATATCTACATAAGTAAAATTGTTATTTTTTTATTTGATTCATTTTGAGATTAATAGGGGAAAATGAGAGAGTTTTTAAATATGTTTTTTAAATATATATGTTTTTTCATGATGTTTATGATGCTTTCTATCTTTTAATTTTTGACATGAGCATTGTATGGACCATGTTTATGAAAGTCAGATATCCGTCATGTATGCCATTTAAAATAGAGAGGGCATCAAGGGAAGTTTTGGTCTGTTCTCTTGCAGTTTAAAAATCATTTGTTATTTAGGCCTACTTATGTACCAGCCATATTTTTAAGAGCAAAATTCTGTGCACTACTACTATATTTGAACCTGCAGTTTAAAGAAGGGAACAAGTGCCAAAAAATTTAAATTTGTTTTTTCTTTTGCGTCATACTGTTATTTACATATAGACGCTTCTTGTAAGGTGTAAAAGGAACTGGAATAGCAGGTAAATGTAAAGAATTTTATATAAAATTTTAGTGAAGAAAAAATAATAACTAAGAAAGTTTTTTTTTTTTTTTATTTCCCACAAAAACAGTTTTTGGATTTGTTCCCTTCTTCAAACTGCCGATTCATTTATGAAGTAGGAAAAATTACTCTTACTCCAAATACCAATAAAAATTTTCTGAAAGAAGATTATATAGTGGGCTAGAATTGAATATTTTCCACAAACTGTAACTTGAATGTCAAAATCTAGCTATTCACTATTTAAAAAAATAAATAAATAAATCTATGGCTGCATACAGGAAAGCACAACTTCTTATATACCACAATGCAATTAAAGAGTCGACAACATGTTTTGAATTAATAGTGCATGGACAGTCCAAGGGGCATCAGGTATGATTGTCACAAATGAGAGTATTGCTGAAACTCTTTGACATAAATAGGAACGAAAACTGAAAATTCTAGAACAGGAATTTCACCTGCCATCTAATGGCATGGGAGAGGGCAGGTGATTGAGAGCAAAGGGAATAAGTTGAGGAAAAGCAGGGAGGATAAGTTTTCATGTCAGAAAAATTAAGTTTATGTTTGCATTCCCAGGAGTGTTTGGCTATCATTAATTGAGATAATTCTTGATTTTTAACGTACCTGAAATGCTCTCTCAAGTATGTATCTAGGGCATGTTTGGTTTTACCAATATAGGACAAATTACAAAAACCACAAGGTATGCTGTAAACATCCCACTAATGAAATTCAGGCTTGGGGGATGAAGCTGAAATTCAGGTATTGGGGGTGAAGCTGAAGTTTATTTACAGGTTTAAATACAGCTTTAAAGTTGAAGTAAGACAAGATTTTTCTTAGTTTAGAACATGTAGATAAAATGGGAGAACCATTAACCTATCAAAACTCTAGGCCTTTTTTAAGGGTGAGAGAATAGACTTTGTAGTGGGAGGACTAAATTTGAGATTGAAGAGTTGAAGCTGTTACTGATTACCAGAAATTTCAGAAAGCTAATTTTGGCAATAATAGAATCAAAATATAAAATAAATCAAAAAAATATATTGAGGTAACCAACCAACATTTGCACTAATTTTTATGTGCTTTAAGGATTTTTTTTTTTATTTGTTGGCAGTACAAAAAGAATTTAGCTCACTACTATTGGTGAAATAATTGTCATAGGCATTGATGTTTCAAATGAATATCATAAGGAAAATTTCTAATTTTGCTATACCTGATTTTGAATAATCTGCAAGAGCTTTTCCTTCTGCTAAATAATATACTTTCAAATTATGTTATGGTGTTTGCATAGTTTGAAAAGAAACCTATGTGTTTTTGTAGTGCTTATAGCTAGAAATTTTCTTTCTCTCTCTTTTCACAAGTGTTTATTAATATGCACTTGTAACTTCAACAAAATTCATTTCAGGTTAAATCTTTGCAAAGAAGCTATGGATGGTTTGAGGGTATTTTTTGACTTCACACTGCCACACCTTCTTCTCTACAGACAGGAGAAGAAGCAATTTTATACAATTGGCACCACTTGTGTGCCCATCTGTAGTCCTGAAAGGTATTCTTTTTTTTAAAAAATTCAGATATAGTTCTGTTGGGATTTATATACCATTAAAATCAATGCTGCTATAAATTTTACAATACATGACCTTTAGTGGAATGTTATAGAAAAAATCACTAAAATTTTTGCATTTTTCAAATTTAATTCCTATGTTTTAGAAGCAAAAATTTTAGTTCTCCAAAATTTGAATTTAGAAATGGAGCGTAAAACTTTACTTCAAAGTGTATCCTCTGTAATTGGAAAATGCTATTGGGTAAAATATTACTTATTATATCCTTACAGTACTATTTATCTTATGTATTCTATGTTATTTATTATTTTCATCTTAATTTTTCACTCAACATCTGGATTTTTACCTGCCTAATGTTTAATCTATTTGGGTAAATATGCTTTAGCTAATATAGTTGAAAGAATATGTTAATTTGTTTATTTGCTGTGTTTTCCTGTCATACCTGATAAAATACAAATTTTATGTAAGTGGATGTTTTTCATTAAAATTTTGTTGTAATTGTTGTCATTAATAGTAAAGCCTAGTATTCTCATATTTTCATGTTTCTCTGCTGCATATGGAGAAATTCTATTTATTTTGCTCTGGGAATAGCACTATTTATGTGTTAAGTTTTTTACTTAATATGTTCTTTCCTAGAATCAAATGCACTCCTATAAATGCCATTCCTATTTATTTATGAAAAATTTCTGTACAAATTTTATGTGGTTGTGTAGAAACTGACAATTTAAAATTTTATAAAAGCATAAGAGTACATTTGTATTTACTTTTGGGAAATTCAGAATAAAAATGAGAAGTCTTATTAACCTCTTTATAACTTCCTTTGTTAGTTGTATTGTTGACCTTATTTACTTAAATTTTACTTTTCCTTATTATGAATGGACATCCATTGAAATATCCTATATATGTACATGCAGTGCATTCATATAACACATCTTACAAAGTTTTTACCCAAATACCAAAACTTCAATTTGTTTTAATCAATGTAACATATAATTTTTCAAGAATATTGTATCTAACTGTTAAGAAAACTCTTTACCTAACATTATGATTAGGGGTACATAAATTTCACATAAAAAAAATATCAAAATTTCACTACAAAAAAAAAATACAATATTTAAAATTCTGTATTTATTCGCAAAAAAAATCTATATAAATTCAAAATTTTCATATTTATTAAAAAGAACACAATTTTACTTACTTGAATAGGTAAGTATTAAAATTCTTAGTTAAAAAGCTAACATTCTAGTAGTCTCCACATTCTCTTCTTTAAGTCTTTGCCTTCTGTCATTAATTATTATGTTGAACATACTAAAATATCTCAGTATCTACTCTGTTAGCGGGACTATTGAGACTTTGTATAGCTGCCTTTTCAAAGTAGCAGCATTTTGTTGCAATTAAAATCTGTATAACATCAACAGGAGTCTCTTGGTACTGTAAATAGCTGTCTGTAAAAAGGGTTGTATCCATTGATGACTCCGGTATGGACAAACTGTCCAGGTGAATTTCAGAGCAAATCCAAAGGAGCATGAGATCTCTTAGTTAAAGACTGTGGATAGTCTTAGTTAAGCAATTATGTCAATAAATTATTACTAACATTGCCTAATTTTGCTTAAAAAGCCATTTATCGCTGAATTTTCGCTGAAAAGTTGTTAAAAAATAATTTTTGCATTTATTTACATCTATTTCATAAATACGAAAATTATGTATCCCTAGTTATGATATCTCTAAGGGCTAATTGATCATCTGTTCGAATATAATATGTAATTCTAGTACCTTAAAATAACATCAAATATTCGCTTTTTTTCTTTTTTTTTATTATTTAAGCAGCATAAGGATGCTGTATCGTGCATTTTCAATTTGTTCTTATTTTATGAAACTAAATTCTTAATTATAGTTTTCTACTTATACAATCAAATTTTGAAATAAAAATATGTATTTTGTATTATAGCTTCAAAACAGAACCAGTTTTAGATGAAGAGCCCTTTGAAATAAAGACCGAAATGGTGGAAAATATTCTCAAAGAATGTGAGGCTATGCAGCAAAATGATGATGATGATGATGATGATGATGATGATTTGGAATTTCCTAGAACTGAAATTGAAACAGCTATACAAAATCGGACTCAAAGAGGCAGACTGAGTCTCCGCCATCAGAGTAACAAATCCAGTCATACAGATGCTGAGATAAGTGTAAATATTGAAATGAATGTTAAGAATGTAGAGACAAAGCCTCAAATTCAGTCATCAAAAGAAAAATGCTCTAAAAAGACAAGTATGTTAATTTCTTTGATCTTTTTTATAAATTTTATTTTTTATCTTTCTTTTACATGTGACAGTGCTCCTATGTGTCCATTATATATCTTTTAAAAGTGAGTAAATAAGCTGTAAAAAGTAAGTAAGCTGTTCAGTTTGAACAGCTTAAAAAGTTCTCCTTTATTTTAATCTCCCAGATATAAAGGTTTCATTTGTTTGAATACCAGAATTTACTCTGTTATGTAGTTTTATGTTATTTCTGATAAAATGTACATTTGAATTGAGATTTTGAGATTTTATTTAATTGTTTAAAAATGTTCCTTTCCTTTCAATCTCTCTTGTGATTTTTTTAAAAAAATTTGGGGGTAGGGAAGGAGTTGATAACAAGGAAACATATCTTAGTTCCAAATTTAAACAATCAAACATTGTTAGGGCCTGTTCACATAGCAGTCCGTTAGCGTAAAAGTATTGAAATATATTTAACCAATGACAAACCTCCAAACGATTAACAATGAAATTGTTAAGGCCTATGTTGGTTTATTTCCATCTCAGCACCATTTTTTCCTTTTACGCTAATGCTAACGGACTGCTATGTGAACAGGCCTTTAGTGCCTTATTCTGTGCTGCATGAAGGCTTGGCTACTTTGATAGAGTGACTTTTGATTACTTTGATAAACAAATTTTGTTGTCCTTTCATGTATGTATGTTTATATATGTTACACATCAGCAATTTGGATTGTTGTCCAAATCAAGAATTTTAACACATCAAGGATCAGAGACATGAATTAATGTCTCTCTATATTATAGCCAGCGCCTGTGGCCTGGAGACATAAATTAATGTTCAGTCACATCATTAAAGCACATGCTGTTGTATTGTCAATGCATGGGAACTTTATCTCTCATAAAAATTTTTAAAAATTGGAAGAGTTTATTTACATTTGCTAGCAATAATAATTTTATCTGAATAATGGTAATTTTCAACAAAATTTTCATTATAAAACATGAACTTTTTTTCAATATTTCTGAAAAACATTTATTTTCAATAAGTTTTCACGAAATAAATATAAACCTTCTCTTTTAAAATATTTTGGCAAAGTATGTATTTTGCCAAAAAAAAACAAGAAAATTTCATTATAGTATATATCAGGAACAATGGTAAGATCTGCATAACAGCCAGTCCTGAAGTTGTTAATTATCCTTTAAATAGTACTCAATTATCCAATAGACAGCATATTTTTCTAAACATCATTATATAAAGAACACCTGTCTTTGATGGGGACTTGATTTTTTTTTTATGGGGGTGGGGTGGTGGTGGTGTTGTTTCTAAACCTGTCATATTTGTAATTGCTTCAAAGCCCTTTGTAATTTGGGCTTATCTAAATTTTTATAATGGTAATACAACTCAGTAAGAAATTAAGTGATTGTGCATAATATGGTAACTTTTTTCAACTTTATAAAGATTTTTCTTGCAGGCTTTTGTTTCCATCAATACAAATTCTATATTTGCCTTTTACTGTTCTCATAGCTACAAATCAGTTGTTATATTAAATTTAACTAATTTTAAATTTGCCTTCCTTTCATTCAGGGGCTCAATCAAAGAGCACTTCTACTAGAATTTTACGATCCAGTGATAAACAAAAACAAGCTGTAAATGATGAGGTGTCATCGAGTACAAATACAGTAACTACTGAAAGCAACTCTGTTCCATCTGTAAATTCTGACTGTCCATCAGAACCAACCAGTCCTTTGCGTGTCACTCGAAAATCTGGACAAAGTGCATCTAACCCTTCAACCACAGTTCAACCACAAGCATCACCATCATCTGTTTCATGTGACAAAAGTGTGCCTAACTCTCCCACATCTAGCATTCCAAACATTGAACACCTGTTACCACAGTCAGTGTCATCCAATTACTTCAGCTCATCCAATTCATCAACTCATTCCACTCTTTCAAATGTTTTGTTAGAAGCTCAGAAATACCATCTCATGCATAATTCAGCTTTACTGCAAGAAGTCCTCTCCTGGCACATGGTTCCAGAATATATGTTTGATCAAATACCAGCTGCACCGTCACTTATCTATGGTGCTCATCATTTGCTTCGTTTGTTTGGTAAGTTTTTTTTAAAAATTTCTTTGAGTATAAATACTGTAGTGGGAATTATGTACAATTCAACTCCAACTAACTAATATATAAAAAATATTTCAGGTAGCCTCTACGAAACTACCACGGTTTATTAACATAACATTATTTATCATTGCTTACCCTTTATTTATTTATTTTTTTTTTAACACATTTTGGTACTTTTCTGTTTAACTGTTTACTGCTACTGGGTTTGGTGCACTGCCAAAATTATAACTTGCAACGGACTCTGAATTTTTTCTTTCTGGAGGACTATTATTGAGGAATGTAATCCTATATTAAAAATAAATTAGTTAAAAAATTTTTCATTAGTAGTTCTAGATGACTGTTGACTTTGGGATGTTTATTTAGAAAAGCCAAAATACATCATAAATGTGTGCTTATTTACTATGGCTTTGCAACACAACTAGAAGTGTTGGTTGTTAATTACAGAATTCTATTTTTTCTTTTGTGAAAAACAATATTTCTTGTGAAAATATTTTAAATTATGGCTCTTTTTCTGTATTTTTTTATGGCAACTAGAGCATTACATTTAGTCCGTCCTGTTAAAAAATAGCATTTCAAAACTTTTGAACCATAATTTAATTTTTTATATCTAATTTTATTCCATTGTTTTACAGTTTTATTTAAAACTTTATTTATGGTATTGCTGACCAGTGTGTTGGGCATATCTGAATTTCAGCATTTTATCAAACATTAAAAATATCAGGAGGATGGGGATTGTATAGTTTTCATAAGCAAAAGAGCTGCTTGTTTTTACATTTCTTTGATTTTTTTTTATTTCTTCTGTTACATTATACTTATAATTGAGTAAAAACAGGTAAGCACACTGGAAAAGTTCTGAAGGCACTTCATGTTTTTGTCTTTGAGAACTCAATAATCCTTAGGGCCTGTTCACATAGGAGTCCGTTGCGTTGCGTTAAGGAAAAGATGACGTTGAGATGAAAATAAACCAATCATATGCCTCCAAACAATTAGCAATGAAATTTTTAACGCCTATGATTGGTTTATTTTCGTCTCAACGTCATCTTTTCCTTAACGCAATGAAACGGACTCCTATATGAACAGGCCCTAACTCATTTATATTTGTATTTCTACATTTCTAAAAGTTTCTTAGATGCTATTTTTCCGTTCTTAAACTAACTACAGCATGATATATGCAAAATTTTCAGAGATCTCTTTTCTTTGAATGTATGCATGTAATCTATATATATAAAACGCGTAGGTATGCTGCACAAAAATCGACAATATTTCTATGCTCCAAATGGCAACGGCTGCAACTACTGAATGTAAACATTGGTGGCCATCTGCAATTTAAAACTGCATATGTGTAGTGGTAACATTTGTTACAACTGCTGATCTTTTGACAAAATATGTTTAGACCTATCAGATCCAGTGTTTAGTCATGGACAGTTGTATGTAGGTTTATCTAGAGTCCGTTCTTTTGATTTTGTTACTGTAGTATCTCCTACTTCTGAAACACTCAACTGTATATATCAAGAAGTTTTATGAATATCATAGTTGTAATCCACACTATATTTTAGTACTTGCTGAATTTTTACTCCATTTTATAAGTGATGAAATTTTTCCAACAATTTATTATTTGATATGATTAAGTGTAGATATCTGAATTGTAAACAATAGTACATACAGAGAGTGATGTAAACCACACTATATTTTAGTACTTGCTGAATTTTTACTTCATTTTTTAAGTGAAAAAAATTTTCCCCAACAATTTCTTATTTGATGTAATGATAAAGTGCAGATATCTTAATTTCGAAAAATTGTACATCAGAGAGGGATGTAATTTTTAAAATCATTGGTGTTGAGTTTGTCAGTCTTATCTTTAACTCTGTTCTGAAGTAATGGAAATTCACATTTTTTAATCACAGTGTTTTAGAATCAGCCTTATAGTGAATTTAGCAATGATTATAAATTTTTTGGCTGAGCTCCCACTACTCCTTAACAACATATATTTATGATGACAGGTAATGGTAACATTCCTAACATGTGTTACTTTCAGTTATTTTGCAAAAGAATATATAAAACTAAAAGCAACCATGCTGGTCTCGTAGCGGCTAGTTTTTGTTAATTTAACTATGTGTTGTAGATTATTGTATGTTTGTAAATGTTTATTACTGTAGGAAAAGCTACAATTAATATTAACTCACAAAAGTTGTTATTTTCTTATCTAATCTCTTAAAATATATTAAATTTATTTTATCATAAGTTCCACTTAAGTTAATGGTGAAATTATAAGTTTTCTAGATTAATACATTATTCTTCTTTTGAAAATAATACAAAGAATGTTTAATGGTAAAAAATTTACCCTAAATTTACATGAATTAAATACTGAGGGGTGAAAAAAAATGAGATGTTAGTTTTAATGCTGGCTAAACTTTGAATTTTGCTATTTATTTTGAGATAAGAACATTTCCTTACAAATTTGTATTAAAAAATGTTTTTTTCTGCACATCTTGCAGTAAAACTTCCTGCCTTAATATCAAAAATGAGTATCAAGCAAAGAAAGCTGGAACTTCTCCTTGAGATACTGGAAAAATTTTTGTTGTAAGTACATACATATATATTTTTTTTTAATATACCTGTATGATCATTCTAATCCCAAAGCATATGTGTGAATTAATACCTCCCAGTATTTTGTGTGCATATGATAACACTTTTATTCCTTGCTGTCATAAATTATAACATATGTGCATCAAAAGACTATTTGGAAAAATTTAGTAATTTATCTCTCCTTATTAATATTTTCAACTTTTTAGCTTGACTATTATATCTAACATGAATAACTGTATGTAAATTTTATTTATGTCAGTTATATCCACCGATTTATAGATTTTATGTGATTTATATCGCATAGAGGTAAGTTATCCTTATTTCCTACCTTTTTTTTTACTTTGATTGTATTGAGCAGTTTTCTCTGACCAGGTATTTTCTGTAATTCTCGTGGAAAAAAATTAAATTTTTTCTTTGCTAACTTTTTCAAGTAGGCAAGAAAATATTCTGAATTTTTTTTTATTATCTTTATCTATACAATTTTTTCATAATAATTTTTTCTATAAAAGTTTCTATAGTCAATATTTCTTTTTAAAAACCTCACAGTATACTTTATAAGAGCTGTAAAAGATTAGTTCTTTCATGTTTTGAAGTTTGTATATTGAAAATTTAATGAAATGTAATTTTTTAAAGTATCTTGTATGCAATTTTCAATAGAATGCATAATGAATATTTGCTAATATGTATTCAAGTGCTATCTTATGAAATACCCAGACCATACTTGAAAAATGATATTTTATCGAGATTTTCTTATTGTGCACAAAGGGAATAATGTTTCCTCTTTTTGTCATATTTAGCAGTTAGCAGAAACCTAATTGCTAAATATAGTACATGGATTTTGCAACTTTTGTTAATGAACCATTTATTGAATATTAAAATATTCATCCTTTACTTATCAGTTTTACTGTACACCAAATGTAGTTTGCCATCCTAAAGTAATTTATCAGTTAACTACTGTTATTCCTTTAAAAAAATTATGAGTTCCTTTGTAGATGCTGAGAAATATTTAATAATGTATGCTTTATTTTAGAAAAGTTATAGTGAAATATTTTTTTGTTTTGTTTTTGTTTATTCAGATACCTTGCTGAGAAAAGTGAAGAACTATTTTTGACCAGTGCATACATTGATTCCAACGATGTATTTCCAGTAGGATCTCTGGGTATGCTGTATTGATTTAATATCTTAAAGCAGATTAGTGACAGAATAAAATATGTATTTTTGAAACAGTTCTTATGTTTCAATCGCATGAAGTGTGAATAAAAGATCTTGCATTTCACTTTTATTCTTAGATGTCTTAAATTCAGCTGTAATGGGAGGTACATAAACTAAGGACTGCTGTGGAACTCTCTGACAGTGTTAAAAAATAAGTTTGAGTCCGGTGATGAATATTTTGGATATTATAATAGATGAATCATTCTCTTGTGAGTTTTTAAATAGTGTGCTTTTTTTATACATATAATGTTGTGATCAAAATAGTCTACAAGAGAAATTTGTACTTGTTAAGCAACCATGTGTTCAAAGTTTTTTGTATTAAGTTTTTCAAGATTGCTGTTCTTGCTAATCATATATTAAGTTTCTGACATATTTTGTGCAGCTGCCACACTGTTGCTTTTAAAATAAATTTAAAAAAAAAAGATATTTGTGTCTGAATTTTGATGGATTTGCTCAGTATCAGTTATTGTTCACCCTTAAAAAAAAGCTTTTTGCCTGCTCATTATAGTGAGACTGTAGAGCAAATCAAACTCTTTTAATGTCTGTTAAAACCATCCTGTCTACTTTCCTGTTTGACTATTAACTCTGTTGAGGTGAAAGTGGTGGAACGTTGTAAATAAGTGACAAATATTAAAAGAGAATGATAAAAATTTCTGGTGTGAGACTAGGTCAAAGCCTTTTTTTAATTTTTGCTGTACAAATGTTAAACTTAACATATGATCTTTATGCTCTCAACATGGTATTGAATACTTAAATTAATTAAAAGATATTCAATGCAATGCTACATATTGGTCATATATATTCTTGCCATCTAAGATATTGTTAAATTTTTCTGATTATATTGGTAAATTCAAGTTTTTGCTCAATCATATGAGGGTTCCTGTATGTAAATCAGTTTACATTTTGCATATAATGCAAAATGTAAACTGATTTATAGTGCATTTAATATGAATATGATTAACATTATGCAATTTCTTCTCAAATTATTTGCTAATGCTGATAGGTGCATGTGTTTGGGTTTCCATTGTTCCCATTATATGTAAAGTAAATGCAGTTTAATTTCCCTTAAAAATTCATGTTTTTAAGGAATATTGTGGGTATATCATTATTATAATTCCTTAATAAATTGAAGGACAATGATTGAAGGACTAGGTTTTGAGCTTTGCTATAAGAGTTTACAAATTTGAGTTACTCAGAAGGCATGGATGTTTTTAGCTATTTTTGTTCTCTAGACTGTGGTCAGCTTAGCCTTGTATAGTAAAAAATGACCTTAGCTCTCCAAAAAGAACCAACTTTATGGCATTCAGGTTCTTATTATTCTCTCTTCTTTTTTTTTTTTGTCATGTAGCTCTAATGAAGCACTGTAGCTCACAAAACGATTTACATTTCACAAATATTATATCTGAATTTTGACAATGAGTCTTTTTTTTCTCTGGAATTTGTTATTTTTATTTGCAAGGACTCACACATATACTCAAGGCATTTTGAAATGAAGTATGACTTTCTTCTGGAAATATCTGTTGTTATGCATATGGTTTCATGCCACACTGTATCAATGTATCTTTAGAGTTGTTACAACATTTGGTTAGCAGAAATGATGATAATGCCTGCAATATATGGTTATCATAGTTTAGAATAAAAAAATGAGTAAGTTCCACCTCCTGATCCTTTGATATCATTGCAGAAATTTTTCCTTAAAACTGTTATTCTGTTTGGATTCTTTCCTTATTGATCATTTGTCAATTTCTTCATTTTATTGGGAATCATGCTACTTGAAATTTTATCCTTCTAGTAAATGAATTTAAATATCTAGTTAAATTGATTTTGGAGCTCCCCAGTCATCTTTTGCTAAACAAAGGCCAAAATGTCCTTCAAGAATGTTAGGAACATCATGTGTTCAGTTCTAAAATTTTTTATCAAAATCTAGCATACTAATCATAATTTTTATCCTTCAGATTTGTATAGTGTATAACATTGATTATATGTTTGTTATATTAGCAATGTAATTTCATTACATTGTATGTTAATAAATTGTTATATTTTTAACTGTTTAAGTAGCAGTGTATAACTTGTATGATTTTTAAACAAACAGTACAGTCAAAATGACTAGTTTTATGACAGGTGGAAACAGTTATGGTTTAGGTTTTAGATGCTGTAGTGTTATAATACAGGTTTGTTGTAATTTGTACCATCATTCTTGAATGTTTTTAATTAAGTTGTTGTAAGTATACATCATGAATTAAGTGCTTGAGATGCCTGAAATTTTGATTATATAAAATATTTTTTTGCTTTATTTGGTTCTAACAAAAATTATTTTGTATAAGGCTTGACACTAGAGAAAAGTAAAAACTCAATAGTGTTATGAATACTAGCAGTAGGGATTCTATAAACAAAAAAAATCTTTTCATAACCCAAATAGTGGGGATATTTTTATTTATCATCAAGTTTTTCCTACAATTAAACTTTGACTTATTATTAAATGATTTTTTGTTATAAAATTTACATTTTGTTAATCAAATTGATAATAGTTGTGTGTCAACAAATGGTATCTTATCAAAGGATATAATATAATTGATTTGTCTATGGTAATACCTCTATTTGTAAGAAAAAAAATTTAAAGTGCTGGTTTCTTTTCACATTCCTGATGTTGTAAGTATGTTTAATTACCATCCAGGTTTGTTATAATGTTTGTTTGTTTTTTCAACTGATCTACATACAAGGATGCTGTTAGAAATTTGGCATCTTTTTTAAGAAAATTTAATAGAATATCCATTAACAGATGTTTCATTTTAATTAATATCTTTATTTATTTATTTATTGATGAAAACTAAATGAGAATACCTCTCTAAAATGCAAAATAATGTGCATGCATCTTTGGCATGTTTAACAGCAGAACTGGATCAAGAATTTGCTCCAATAAGCTCCTTAAAAACTCATAATATTCTCTAAATACATTTACCTGTGATACAATAATGTTGTAGCAAGATACTAGTAAAATTACTAGTGAGGAAATTTTCATATTATAAGACCAGCCAACATGGTCAGAACAGACAATTGATTCCACTTAACAGGTTTAAATGAACAATGTTTTTGTTACTGATAACATGAAACTTTTCAAATATTTATGGGAAAATAGGTCAAAAAAGAAATGTTGAAGATGTTAATCTTTTATTGGCATATTTATTAGAAAAATAGCAATGGGTAAAAAGAAATATAATCAATATGGTTTGAAAAATAACCTGTTTCTATTTATATAACAGGAAACTTTTAAAATTATATTTATGGGGAAATAGGTCAAAAAGGAAAGCTGAAAATGTTCATTTTTTACTGATATATTTATCATAAAAGTTACAGTGGGTGAAGAGAACTGAAAAATAATCTGTTTCTATTTTTAAATATCATAATGTGGTATTTAATGAATTTTATAAAAATGTCTCTAAAAAATTCCAAATGTATATTGTTTATTTTATACTATTCCTTGTACATTTAAAATATATATATTCTTTCTATGTGATTAGATTTAAAAGATAAGATGATATGATAGTTGTGATTTTTTTTAACAATGTTGAGTACTTTTATTACAAAATAATTAGTTTATTGCAATAAGTTTTAAATTTGTTTAAAAGAGATGTCAAAGTTTTTAAAATGCTGATTTTTTTCTGTTATTTTACAGAAATTAAAATATTTCAGATTTTTATGCCTAGCATGTAGTTTGGACTGAGGACCTTATTATTATAAGGATTAACATCAAAGTAGCAGACTTTTAAAAGTATGTCAGCAATAGTAGCTACAATGCAGTTTAAATAAGCTTTGTGCATATATGTTTGAATAAGCTATACACATATAGCTCTGAGGAGTATCATTAGCAATTAATCTACTACCCACTTCTATGTGCAGACTTTATTCTTACCTTTAAAACATTCTAGTAATGAGTTAAGTTCCTGGGAATGATGATCATTTGTGGAATAAAATTATTGAGTTCAGTTTTCAATGTCATGATTTTTAAAATGTTATGAATTACAACCACACTGTATTTAATTAAGGTATTAGGTTTAAATTTGAAATGACAAAAGTATATTCTGTGTTCCCATAAGTCTTTGAAAGTACATAACTGCAATGTAGTATTGAAGAAAGTTGTTTAAAATGCATGAATTTTGATCATAATTTTTTCTTGGGGTTTTTATTTTTAGTTTTGTAATTTAATTATAATTCATTTTCTTTGTCAAAAATGTTATGATGTTTTATATGTTTATTTTTCTTTGCTTTTATCCTAAAGTGAAGAAACTAACAAATGATAACTAGAAGTTATGGTATTATCAACATGGCCGAGAAAATTAAGCAAAATGTGCTTCATATTCACTTAGAAATGGAAACTCTTTATATCTGATTACCATACTTTTATTTTTAAGTAGTAGGTTGCTGTATTCAACTATTAAATTGTGACCGTGTTGTCATATATATATATATATTATGTATTCATTATTCTTTTATTAAAAAATAAGTTGTACTTACAGTATATATCCCTATTGAATTTGGGATTTTGTTCTATAAAAAATATTCTTATGTACATATGTATATTTTTCTACATTTTTATTCATTATGATTAAATATTTCTCAATTATTCTACAAAATAACCAACCAAAACAAATATGCTTTGTGACAGATTCAAATGTTTGATTTTCCTCTTTTTTTTTTTATCTAATCTATATCTGCATTTTTTTTTTTTAAAAAAGCACACTATTTATATTCTATTAATTTCTCTATTTCCTAATTGTATGAATGTGTATTTTTTTATAGACAGTATTTGTGATGTGTGTTGTGTTATATGCTGATTTGTCTCATGGAAAGAAACAAAGTGATTATACTCATTGATTATCCTTTTTCATTTTATGTCTTAATTCTTTCAGTTTATGTTCTGTCTCAAACTGTATTTAATGTGTTTTTTCTTTTTATCTTCTGTTTACTTTTTATCATTTATCATATCATCATTACATTGCACTTAAATTTACATGTTTGATTTACAAATATAATTTTTGCACATTCAAATTGTATATATTCAGCTTGCAAGCAATTCATCTGAGTGTAAAGTAAATGTTTAATATGTTGACAAACATTTACTTATTGTTACAGTTTTCTTTTATTGTTTATATTGATTTTATTTGTTTTTGTGTTAATTGATCCTTAAAATTTCCTCAGATGATTTCAGTCATTAATTTTTATATGATTTAATTTGAAATTGTTATACTTGAAATTATATATAAATTTTATGTTATTAAAAACTGTGCATTGTTTTTTGTGTGTTTTAATCAGAAATTAATTTTATCATATGAAATGATATGAAATTTTGGGGTAATTTAATAATATGCAGGAACCATATGTTATAATATAAGGGGAGGCATTAAAATACAAACTGTGAGAGTTACCTCTGTGCCAGTTTTATTTCTTTACCTTTATATATATATATATATATATATATATATATATATAAATACAGACACAGGGTGTCTCAAAAAACCTTGACATATTTTTAAAATTCATACTAAAAAAAGTACACAAAGTAGGAAAAAGAAATTCACATATGTGTTGCCTTATATATTGAGTTTTTTTTTTTTAGTATAGTCAATGAATTTTAATAAGTGTAACTTTTGTTGCACAGAGAACATTTAGTTGGTAATCAATCTCAGCTTATGCGAATTCCCAAATGGATTCTGTAATACCTGAAATTGCAGCATTTATGCACTTCTTGAGTTCTTCAACGCTACAACCGATTGTCAAGGACACTTCCTGTTTCCAGAAACTATTTATAATAAGCTAAGATGTTGTTACAACTTGGAGGATCTTTTCCAAATTTCGTTGCACTTGCGTAACAGATTTCGCTTTGCATTACCAGCCAACACATATAGATGGAGTAGCCATTTTACAACATCCACTTTCACAGAACAACTAGCGCCACCTATTCAATTTTTTTGACACAGAAAAAAACTGATATATACAGTAACACACTTGTGAATTTCCAGTTCTTACCTTGTATACTTTTTTTCTATAAAATTTTAAAATGTGCCAAGAATTTTTGAGACACCCTGTATATTTTCCAGTGTGGCAGGCACATTGTCCTTTTGATATTCTCCCAATGGTACCACAAGATTTGCTGGTTGCTTGAGAGCACCATATAGGGGAAACCCTAGTGCTACCTCAATTTTGATGAAGTACCCCCAAGGATGACATATAGTGGGCTTCTACCCTCCTCCCACCTATATACCATATGGAGAGACTTTTTGGTTTGTGAATTTAACGTACCCATTCAGGAGCATAGCTACCGTGGAGCAGTTGGAGCAAACTGCTCCACGGCACACAACTCATAGGGGTGCAAAATTTGAAAGAGTGAAATAAAAATTTGCGAAAACTTTTGTATAAAAAATTTTCGATTTTTCAGATTTTCTATAAAATATACAAAAAATAAATGAAATTATTTTTAAGTAAATAAAACTATAAGCACCTAAATATATTAGAATGTATTTGACTTATCATAATTTTGATTTCACAAAATTTTCATTATAAATTTAACACTTTATATACCTGTAATAAACCTATAAAAATGTATGATGATTGTTATGAATGTTTAAAAGCACTACTATAGGCACATACTATACATATTATAAGTTGTGTTTTACTGCAAAGAAATTGCGTGTATCCAGTGAATCCCACAAGCGCCAAATATAATCTTTTTTATATCCGGTTCTACTAGTGTGAGGGATAACATAAGATCACTCTGTCCATTATGTTAGGACAATTCTGCATTTGCCTGGGCAAATAACTCATCCGACTGAAATCGAAATTAGAATTCAAAATATTTGCAATATGGCCCCAAAATTTACTGGAATCGTCTGAGATTCAAGGTTTTTCTGACATTAGTCCTTTTAAAACTAATTTCTCATTAATAAAAGTCAAGAAGAGAAGAAATATTTCGTTGGAAAATGCATTTCAACACTGCTATTTCATTTGTCAAAATACCTGGAGTATACATGCATTCAACATTTTTGTTGGAAAAACTCCCCGTACTTCAGAGCAGTTTGCACAGTTAAATCCATTTCAATTGCATCTACTGAATGATAAATGTAAGCAGAATGTAAGAAGTTATTTAGGAAAGAAATCAACTTTCAAATATTAAAACTAGTATTGCATATGACAGATTAAAGTACTTCCAGTGTCACTATTCTGCATTTAAACAAAAGAGTAATGTTATAAATAATATTTGTAGTCAAAGCAGTGTTCAATAATATGAATATTTAGTTAAACTTTACCTGAATTAACCGAAAAAGATTGAAAAAGTGGCAAAATACAAAAACATATGAGCAAATATAACATTTGCGATTGACTTTCAATCACAAATGTTATACTTGCAATATTAGTGCAAATCAGATGCACTAATGTTGCAAATGAACAGATGTAATTGTGTATTTGTGTTGTTATCATAACTATCATAATTCATTGAATTTGAATCCTGTAAGCACCACCAAAATCAATAACATGTTTACTCAGATGCAACATGCACCCAAATTCAAAAACGTAATTGTAATAAATAGAAATTAAACTAAATTGTAATAACAGTTTTTAGTTTTACCTTAAACTTTTCTAGTTTTGTCGATAAAATAAGTTTTAGTTAGGAAAACAATTGAAAAAAAAATAGCTGCATTACGGCTAAAGTTGAGGCAATTAAATAATTTTTATTAGTAGTAAAATTAGAGTTCAATATTAAGTTAATTGTAAAAGCTCAGAACAGGTGTACGTTTAGTCAAAACATTGGAAATTAAACAGAAGTTAAGACTTTATGACGAACTAAGTCTAAATGGGAATTTTATGTCAGTTTATAAATATTTTTTAAAAATTCTCACATAAATAGTATTAATCATTTCTAAAACTTTCTTTCAAGTTCATCTTCAATTATAAGAAAAGTTAAGAATGGATCAATGGAGATTTTGAATGCATTGAGCAATTTCATAAATGCATTTGAAAACTGTTCATAGAGACAATCATATATTATACACCGTGCCTTGATGCTGAACTATATCAATTAGTTTGAATCTAGTTGCCATTAAGTTTTATTGTGAATTTTAAGAAGCAGTGTGTTGTGGAAAACATGCAAGTAATTAGGTATGTCGAAACAAAATTACTTTAATTGAAAACTGTTAAATATGTACAGTGGAACCTCGCATAATGAGCATAATTCGTTCTAGAGTCTTACTCATAATGTGAAACACTCGTTAAGTGAAAAAAATTTTCCCATATAAATTAATGTAAAATACAATAATGCGTTCTATGCCAAAAAATACTCAAAATTTTTTAGATGTAACATTTATTATTTAAAGAAAATTACTTATACATAATTCTTAAGGAGCAAAATCATCCATATGTAGTTTATTATTTATGAATTTATAACACATATCAAATTTTTTTACTAGAAAGCTATCTAGCGACATTTTTCTCGGCGCTTCAAATTTTGCTGAAAATGTGTCACTGCATTGTCACTGAATAAATTTATAGCGAGCATAGCCAACGTCTTATCAGGGTGATGCTTTGTAACTTACTATGCAACAGTTTCCCATGCGTTCATCATTTCTTTTATTGCGCCAGAAGATTGTTTCTTTGCTGTTTCTTCGTCCTTCTCCACTGACAAACTCTCCTCTACAACTGCTTGCTGTGAAAGGCACTGCAATTCTATTTGCTGTTCGGTGGTCAGCTCTTGGTTGTGCTCTTCCACAAGATCCTCAATATCATTGTTATCCTCCAGTCCCATGATATTTGCTTCTCGAACCATCCATCACTACCCTTAAATACTTATTTTTCGGCCGTTGATGATCCTGGTGACGTGAAGATCCGGGTGACTTGAAGAGGGGACTTCCTTCCATGTCACTCATCATGCAAAATGTTGCTCGTTAAGTGAGCCCTTTCTTTACGATTTGTTTTGATCGTTATGTGAGGTGCCACTGTATATGTAGTTTACCCTGCAAACCAGTCAGTAAACACACATAAAAACGGATAATGTCGAGTGTAAACGTCCCATTCCTATCTGATCCAAATATCTTACCAAAAAAATATTTTTAAACTTTTTCTGTAACATAAAACTGAGAAATAGAAAAATGATGGGTTTTATTTTTAAATTTAATTTTTTTTTATTTAGCATTTTATAGTGTAAATGCTCATTTAAATGACTCTTGATAGTTTTGATTTCCCGTTGTAGCCAAAAACAAAAAATTTAAAGTTCAAATATATATATCTTTAACTTATCAATAATCTTGTGAAAGTCTGTCTAAAGTTTACTTTTATACTTTGAGCCAGACCAATCGTTGGCTGCGACTTGAGTCTGGTAAAAACTCTTTTTTTAATGGAAACTGGACATGCTAAGTACATTTTGTCAATACAGTTTATAAAATATGTAGTTAATATTAGTGGGCACTCCATACTTAAAGAATTATAATTTGTTTTATTATTATATTTATATTTATTCAATTGAATTTCTTATTATTGAAATGTCTTGAGTTTCAAATAAATTGTTATTAAGTAAGGTTTTAAATCAAAATAAGATTAGATAGAATACAAATTCCGCCAGGACTCTTCTGAGAAACAAGTGGGCGCACCAATTTTACTTGCTCCATGGTGCTGAATATGTAGCTACACCACTGTGCCCATTCCTGGCATAGACATGAAAGCATTCAGTGGCACTCATTGATACCAATGAATACCTCATTGAACCAAGCACCCTCGGGGCCAAATTCTGACATGCAAACCAATTGGCTGCCTTGGACCCTATAATTAAGTATATGATATCTATGTGGTAAAAATGTATGACTTATTTTCTATATAACTGGCTTCAAAAGCTGACTACACTGCAAAACAAAACAGAGCAAAAATCAAGTTTCATATCAAAGCATCCTTAAATTTTTAAGTTTCTGATTTCCTAAACAGTCATTTATACTTCTTTGCTACTACACTTTTATTATTTATCTACTAGGCTCGTTTTCCTTGACATTGTCCTTTTGATATTCATTTGACATTTTTATACAGTTTCATAGCTGTTAATTTCCACATTTTTTGTTATAATAATGAGAGTAATATATTTCTTTAAGAAAATGAACATGCAGAAATGTAAGGAATTGAATTCAGGTTTGTTGGTTTTAGTTGCTGGAGGTTGGAGTACTGCAGTCATCTTTTGGTACATGAGGCCTAAACAGAATGGTTTTAAATTCAGCATACTTGAGTCAAATTTTATATCATTTGAATCATACACAAGTAGTTGTTATTAGGAAAAGTCACATATATACAGTTTTATCATTTATAACCAGTCAGCTAAGAGCAATGTTTCCCTGTTATTCTAATAGGTATTCTTGAAATTGGCATTTTTCAGTTTGGGATCTCATTAATTCATAATGCAAATCCGTTGTAATTCTTGATACAAAATAATTATTTTAAGATGAGAGTACTTTCATATCAAGGCCAAAACTAAAAAGTGTTATAAAGTATTATTTATGTATTTGCACATTATCTTGGTTAATATATTTAAAAATGAAATGAGTATTACTTCCCATGCTCAGTTACGATTATATTGCTACCTAAACTTATTCAACATTTCTTTAAGCTACGAATTTTGAGTTGGAGCTTTTAAGTTTAAAGACACTCTTTGGGGGTGAATTGTTACGTGATTTATGTATGTTATGGCGATTGCTTAGTATATCATCAAAGTTTGATGGCAGTCAAGTACATTCTTTGAGATAAAAAGTTGCATATAATTTAATGTCCTCTTTAGACTCAAAATGTTGTGTGTTAAATTAGTCAGAACCATCAATATTTAACACCTTAACTTTATTGTTGTTGTTGTTTCTAATGTCCCCCAACTGGTAGTTCCAAACCAGGTCCATATAGGCTTCAAGCTGAAGTTTGAGGGTCCAGTTTAAATAGCACAACAAGGATCGGAGTCTGTCTTAGCTAGTTGCTACCTCAATTTTGACCGAGCACCGAAGACGAGACATCTGGGGAGATCGTACCCTCTCCCACCCTCTCTGACCTCATAAAGGGACATTCCGATCTACGGATTTAATGTGCCCATATCCAGCCCAAGCACGGAGGTATTTAGAAGAGAGTGTCGGTATTCGATCTGAGCACCCTCAGCACCGAAAGCCAGCATGCTACCACAAGGCTACCGCGAGCCCACTCCGTAGTTTTAATTTCCTGAAACGAGTATGGTAAAATAAATTTCGCCTGGTAAAAACTGCATTTTCTTTCGTTTACCTTACGAACCCTTTCCGCCTGGTAAATTGTGGAAAATGCTCTTGAATGTTTATACAGCAGTCAAGGAATGACATCGAGACGAATTAATACCTTGACTGCTGTATGAACATTCGAGTCTCCGATGGGTAACCTGAAAATAAAAGGGGTTCCATATTAATTATTATTCAAGCTTTTTTTTTATCCCTCCTGTACCATGAAACTCAGTGCAATTATTTGTAACCCACAGATAAAAAGAGCGTTCATTATTTAAAAATGATTGAGGAATTTCTGAAAGTTCACTGAAATGTCATGGCCGTATCTTCTCATTCGCTCCAGTAAAAACGCGTTTGTGGCCCCTCTGGAATGTCTCTCCGGTGATAATAAAATTATCGTCAAATTACTGATAACCACCGCTCCGTTAAAAAAAACGGTGGGAGAAGTGAAAATGTCATGACCTCGCTCTCTCCCTTCCGTTCAAAATAACTTCTCTATCTGTGCATCTTTTCGACACGCTAGGTCTTCCTTCCTCGGATAATCTCAAACGTATAAACACTTCCATAAACGACGCTGATGACGTTAGTTACGTAGCTGATTGTGAATTATGCGACACGAAAAGTTTCGTGCAGAATAAATAATCGGGTATCGCGCTTGGAGAAAATTATTAAACTTTTCCTTGCTCTAACAGCAGCTTCTCGTAACTTTTAGCTTTCGCTTTCATTTCGCCAGAGACTTCGCTGAGTTTTCAAACCTGCAGAGGCCGACGTTATGGAATATCTCTTTTTCATAATTAAGCTTAAGAAATTCCATACAGTGTACTCTCGATTTTACGAAACCGTACGGATCGCAGAAGAATTTTGTAAAATCGTCTGTTCTTAAAATGGAAATTGCATTTAAAAAGTTGAGAAATGCAGTTTTCGACGAGCTCTGTTTGTAGCAGGGTAGATGATCTCTAATAGTGGTGTAAAGATAATGGGTATATCCTTGCCTCGCATTTAACAAACAACTATCTCCAACTGTAAATATATCACTGCTTGGAAGTACCCTTGGTGTAAAGGTACCCTTGGTGTACCCTTGGTGCAGGGACGTCAATCTTTGTCGTCAACTTTTAACTCGTACTTTAAAGATCCCCAGGGCCGGTTCCATAGGTAAGGTGATGCGGCAACCGCTTCCAGCCCCAAAATGAGCCACAGTAAAAATACGAAATTTAAAAAATAATAACGAAATAATATTAATGAGCAATTTAATAGTTTAATCTTAATATTTGACAAAATTCATAAAAATATACAAATATAAGCGAATATTTAATCTCTTTTTAATAAACTGCTGAATTAGAGATGAAAAATAAATTTTAAATGCATTCCTCAAAACGTTATTGTAGCTCTAATTCTACTGATACTATCTGTTACTATAGCAGCAACTGAGCGCAATTTTTCTAAACTGAAAATTTTAAAAGATTTATCTACGAATAGCATCAACTGAAGCAGGGCCCAATTAGAAAATTCTTGACTATAGGCACAACTTCGGATGGGGGCCCCCTAACACTGATGTGGACGTAAAATTTCCAAAACTGACACACAAAAAAAGTAATCATGAATCATTGTGAAAGTACCATTTTACCGAGAACTGGCTATTTGAAGCGTAGAAGCCTAGAACATTATCAAATAACAAAAAGCAACATATTAACTTCATTAAAACACCAATATAATGCAACCAGAAAAACTTATTAATCCCTTATATACACTATAACATACATATGATGAACTGTACATATAACTATACATATGATGAACTAATCAATCAATCAAATTTGAAAGGATATATAAAAAAATTGCTATTAAAAAAGGTAAAATAAAAAAATTTGAATTGGGAATTTTTTCTTTTTTACCTTTTAAAACTAAAATTTTTTTGGGGGGCCCCTGGGCCCGGGCCTAATGGAAAATCAGGGCCTGAACTCAAGAATTTGTATACTTTTTCTACTTTTTTTAAGTTCTATATTTTTTTAAAATTTTTATGTTTCTTTTTTTAAATAAATAAAACTTTTTTTAAATACATACATATTTCTCTCAAAATGTCCGCTATTCTATTAATTACACGTTTTCTTATTTAAATATATTCATTGCTTAGTCTCTCCAAAAATTTGAAAAGACGCCATTTTTAAAACTTGCCTCAGGTGCCACGACGGATCGGCTCGGCCTTGAATATCCCGGGGCGGATTTCTTTCTGTGTGTTGAACTCTTTTTCCAGTTTCTTTCTCGGTCTCTTAAGACAAACAAGAAAATGGACTTACATCAAAATCTTAAGTCAGTTTAAATGCGATAGTATTTCATGCATCTCTTCAGTTTGAATTAAGAACTAATTTGAGCTACACGAAATCGGAAACAAAGGAACACCACTGCAACCACAAAGTGCTTCCTGCTGGTAAAAAAGAGAGTTAGTTCTCTTGATGCAACTATCCGTTCTCCCCACCTACCAAACATAGAGCTTGTAAACTTATCTGCTATAGATGGCTCGCTCTGATTTTGAAGACATATACAACCCTTACCTGCGACTTGAGGAAAAGATGTGAGATTTAGATCATTAATGAGATAGTTTAGAGAGAATGTGTGTGAAACATTTTTTAATTCATGAATTGGAATCAAAATTAATATTAGTTTTAAGAGATAGCAGTTCGCATCTGGCAAATTAATTCCTAAAAAACCAGGGGAAGGGGGGTCGATAGAAGGGTCGTAATACCATGAGTTTACTGTAGGCTTATTAAAAAAATGTGTATAGTTTTAATATGCAGTTTCCATGACTCTCGTCAGTAACTATAGGTAATCGCGTATGTGCATACCACCATATAAAATGTTACTGTACTTATTGGCACTTAAAAATTCAGATAACTGAGTTCAAAATAAGATTAACTCTAAGATTTGAAAACAAATTGTTTTAAATGCAGTTAGAAAGGTGATGGACAAGCCGAATCATTGCAGGAGACAGCTTCCATCAACTGCTAACAGATTGCTGGTAGATTGTACAAAAGGTGGTGTTACGTCACTGTATTCAAGCCTTTTACATTAAAAACAGAGGGAAGTCGCAACGATTCTCTGTACTGTAGATAGTCATAGTGAAATAGTGATAAAGCGATATTCATAGTGAAATTAATCTCCTTACTTACTTTAATATATTTTAAAAGCTTGAAATTTTTTCCAAAAATTATCCTCAAGCTTTTAAAATATATTAAAACTTTTTAAATGATTGTTTTTGTTTAAAAGGTTTGACTGTTTTCATTTAAGAAGTTTGACCGTTATAAATGAATTTTCGGCCTAGGCAATACACTGAGAGGAAAGGCATCCTGCTATCCGTATCTTACAAAATTAATGTGTCCGTGGTTTTTATTATTTCGGAAAAAAAATCACAAATTTTGAAATAAATACAGAAATATTACTTCTGAATTTGTCACATCGCCGGGCTAGTTCTTTTGGTAAGTTACAGGCATCAAGGTTCGGAGATCCGGGTTCGATTTCTGGTTGTAATGATTGTACCCTGCCTTTAAATATAACAATAGTAGGCCTCTGCAAAACATAAGACAGATACAGATATTGACTGATTCCACCAGAATGTAAATTCATCGGATTGAATGATTGAGTAAACAATAATTCATACGAACATAGTACGTCTAATAAAAGTTAATTAAAAGAAAGTTGGGATATATGTAGGAAGTTCATTTAAAGCATTTTTTGTACCGCTGTGACAGTTTGTCGGTAGAATACTAGCTTCCAGATTTGAAGACCCGAGTTCGAATCCCGGTTGCGTCCTGCACTCGTTACAAATTTAGATTTCGCTTTAAATTTTTTGTATAATTCTTGCGAATATTTAAAACGTCTGCATGCACATTTCAAGCGTCTATACACGAGAACTTTAATTAATGTATACTAAATGAAGGTTTCGATATTCTTCTGTTTAACTGATCTCCCCTCCGACACCTTCATTTACATCCATTTATCTTTATTTACTGATTAAACGTAATTCGCTTTCTTGCTTCTGTTCTATTACTGGAATAATTTATTTTACCCCTAAAGTACTTTAAAGCTTATTATACCTTTAAACCTGAGATAATGACATCATATATTTTCTGTTTTAAGAAGTGTTCTTATCTTTTGCATGCTTGTAAAGATTTGATGATAGTACTGACGCCTATCATCTGAAACGGAAACGCAAACTTGGGATAAAAAGCCGTAGTTTGTAATGAACTAAGAATATTTTTTGAGGAATTTAAAAGTTTTATGAAACTAGCCAATGAGACAGAACTGAAATTTAATTTCATTCTGTGACAGACTCCAAAATTTTTCCAATATTCCTTGACACGAATCAACTTCTTTAGAAACGACGAAACTAATCTTACTTCCAGTCTAAGAAAAGTATTTTATGCCTTATTTTTATGTCCATCTTTATGTTATTATGATCATAAAAAACATTGAAATTTAAGGTCAAATCTAAAGTGTACTTTAAAAGTTACATATAAACTGTGAAGTAATACTGATATACTCTTTTCTTAGACACCGTGGGATAAAATTTATATTCTTATTAAAGTAAGTAAGTACCACTAAGGCGCTATTGTTATCTGATAGATTTGCGTTTTTGTCTTTTTCAAGTTCGTCAAAATTATCATTAAAACAAGTAACGGTCTGTTCACATAGGAGTCCGGTAGCGGAAGCATAAAAGGAAAGATGGCGCGGAGACGGAAATACACCAATCATAGGCGTTAAAAATTTCGTTGCTAATCGTTTGGAGGTTTGTCATTCGTTAAATATATTTCAATACTTTAACGTTTTCGCTACCGGACTCCTATGTGAACAGGCCCTTAGAACGTTTACATGGGAAGAAAAGATAATAAATTTAATCAATAACACTTTTTTGAAGCTTTTTCAACACTAATTCTAAAATTATAAACTACGATTAAAATTAGAAAAAAATATGTAAAATTGTTTACAGTCTCTCATACAGATTTCTAAAATCTCGACCTAAAGCTCATCCATCGTTTATGATCAATAGATTCACTAATCTATTGCGATATTCCTAGCCGGAAATCAATATTCATTGAAACAATGACATCGCTTAACGACTGTGAGCATTGCCATAGAAACAGTAAAAATAGTGTTTTGAAAGCTTAAAATGAAAATGCTCATAACAGGGATGAAATCTAGATCTAAGACAGTTACTAGGAACGCTTTCGTCGGGTGGGTTTATTTTTTTTTTTAATCTACACTGGTGTACTTTGCGTATTTTTTTGCTAGGGTTTGTGATGGAGATTCTCAACATTTATTTACGACATAATTTTTTTTACGATGCTGTTAATACACTGGTGAAATAAATTAAGAGAATTTGCATATTTTATCGAATTTCATGAAAAGAACTGAACTGAATGTAAAACCACTGCTTCTAGACAAAAATTCAAATCTTGTACGTCAAATACGTAAGCGTACATGTGTGTGTAGGCGGAACCAGTAGAGAAACAGGCTTTATAAGCGCGCGTAAGTTAAGACGCCTTTCGTTCGCTAGCACACCTCGGCGAATTCCTTGGTGTTATTTTGCAGCAATCGGTTAATTTCAAATTGTAACAGTAAAAATGAAAAACCACCAACGTTTACATGATGGAATGAGGTGGTGAATTGTGGGGAGGCTAGAAGCAGGCCAATCTCAAGTCCAAATTTGTAGAGAGTTCAATTTAACGCCCAGCGTCGCGTGTAACTTATGGAAACAGTTCCAGGATACCGGATCCATCGAGAGAAAGCCTGGGCAAGGTCGTCCAAGAGCCACGACGGCCAGAGAAGATCGCCATTTGTCGATTATAGCGAGGCGTAACAGGAGTGCTACAGCTTCTCAGCTCTCTCGTGACTTGTATGCAGCCACAGGAACCCGTGTATCAAGGGTGACTGTTTCCAAAAGACTTCATGAGAGAGGGTTGTTTGCAAAAAGACCTGCTGTTTGCGTCCCGCTCACTTCTACGAGCAGGAGAATCCGTTTATCATGGTGCAGAGATCATAGAGATTGGAGTATGGATCAATGGGCGACCGTTCTCTTCACTGATGAGTCCCGGTTCAGCCTAAACACCGATTCTCGCCGTACCTTCATATGGAGAGAACCAGGGACCCGCTACCTACCCTCCAATGTCCGCGAAATCGACCATTATGGCGGAGGAGGTTTAATGGTCTGGACAGGCATCATGTTGGATGGCCGCACACCTCTCCAAGTCTTTGAAAGAGGCACTGTGATTGGTGTGAGGTATAAGGATGAGGTCTTGGAGCCCTATGTTCGCCTTTTCAGGGGTGCAGTTGGCCCTGAGTTCATTTTAATGGACCATAACGTGAGGCCACATAGAGCTCTTCTGGTCGACGAATTTCTAGAGAGTGAGGATTTTCGCCGGATGGATTGGCTAGCCAGATCTCCAGACCTTAATCCTATAGAGCATGTCTGGGACGCTCTGGGGAGGGCAATTGCAACTCGTAACCACCCCCCCTCCCTCCGAGAACCATCCAGGGAATGAAAACAGCGTTGCTGAACGAGTGGGACCAATTGTCACAGGAGATGATAAACTGCTTTATTTCAAGTATGAAATCACGCTGCGAGACCTGTATATCTGTAAGAGGGGACCATAGCCCCTATTAACCCTTTTTTTTTTTGTTTATTCTGCAACCGCTGTTTCATACCTTCCGACTCCAACGAGTGTTACGCACGATCATGCGTGTGTATTACAATTATTGAATGGTTATTTGTTTTGTATTGCATCAATGTATGTACATATCAAATTTCATTAAAATCGGTACAGTAGTTCTAGAGATAATCGACCAGGTCTGCAAATTCTCTTAATTTCTTACACCAGTGTAGTTCATAGTTTTTTAGGCATATTTCAATGCATTAAGGTATTTCTACTACATCCACGACGACCAAAAACACCGAATAAAGACAGATAAATGCTGTACAGAAAAATGACTCATAAACCTTAAAATTAGAAGAAATTTTCATTCCTCGTTGAATACTTATGTGTGAATAGTTTATAATTTAAATTTTATTTTAAAAATAGTTGTTGTATAATTAGTAATAACTACTTTTAAGGTAATTTTTTAATAATCATATAAATATCAATCCTTATTCTGGAAATCACTTTTGGAATTTTATATATATATATTTATTTCTTCTGTCCGTGTGTATGTCACTGAACTCCTCCTAAACGGCTGGACTGATTTTTATGGAATTTTGTGTGTGCGATTAAGTTGATTCGAGAATGGTTTAGATTCACAATACGACACCCCTAGCACCCCTAGGGGGGCAGGGGGCACATGCAAAAATAATCGAAAACGACTGATATCACTGTCGAATATATAGTTTTCATGGTCGCTGAGATTAATAGTGACACTCCCGATGTCGTTTAAGTGCAAGTTCAGCCCCCCCCCCCATTAGCATAGGAGGGGGGAATATAAAATCTCCAAAATGACCAAGAGTAGTGTCGAATCCATAGTTTTCGGGGTCGCTGAGATTAATAGTGACACTCCCGATGTCATTTAAGTACAATTTCATCCCCCCCATTACCATAGGGGGGTGAGGGGGGAATATAAAATCTCCAAAAGGACCGAGAGTAGTGTCGAACCCATACTTTTCGGGGTCGCTAAGAGGAACAGGGGCAATCCGAATTCCGTTTAAGTGAGAGTTCAGCACCCCCATCAACGTTGGGGGGGGGGGGATAAAATGTCCAAAATGACCGAGGGTAGTGTCAAATCCATAGTTTTCGGGATCACTGAGACGAATAGTGACACAACTGATGCCGTTTAAGTGCAAGTTCAGCTTCCCCCCCCCCCATCAGCATTGGGGGAGGAGGGGGGAAGGGGGAAAATGAAATGTCCAAAATATCACAGAGTAGTGTCGAATCCATTATTTTCGGAGTCACTGAGTTGAATATAGGAAACTAAAAGTGTTGTTTATAATCAAGTTTCGAGTTAAATAATAGAGTGAATTTGTAATTTTATTTTATCATTTATATACTGTACATATACTTTTAAATGCCCGTAAATAAAATTACTTAGATTTTACTCTATAGGTAGAATCATTCCTTTTCCTGTGTAGTAAAAAATTGAGATTAATGAATACCTGGGCAACGCCGGGTAAACAGCTAGTATATATATATATTTCTTGCACACAAAGCATACAAATATTGAAACTAAGGGCCTGTTCACATAGAATCCGTCAGAGTCAGCGTTACTCATATTGACATATTTTAAACCACTCACAGACCTTAATAATTTTAATAATGGCTAATAGTTTGGACGTTTGTAATTGGTTGAATATATTTCAATACGAGTAATGGTGGCGCTGGCGGATTCTATGTGAACAGGCCCTTAATCTATCTCTAAGATGCGAGAAAATTTTTAATTTTAAAAAAGAATTCAATCATATCCACTATTAATCACTGGTAATTTTTCCCTTGAATTTTTTTTATTTTAAATAATAACCTCAATTTAATATTATTACATTAATTTATAATTTTAATGTAGCAGCTTTAAAATACCAAAGTCCATTAATATTTATACAGATGTGAACTATAATATATAATTTTTGATGGATGTAGAGTAAATGATATTGTTAGTTAGCCACAAGATTCGCAATGTTAGGTTCAATATTTGTCGTGTTGAACCTTCAGTTACGTTCCAATTTAATTTATATTTCTTAGTATTTAATTGTTTTTTTTCTCTCTCAGCAACTTGGATAGAGCGCTCTTACAAAGGTAAATGGACCTGAATTTATCTACAGCCTCTAGAGCAGTGGTCGGCAAAAGGCGGACCGCGGTCCGTATCCGGACCGCGGAAGGTTGAAACTTGGACCGTCAAACATTGTTAAATAACTTTCCTATTCAATTTAATTAATATTTTTATATAACTAGTTTTAGTAGGTAGATACATAGCTGTTGCTATGCTGTGCTGTGTAGCACAAGAGAGTGCGTTGGAGTGCGAGGGTGCGGGCGGGAGGGAGCGTACTGGCCGGCATTTTTCGACATGTCGTCAGTTATTAGGTAGTTGCGTTGCGATCTTGTGAGGAGCATTCGTTCATTTGTGTTATAATTTGTCGTGTACTAAAACGTTTCGTACCGACATTAATATGGATCCTAAAAAGCGAAAAGTTGACAGTGAAAATAGGAAGTTTCTGACTGAGTGGACTGAACAATATTGTTTTACGCTGTCTGATAGGCCGAAACCGGTTCCAGTTTGTCTTATATGCAACAAAACTGTCGCTATTGTTAAAAGTGCCAATTTAAAGTGGCACTACGAAACAACTCATCAGCAGTCCCACAAAAACTTTCCTCTTGGCAGTGAAGCTCGTAAAGAAAAACTCCAAGCATGTCTAACTTCTTACAAAAAAAGCACGGTTTTACTAGTTCGCTGCATGAGCAAGAAAAATCCACAGAAGCAGCATTGCGTGTGTGCTGGACGCTTAATAAACTACAGAAGCCATTTTCAGATTCTGAGATAGTAAAAGAATGCATGTTGGAAGTGGACACGGCACTTTTTGAAGAGAAAAAGGATATTGTTGCCGCAATTCAAGGTATTCTATTGTCGGGGTGGACACCGAAGTAATACAAGAAGAACCGAAATTTTAGCTGCTGACAACAAAAGTAGTTTGCTCGAACTTCTGCAGAAGGCACCTTGCTTCTCCATAGCACATGATGAATCATGTGACATTGTTGATGATGAACAAATGTCTATTTTCGGGAGATTTTTTGACATTGAAAGTAAAGCGTTCAGGGAAGAATTGCTAGCAATATTGCCGTTTAAAGGTAAGACTCGCGGAGAAGATTTATTCAAGACTTTTGATGAATTTATAAATCAAATATCAGTTATAATAAAATGGTGTCTCTTTCAAGTGGCGGGGCTCCAGCGATGATTGGCAAAGAAAAAGGATTAGTAAAGAGAATCAGGGATAAGAATGCAGAACTAATATCTTATCAGTGCATAATTCCCCAGACAGTCCTTTGTGGAAAACTTAGTGCTACTCTGAAAGAAGTAATGGACAGCTTGGTCAAGTTGATCAATTTTTTGAGGTCTCGTTCTGTTTTTCAGCACCGACAGTTAGGAGTTTCTTTCTGAATGTGATTCGGCGTATTCTGACTTACTGCAACCCAACAATGTTCGTTGGCTAAGTAAATGTCAAGTTATTGAACGTTTCTGGCAAATAAAAGAAGAAGTAACCTTCTTCTTGCAAAAATTGGATACGCAACAAGCAAGGAATCACTTGGAGTTCATAACAAAAGAGCGCAATATACTAGTTGTGACTTTCCTGAAAGACATTCTGAAATATTTAAATGTGCTCAACACCGAGATACAAGGAAATGTAAAATTAATATGTTATCTGATACAAAGTGTGTCTGCTCTCCGTCGCAAGCTGGATATCTTTGAAAAAGATATTTCAAGTCAAGAATTTATTTATCTCGCTCAAATATAAAAAGAAGAACTCTGAAGAAGACATTGCAAATATTTTTAAGGTTTATATCAGATCTTGGGAAGGAATTTGCTGCAAGATTCCAAGACTTTGCAGAGATAGAGAAGCTGTCTCAATTCCTTAAATCGGCTTATGAAGTTGCTGCAGCGGCAGAATGGACTAACGTGGCTGCGAAGTTCTTCAGTCTTTCAGAGCCTTTACTTCAAATGGAAATAATTGACTTGCAAGAATATATTTCCTTGCAAATATATAAAGCTGCATCCACTGAAGAATTTTTGGGGTAAGCATGTTTCAGAAAAGTATGAAAATTGCAAAAAACTAGCTATGAACCTGGTTACTATGTTTGGCTCCACATATGCATGTGAATCCTCTTTTTCAAAAATAAATTTTTTGAAGGATAAATATCGTTCGAGATTAACGACGCCCACCTTGAAGACACTCTTCGCATTAGATTTTCCCCGCGTGAACCAAATTATAAAAACTGGCTCAAGACCGTAGGTGTAATTTCTCGCATTAATTTTTAAGAATACCTACCTATTGTGTTTTATATAATTACTTAAATGAGTCAAAATAAAAATTTAAAACTAGTAAGTATTATGAGTTTTTTTTTTTCTGGACCTCGATAAAATTTTTCAATAGTATCCGGACCCCACTTAAAATTACTTGCCGACCCCTGCGCTAGAGGTTCCATAGACTACAATTTTGAAGCTCCTGGACCAATTTTAATGCGATATAAGAGAGCTTCTTATTTTATAATTTTACGTGGATTAGATTCTTCAACAAGAACCTGTTTAGGGGAAATATATGATCTCCCCCCCCCAAAAAAAAAAGGGGAATACAGAAGTAGAATTTGAAAGTTATTACCATTGTCTCTGTCAGGGGTCGCAAATAAGTTAGGTTTCCCATCTTATCTGCTATAGGGGTCCATATTTCACAATCAGAGATTATCTGCGACGATTCTCATTTAATACCCCTTGGCGATAATCGCTTGCGATTACACTATAGGTCAATAGGTAAAGACTCGAAAACTCGTGATAACCCATCATTGTCATTTCCTTGCCCACGAGGGATGAACACTTGGTGGAACCATGAAATGGTCGCACATTTTGCTACCTTATCGCTTTAAATGACAACTAAAATTGTTTGTCATTCGTACGGGAAAACGTATGAATATTATTTCACGTCTAATTATTTTAGATATATTTTAATATATAAGAGCTATTATATCTGGCTATCAATAATGAAAAAAATATCAAAGTTGTCTAAGGGAATATTATCAATGTGGATGTTATCTAAGAGCGTATTTAAATAGAACGTTTTGATTTTAAAATAGTGAATTATAAGAGAGCATTTAATAGGTAACGATATATGCATACTGAATACATTAAAAGTAAAATTCCGTGCTATTTATCGAACGCACAAAATATAAGAAATTGATTCCATGTGGCCGAACTTCTCTGATAAACGTACAAGTTTTACAGTTTCTGGTCCTTTTTTTTTTCTGTTTTTTTTTTGACTAAAAGCGTTTGTTGGTGAACAACTACCCCCATTTTTTTTTATATTTTATGACAATTACTTCTCCCTTTATTGCCTCAAGCTAATATACAAATTGGCCAATGAAAAGCATGAATCATCATCTCTGATTTTAGGAGCCTTACTAATGATTAGGGATTACACATCTCCCGAAGAATATTATACACTCAGGAAATGAGGCAAACAATCGGTTGCTTAAGGATGAGCTATTGGAACTGGAACAATTGCACACGGGCGGAAGTTTTCGACTGATAGTGTTTCCGACTGTGGCGGAAAAAAAAATCGTTTTGAGAACGAATTTAGAATGAATAATAGGTAATCATTATTGGCTTGAGCTACAACACAGTAGATTAATTTTTCAATGTTGCTTCAGTTGAGGAACAAGATTTCTTAATCCCCATGTTACTTTGAGGGAGACTTTTGGTGTCATTTTTCCAATAACACAAAAGCATTGGTTTGGTTTGGAGCGCTACGGTCAATTTTTGCTGCACGAGGGCTAATTAAACCGGAACCTACTGCTTAAGGCCGATTTCGAACGGCTACAAACGTCCATGCCAAGCATAGACGTAGCGTCGGGGGGCACTCCCCCCTCCCCAACTTAACTTGAAATAAATTAAAACGTTAATAGAAGTTCAGTTCAAATTGGAAAATTGAAGAAAACTTTTAAGAAAGTTGATTTTTTCCCTGCTTTTTCAAACTGGGAAACTGAAAATTTCTATTATGTCTTTAGCCTTAACATAGTTTTTAACAATGATAGGATCCATAACAAAAATTCGATGCTATATTTTTTTTCTCATTTTATTTATATTATATTTATTTTTTCATTGTATGACTTTTGAATGCTACTAAAACATCAATTCTATTGTTATTCAATTTAAAAAAATCGTAATATTTCAAGGACCATCCGACAGTCATTACGCTGAGGAACTAACTGAATTCAATTCGGGCCCCCCCCCCCAACTTGTGCCCCACGGTCATTACTCTTTATAGTTCTTTTGTTTGTTTGTTTGTTTTATCATAGCGGCAAAATTGCATTCTCATGGACTCATATAATCAGCTCAAATCTTAGGTTGTAACACTGCATCCCCCCCCCAACCCCCAAGGAATAATATTGTCTTTAGTTTGGAATCCTTCCACCACAGTGAGAACAGTTTCACAGGCTCCACTTGACTTTAAAAAAATAAAAAAAAAACTCAAAAATAAGAGAGGCTGTCACAAGTTGTGCCGCAGAAACATTGGATTTAGTTAAAAATCGTTTCAAATCACAGTGAGAACAATCAGTTTCGTAATCTCTTAGTGAAACACTTACATAGAAGTACGTAAAACTGTCACCAATGGTGCTGCAGGAACATTGGATTCAGTTTGAACTGCTCCCAATTATAACATTCAGTCTCTCCGTCTCGATTTGACACCAAAGAAACACTCAGAAATCAGAAAAATCCTGTGGTGCCACAGAAACATTAGATTTCGTTTGAACTCCTTGTAATTACATACAGAACAGTCAGTCTTTCAATCTTCACTTGACACTATAAAACCCCCAGAAATATGAGCTGTCACTGGTGATTTCATGAATACTGTTTACTATTAATAAGGCTCAATATAGGTATTTTGCTCTATATATTTGCCGTGAGACTGGACATCAACATGCCCAAAAGTTTAAAAATAAATGGTCAAATTCAGTTCAGGAAAAAGAAAAACCATAAAAACAGTATATACTTTTAGCTAACAATGTTTACATATTTCTTGTGTCATCCAGTTCATCGAAAAAAAATCTTTTAATATCATAGCATGGCAAAAAAATTGGCCAGTTTTCTCTTGAAAAAGAGGCATTACATTAATTAGTTATGTACATTCTAGCACCGACAAAAAAGTCAGCCTTTCTTGGCACTCATGGGCAGGCAGTACAACAATTCCAGTCGAGAGAAGAGGGTCCTATTTTTATGCAGATGATAAAGTATGAAAGCAAGTAGAGAACTTAATCAAAACTTCATTACAACAGTATATAATTACGCTACACTTTTCATTTTGGGGACCTAAGTTTCAATGCATTGTCCAGGCAGTCACTTGTATCAAGAATGATACAGCTAGGAACTCGAAGATACAACGCTCTAATGCATTATGAAGTTTGTTGCTTAACTTTACAGAAAAATACCAGTTTATCGAGCTCGCTTTTTATATTTATAACATGCTCATTTATATAATAACTAGCTGAAAACCAGCACTTCGCTACGGAGTACATTCAAATTAAATACAACGGTTAATGTATGCAATTAATGTCCAAAAACTAAATAAATAAATAAATATATATATATATATATATAATAAATACGACGATCAATGTATAAAATTGATGTAAAAAAATATTTATAAAAAAATCGTAAGAGATATTTTTATAGACAAAATAATGTAGAAGAAAATATTCAAATTAAATCTAATAGGACATACTAAAGAATATAGTACAGTTTGAGGAACATATCTTTTACTGTATTTTAATATTTTTTTGGATAATGTCCAATCGTCTGCCGCATTAGCATGGAGGAAAATATTTTTTGTCTATTTCATTGTTATGGACGTGACGATAAATTTATTGAAAGTACCTGAAAAAGAAATCACGTGATCAGCATTTAATAAATTAAATTCTAAAGATTAATCTTTAAAAATTCATCAAAAATCAGAAAATGGAGGTGAAGATTCGAAAAAGATTTCATTTGATGATCTTTCTCGTGATATAAAGTTCATAACCCTCAAGTTATTATTTTAAATGCAAACTCAAAAAAAGTTGCTAAAACAGCTTAAAAATTTAATTTAAAAAAACTAAGAATTTTTCAAAAATCTTTCTTAGTGCACCCCTACACTATAAGAAGAACCGCCATGCAAAATTTCAGCCCTTTAGGTCCAGCGGTTTGGTCTGTGCGTTGTATGTCAGTGAGTCAGTCAGTCAGTCAGTTACGGAACTGTTTTATATATATAGCATACGTGCCAAGTGTTCCGTAAAAAACGAATTCGTTCCGTTTTTTAAGCTTTGTTGCGAAAATACATTTTCAAGCAAAAATGTCCCGTATTTTTACTTCCGCAGCACCGTCCCTTTTTCCCCCCTTCATCGCGTTTACGAGATTCATATTTTCCCCTCCTAGCAGCTTACACTATACAAAAACTTCCTGGACAGCAAGCAGCTTCTACAACATTAGAAAGAAAGAGAAAGTCAACATCATGTGCTTCACCTAAACTTATAAAAAAAGTAAAATCAACCTCATTTGCTTCACCAATACCAGTAAAAAATTTAAATTAATGTCGAGTGCTTCACCCAACTCTGTAAAACAGTTAAAACCATACTCATGTACTTCTCAAAAATCAGCAAAAAAAGTAAAATCACTTGCAGAGTCACCATCATCTACCAATAATAAACGCATATTGCAGCGGGAAGAAAGAATTTTTCTTACATTAAGCTCAAATTTTGATCATGCTTTAGCATTTTTTGTGAAAAATGTGATTGTCATTTATGAAACATATAATGTGATGTTTCAAAGTAAAGAGCCGAAAATTTACAAGATGAGAAGAGAGTTGTTGAATTTTTTTGAATTGTTGGAAAGATTTAGGAAAATATCTGTCATAACTAGGTCTAAATGTGTATTTAATGTGAAATTTGATGTATTTAAAAATCAGAAGGATGGTAAAGATTTAGTTATAGGATCCGAAACATCAGAATTTGTCAAAGAATTGTCTGAAAGTGAACTTTTACAATTCTATTCTTGTGTTAGAAAATATTATACAACATCTTGTTGCTTTTATATATATTTATATATATATATATATATATATATATATATATTCCGTCGCGCGCTGTGTTCCTTATTTTTTTCTTGGGAGGTTGGCAGCTATGATATAGACTACCTGAAAACCCGCACTTCGCTACGGAGTACATTCAAATTAAATACAAAGGTCAATGTATGCAATTAATGCCATATATATATATAATAAATACGAAGATCAATGTATACAATTGACGTAAAAAAAAGCAAAGAAATATATTTATAAAAAAATCGCAAGGAATATTTTTATACACAAAGTAATGTAGAAGAAAACATTCAAATTAAATCTAATAGGACATACTAAAGAATATAGTACAGTTTGGGGAACATATCTTTTACTGTATTTTAATATTTTTTTGGATAATGTCCAATCGTCTGCCGCATTAGCAAGATAAAAAAAAATGTTTTTTGTTTATTTAGTTGTTAAGCCTTTGACGATAAATTTATTTAAAGTACCAGAAAAAGAAATCACGCGATCAGCATTTAATAAATTAAATTCTAGAAATTAATCTTTAAAAATTCACTAAAAATCAGAAAATGGAGGTAAAGATTCGAAAAAGATTTCATTTTAAAGGAATTTTTATGATATTTCTCGTGGTGTAAATTTTATAACCCTCAAATTATTATTTTAAATGCAAACTTAAAAAAGTTACATAAAAGCTTAAAAATTTAATTTTTAAAAATCTAAGAACAATTTTTCAAAAATCTTTCTTAGTGCACCCCTACACTATAAGAAGAATCGCCATGCAAAATTTCAGCCACGCATATCTATATATATAAAACGCCAGCTGTATGGTCTGTGCGTTGTATGTCAGTGAGTCAGTCAGTTACGGAACTGTTTTATATATATAGATATGCATGTTAAGAACTTGCTTCTTTGGCGAAGCAGATGAAAGCATCTAGATGGATTTCATCAAGCATATAAGATAATCGACCAATGGTATCAGATATAGGAAGAAATGCAATTAATTGTCTTCAGAATTAAGCAAAATTTCCCCAGACCTAGGAAAGTTAGCTTATTTCTTGGGATACGGGGATATGATTCAATAAGGGAAATAATAGTGAAATTTTAAAAGAACTAGCTCTTTTAATTTTCAAATTAATTTTTTTTTCACTTTTATGTTGCAGACAGTAACTTGAAATTAAAAAATTAACTGATTACTTGAAATCAAAAAATTTGATTTTTGATTTACATAACAAGGGGTTACTCTATACATTTTATCAGACAGCAAGATTTAGTTATCTTTATAAATATATAAATATTATTTCTCGTAAATATTTTTTAAGTCTTTATCGCTGCTCTGATGATAATTATTTTCGAGCTGATTAATTTCCTTTTGAATATTATTCATGCATGGGTTTTAAAGTTTCACTTTACATACGTTATGCCCACACACACACATCTATATCTATATATATTCTTTGAAGCTTCTGTTATATCATTTCCGTTTTATCCGTTTTTCTGGTATGTGTATAGGTATTACGCAAATGTTTCTTTGTTTGATCACCCGACAACATTTGCATGTTCACAGCTGAATTCTAGGGAAATACGAAGGGAATTAAAAGGAAAATTTTGGGAAAGCGAAAGGTAGTTCAAGAAACTTTTCCAAGTGGTATATATTATAAGAATATGCTTACTGATCTCCACGGTTTAGGGGAGTTGTATATCAGCAAATCAAATGTATTCATATCCAGAGCAATTTTTTGTTAAATTTTAAAACCGATGTAAGGAAACTTCGACACGTTATCTGGAACTTTCTTTAAAGAAACATGATTTTCTTTTCGTCATTGTTCTCTTAAAACACATTTTAAAAAAAAACATAACGCACAAATTATTGAAATGAATTCTAAACAATGATAGAATGATAATACTTTATGGAAAATTCAAGGCCTATTGAGATGCAATTAGCTTGTTACAACTTAATAAAAAACAAAAATTTTCTCCACAGCAGCCATGATTTGACTGAAAAACAAGCGTTCTAAAGGATTAATTGCATAGGCAGGTAAGATATTTTCATTGCATGTACTTGAAAAAAGTGTTTTGCATCTCGCATTTAATTTTCCGGGAGTTCAGATTTTGTCTAAATTTTTAAGTTTGCTCCAAGTTTCATCAATATTTGGGCACGTTTTCTCCTTGTTGTTGTTGTTGTTTCCAATCCCCTTGATTTAGGAAAGCCTACACTAAGTCTAAATGGACCTTGGTCCATGGCGAAGGGTAGTAAGCAGCTTCACTTAAGGCAAGGTACCACTAGGGCTGAAGTCTGACTTACCTCGAAGTAGATCGGACCCGTAATTTTTTAACCGAGTCAAATGACGAAACCGGAACACTTAACCCCGCACCTCGAGAGGTATTTCGGGAACTTGGAGGACATTGCATCTACGACAAATCTTTTTTCGTGCACCAGTCGCCATTAGTGTACATGTCGGGTTTTTTGTCAGGGACGGGCATCGAACCAGCGGCGTTCAGATCACTGGCTCGCTGCCTTTGCCACCCGAGCCACCGCACCCATTTTTCCAAGTAAAACGAACTTTTAATAATTTACTGTTATTGGGGGGGGGGGGGGAGCTTTCAAAAAAAGTTCCTCAATTTGTTTTCACCGTATCATCGTACTCCTCATTGTTCTCAATGCAAAAATGATTTAGTTCCGGCAAATTATTTTTTGTGGAATAGGATGGATATTTTTAAAGAGGTTTTTGTTGTTTTCTACAACATACGTAAAAATCTTTAAAAATGTGAACTTCTTAAATGAACTTTTACTTAAGGAAAATATAAGTGAACCCATGTATGAATGCTGTGTCTGTTATTTACTCATATACCTATATGTATAATTATGTCTGTTTATCCATATTTCTCTCTCTCTCTCTCTCTCTATATATATATATATATATATATAAAGTCCGAAGTCTCACCAATTAGCGAAATGGCTGGCCACTTCTAACATTGGCCAAGTCACTTGGCCAAAGCACGAAATAATCGAATATTTTCGACTGCTTCGGGCTTTGGTCGGACCCTTTCGCGATGCACCCGACAATCGACAGTAGCCAGTTCACGAATTTTCCAAGAAAAAGTGGCCAAAGCTAGAAGATTTGCGGATCTGGATCATGAGGTTACGGGAGCTGATCATACGAGTTCTAACTCATCTACGTATATATATAAAACAATTCCGTAACTGACTCATTCATTCACTGACTGACTGACTGACTGACTGACTGACATACAACGCACAGACCAAACCGCTGGACCTAAAGGGCTGAAATTTTGCATGGCGATTCTTCTTATAGTGTAGGGGTGCACTAAGAAAGATTTTTGAAAAATTCTTAGTTTTTTTAAATTAAATTTTTAAGCTGTTTTAGCAACTTTTTTTGAGTTTGCATTTAAAATAATAACTTGAGGGTTATGAACTTTATATCACGAGAAAGATCATCAAATGAAATCTTTTTCGAATCTTCACCTCCATTTTCTGATTTTTGATGAATTTTTAAAGATTAATTTTTAGAATTTAATTTATTAAATGCTGATCACGGGATTTCTTTTTCTGGTACTTTCAATAAATTTATCGTCACGTGCGTAACAACTAAATAGACAAAAAAAATATATTTTTTTCTCTTTCTAATGCAGCAGACGATTGGATATTATCCAAAAAAAAAGGCATATCCCTTACGATTTTTTTATAAATATATATATATAGATAGATATATATTTTACATCAATTGTATACATTGATCATCGCATTTATTATAAATATATATATTTATTTTTTGGCATAAATTGCATACGTTGACCGTTGTATTTAATTTGAATGTACTCCGTAGCGAAGCGCGGGTTTTCAGCTAGTCTATATATATAAAACAGTTCCGTAACTGACTGACTGACTGACTGACATACAACGCACAGACCAAACCGCTGGACCTAAAGGGCTGAAATTTTGCATGGCGATTCTTCTTATAGTGTAGGGGTGCACTAAGAAAGATTCTTGAAAAATTAATCTTAGATTTTTTTAAATTAAATTTTTAAGCTGTTTTTGTAACTTTCTTAAGTTTGCATTTAAAATAATAATCTGAGGGTTATAAAATTTATATCACGACAAAGATCATAAAAATTCCTTTAAAATGAAATCTTTTTCGAATCTTTACCTCCAATTTCTGATTTTTGATGAATTTTTAAAGATTAATTTTTAGAATTTAATTTATTAAATGCTGATCATGTGGTTTCTTTTCTTCCTGTAATACTTTAAACTAATTTTGCGTCACGTGCATAACAACGAAATTGACAAAAATATATAATTTTTTTTCTTACTAATGTGGCAGACGGTTGGACATCTCTCTATTCTAAAAAAAAAAAGTAACTCCCGCCGCCGCTGTCAAAAGCTTGTCACGCTATCTCCTCTGAAACCGCTGGGGGTATGGGGTCGAGACCGATACCAATAGATGCAGAAAAATGTGGGGAACAAAGTAAGACATGTCTCATCTTCGTCGGACTTTAAGTTGTTTTTTATTTTATGTTTTGGGGGAAAATATTGACTTTTTCATCTTGAGATTACGATAACTCGCCAAAAAATGATCGTAGAATTTTGATCGTTTTACAATCTAAGACTAGAGACATTTCTCTTTCAAACTAGACCTCATTTGTTTAAAAATATTTTAAAACAGACTAATATTTTCATCAAAAAATGAAACACAGTTTTTCAAGAAATATCGTCCCCTATGGGGATGTAATATCGATGCTCCTCGAGATTTTATCTTACAAAGAAAATAATGACATCATCTGGAAGCTGAAAGCTTTCTTATTCATATAAACCTCATTTCAAGTCTATATCTTAAATTTTCAATTTTTAATTGAATTTTAAATCTGATAATTCAGCAGTGATGAAACGCCCTTCGCATTTAGGGTGACAACAGTAAATAGATGGAAGCTGTTACATTGCCCGAGAATCATCCCTATGTATCTCGCTATTAGCCATAACAGAGGAGCGAGCGTAGCGTGCCTAGGGGCGAAGCCCCTAGTTATCCAAAAAAATATTAAAATACAGTAAAAGATATGTATCTTAAACTGTACTATCTTAACTGTACTATATTCTTTAGTATGTTGTATTAGATTTAATTTGAATACTTTCTTCTGCATTATTTTGTCTATAAAAATATCCGTTACGATTTTTTTTATAAATATATTTTTTTGTTGAAAATCCCTTTAGTTTTGTGAAAGTAGAAAAATCACTTCAAAGAGAAAAGGGCAATTTTTCTTGGGTTCGTAAACTGGCCATTGATTGTCGGGTGCATCAGGAATTAGGCGGCCAAAGCCCGAAGTAGTCATAAATTCTGGAGTATATCGGGTTTTGGCCAAATGACTTGGCCAATGCTAGAAGTGGCCAGCCATTTCGCGAACTGACCAGATTTCGGACATTGACCGTAATATATATACGTATATGTGTGTGTGAGAGAGAGAGAAAGAGAGGGAGAGGGAGCGTGTAATAAAATACGATGATTACAATCAGCTGGCGTATTCGTTGTAATATCTCAACATTATAATATTTTAAAAATACAAAAACTCCTGTTCTCTATACCAGGTGTAGATAAGTGATAACGTAGGACATTTAACATTTAGTTGAAGTTTTTTTTTTTTCCAATGGCAAGTATTACAGAACAACAGATATCAAAACGACAAAATTACAAAATTACAAGAACAAGATAGAAAAATGACATCCGTTAATCCATCAACTTATGTCTGGCAATCCAATATCGCTCCCATACAGAAGCGGGAGGTAGAGCAGGGCAAGAAGCAAGGTGAAGCATGTCCATTTCTTCCTGGTTGTTACACAGGAGACAAAGAGGGTCGGGAGCCAAGTTAATTCTGTGGAGGTGCTTGCGAAGGCAATCATGGCCAGAAAAAAGCCGTATCATTGCCACAGATTTACCTCTAGGCCACTCAGAGATATCATGGACATGGGCATACCAGGGCTTGTGATCGCTTCTAGCAGCAACAGCCTGTGAGAAGGAACACCTGAGGGTCTTTTTGACTATTGTCTTGATGGAATGGTAGGCCAAGTCCTGGTTGTTTAACTGTAAACAGAAGCCCCCCTTTTTCGCTAGGAAGTCAGCAACCTCGTTCCCCTCGATTCCGCAGTGGGCCGGGATCCACTGTAAGACAACTGTTTTATTATGGTTCGACAACCGTTCCAGAAGGTTAACACAGTCATCAATATCTTTGGATCGAGAGAAACATGGGGAGTCAATAGCCTGAAGAGCTGCTCTTGAATCTGAGAGAATCACCACTCTTGAGAAACGGTCTAATCGGCTCTGAAGCTGGATAAGAGTCAAACGGATAGCTGAGATTTCCCCATCAAAAGCTGACACATGAGTACCAACAGGAGAGTAGAATGAGAACAGCTCACAATGAACACCGGCATTTAGTTGAAGTACAAAGCAGCCAAATCGGACTATCAAGTAACGCAGAAAATCTGTGTATGATAAATGCAAATATCCAGGATAATTTACTACCAAAACGTCATGCAGCCGAAGATGACGTTTTGAAGACGAATTATCCTAAGTGAGGCATACAAAATAGGATTACATCTCTGCATCAAGACCAAAATGGCATGGCAGTAATTCTTTAATAATGTACACTCTTAGACAAAACAACAACAAAAAAAGCACCAAAAGGGGAAATGCAAATTTGACACAAATTGATATGCATACAGGTTTCGACAGAAAATGCAAAATTTTAAAGTTTGGCGGCTACTGAATGAACATGTGACGCTGCAGCGCATCTTAACTGCGCAACTGGCAGGATATTAAAGAGGATAAATTTCATATCCAGGTCATAAATTCTTTGCGAATTTCACCCCGTGTACTCAGGTAGACAGTAACTATGTCTCGCATACAGGTGCGCGAACAATATGCACAGATGTAAGCATTTGAGAGAGGACGTGTAATTGGGCTCAAAGAAGCCGGTTGGTCTAATCGGCGAATCGCTCGACATTTGGATAGGAGCGATGCTACTATTAGACATTTTTGGCAGGAATACGTGAATCATGGCCGAACACTGCGTCAAGAAGGAAGCGGTCGGCCTGGAGAAACGACAGAACGTGAGGACCGAACAATCGTCAGAGCGGCACTCACAGCCGCAGATTCATCATTACAATCAACCGTACGTGCTACTGGTGCTTCAGTGACCGCAAGGACCATTCATAGGCGGCTCAGCTAAAGGCTGCTGAGCTCACGGCGCCCCTTGCGCCGACTACCAGTGACCTCTGTACACCAACAGGCCCATTTAAAGTGGTGTCGGGCACATTCGACCTGGAATGTCACTGACTGGGGTAGAATTGTCTTCAGTGATGAGTCCCGCTTCGAATTGAACCCCGATGACCTGGGACTTTGTGTCTACAGACGCCCCGGACAGCGGTGGGATACCAACCTGACTGTCTTCCGCCATATGGGCCGACAACCAGGAGTGTTATTCTGGGGGGGGGGGGCATTTCATTTCATAGCAGGACCCCTTTGGTTGTCATCCGCGGCACTCTTACAGCACAGCGGTACGTCGACAATATTTTACACACCGTTGTGTTGCCCTTTATAACACGCCATCCTGGGCTTACATTTCAGCAAGATAATGCCCGCCCGCACACGGCGAGAGTTTCTACTGCTTGTCTTCATGCTTGCCCAACGCTACCTTGGCCAGCAAGGTCGCCGGATCTCTCCCCCATTGAGCCCGTTCGGAGCATTATGGCCAGGGCCCTCCAACCAGCTCGGGATTTTGATGATCTAAAGCATCAATTGGACAGAATTTGACAAGATATCCCGCTGGAGGACATCCGCCACCTCTATCAATCAATGCCAAGCCGAATATTGCTTGCATAAGAGCCAGAGGTGGATCAACGCGTTATTGACTTTTTCTCTTTGTGAAGCTCTAGTTCTTTCTCTTCAATAAATTATCCAATTTTTCTAAAATTGTAGTCATTTGTTTTTCTGTACATCTACATCACATCTACCGATTTTCGTCCTATTCGGATAACACCTTTTTAAGTGCGTTTTTTTTTTTTCCGTCTTCGTCTAAGAGTATAGAATCAAAACTGACTCTTCTTCAGATCGGTAAAGTAGTTAAAATCAAAAAGAAAGTTTCGAAAATCACAAGTTTTCAGAAAAATCTTACAGTTGAAAGAAAAAAATACATAAAATTAGCCTCTCTTTATAATTTTCCTCCACAGACCAATTTCAACCAGAGAGCAACTCATAAAGCCAATACTCATGAAACTCCAGCTCCCCATCACAGGTGTGAAAGAAAAATATCGTTCTGTTTTTTCCACAGTATGCTGTTCCACAAAAAATTTGATTAAAATTGCCGAGAATACTAAATCCGGCACTAACGAAAAAACATAAACATTCTCAAATTACTCCGCTATTCAGAATCAAATCGATTGCTTTGAAGCTCTATCTTTAACTTAATGCCTCCGTCTCCCTGAGACCGAGCTTATTCAGAATCCCATTACTGCTTACGTCTGAATGTCTGACGCAAATATCTACCATTTATGTTGTTGAATTCCTCACTCGAGTCCGAGGCATACAAAAACTTTTACTTTATGAAAATGGCGATACCGTGACATATATTTGTAAAATCTACAAATGAGCGTTACCGTCGATTAATATTATTCGTCACGATGGGGGCTTGGGGTGGGTGCCTTGTGTGGATGACAGATCTGTCCTGTTTGTCCGGCATCCTCGAGCCCCACAGCAATGGAAAGCACCGGACCTGAGAAATTAACCTTCGTCTGCGTATTCAGGTATTGCTACGTAGCGGCTGGTCTTCAGGTGTTCATGGGCCGATACGAAAAAGCGGAGGGGGCCGAGGCGATTTAACGAGTTATTCGTCACGATGACACAATTTAAGCTCGAAATTGTCATATGTTCCCGAGACGAAAGTCCTCAGTCGCTTTCTACTGGAAACTAACGGACAGAACCAACTTAACTATTTCACTATCCAAATAAAAAACTCGAACACAGAAGCTCCTTTAACCTTTTCCTTACGGGGTAGGATAGCATGTATCCCAAGAAGACGTGCCCATGAATGAATATATATACTTGTATATATATATATATATATATATATATATATATATATATATATATATATATATATATATATATATATATATATATATATATTCATTCGTGGGCCTGTATTCTTAAGATACATGCTATCCCACCACGTAAGGAAAAGGTTAATCATGGGAGTTTCCTTCCCATATCGATGCTTTACTTTTTCACAACCTTAATGGACTCTGAGGAAGATTAAGAAATTTTTTTCATTAGAAACGGAAAGGAGGTTACTGCAATCAAATAAATGTTTCAACTCGAGATACATCACTATTATAGAACATGTTCAATGACCTTTTTTTATAGAGAGTTGTTTTATTCATCCAACGGAAACGTGAAAATTTGACTGACTAGGTAAGTTTATGTGACCATTGTATTAATGACCTGAGAAGTTCGTACATTTTCTGGGTTTTTTCCCCTTGCAGAATTAACACTTTCAAATATAAGAAGATAACATTTTGTCATAGTCAAGTACTCATAGGCAAAAAAATTTTGTAAAATCAAGTAATAATCTTCCAAATATTTGGTTGTTTGTGTTTTTATTATACGAAATGAATTCAATGGCATGAATGGTATTGTCAGAATTGAGAGTTCAATATATCCAATATATACTTTGAACTCTGCTTAAGGCTGCTGTATACTAACCCTATTGGATTCACTCACCTCAATGTTAACCTATAAAGAAAATGTGTCTACTATTTACAGTTATATAAATGCTGATAATCAAATAAAAATGGTATTTTCAGATAGCCTGAACTTTTCTATACATTGCAACAGGATTCATTTTATAAATTTCGTCCACCAAAGGAATTTATGGCCGTTTAAACCACACTATACCAGATTTTTTTCCTCGAATAATTAAAATTTTATTTAAATTATTATTTGCATTTTCTAACCTTTTCCTTACGGGTAGGGATAGCATATATCCCAAGAATACCGGCTGAAGAATCAATATATATTTATATATATATATATATATATATATATATATATATATATATATATATATATATATATATATATATATATATACAGTAACCACCGCTTATAGTGATCAGTGGTTATAAGAATCAACCGTTTATAAGAATCAATATCGCAAAAACAAAAACAAATGTATTATTTCCATGTTAAAATTTTCGCTTTAAATAATCAATCCACCGGTTTTAAGAATCAGTTTACACTCTTCGCTTTCCTTTCATTTTGCCAAAAAAGCCACTTAAACCCTCAAAATGTACGAAGTTCTTTCTTTATTCTTTTTAAAAGAAAGAGTGATAAGATGGGATGGAATACAGTCGTAAAATGCATCCCTTTCTTTGTTAGACATAACATAATAGTTTCCCTTTAATAAATACTTTAGCTAAACACCGTCCTATTAGCTTGACCCAGGGGCATCCTAACCATGTGGATCCGATTTCACTTTTCTCCACTGACAAACAAAGACAGGGACTCTTTTTTTTTTTCCACCTCCCACATCCTGGTTGCGGCTTCCTGGACCCTGAAACACATAAATATTCGGGGAAGTGTCCACTATCACTTAGAAAAACGTGACATTATTAGATTCAGCACGTTATCAAACCGTGAAACGTAAGCTAGAAGGTGAATCTTGGTCTGAGACTATTGGTATTGAAAGCGGTATAAACAGCCTCCTGAAAATTTCATTACGTCAGACTACCATAGAAAACTTTTTCTTGCACCCTTCCTGTAGTTGAAATGTTAAGCTGTTAAGCAGGTATGTTGTAATAAATATTGGATTTTTTTCTTCTCTTACTATAATCATGTGTATCTACTTATAGATCTAGAAATTAAGTTGTATTTTTAAAATTATAAAAATAATTTTACTAAAAGATAATTAACGTAAATTAAAGAGTATTTTATAGTAAATTATCTAATATATGTATATATAGGTGTGTGTGTTCCTGTCCAAAAACCTAAATTTCGGCTATAAGAATCAACCGCTTATAAGAATCAAAAACAGTAATAACAAACGTGATTCTTATACGCGGAAATCACTGTATATATATATATATATATATATATATATATATATATATATATATATATATATATATATATATATATATATATATAAATATATATATATATATATATATATATATATATATATATATATATACATATATATACATTTATATACATATATATATACATATATATTTATATATATATATATATATATATATATATATATATATATATATATATATATATATATATATATATGAAATAATATAATGAATCGGTTGCGATGAAACATCAGTTTAGGGAACTTGTGATATTCCACACAGTTCGGTAGTCATGGCACAAGGTCGGAAGGCATATGGAGAGGAAGAATAAATAGACCGGATCAAGGAAGAGGCGCTTTCAATTCGATGAATCTTTATTTTCAGTAGTTTCTGGGGACATCAATTAGATTTGTTCGAAAACATCGCACGGCTCTGGCGGGGAACGGGGACGGGGTCCCGCCCGCACATTTTGACTGCAACGAACTTACATGTTTACTCGTTGAGAACAGGCACACAAAACTACAGACGCGCGAAATTTCTCGCCCGCGTACGGGTCTATTAAACTCCTAATTTGTTAGAAACGGACACGTGATTATGTCGTGTCACATTGGATGATGATCTCGCTAGGCTTCTAGAACATGTCCGTTATATAACGCTTATATAAGGCTATCCGCACGTGGCATTAGGGGAAAACTACTAGATTATTTTGGTTGAATTTGAGGGGTAATGCTTTATTGCAAAAGGGTGAAAGAATTTAGATTGGCGTTTTAATAATAATGAAAAGGTTTGAAATTTATTTCATATATATATATTTATTTTTTTATTTATTTCACCCCCTTAATGGCCGTTCTTACAAAGGGGGTATGAAATTTCCCGTTCTAAAGAGGGAATCGGAAAAATGGGCCCCATAAGCTAAAGTTTAAAACGAAAAATGCCCCAAGTTGTAAAATTTCTTTCTCTAATACGGAGTACAATTTTTTTTTTAATCTTTAAATCCTAGTCGGCATTCCTTGGACAAATTTTCTCCATAGGTTAATATTGAGATGAGTGGATCCTATAGGGTTAGTACACAGCAACCTAAAGAAACATAACAATACCAATTCCCAGTTCATATTCTTGAAAGAAATCAGAAACTATCGGCAAACAGTCAAAAGTATTCTGTTCAACGCTATTTCTTCTTCTTCTTATTTGACATTACAGCCCGTGATGGGCCTTAGCCTTCCGTACAATCCCTTTCCAGACGACTCTGTCTCCAGTCTTCCCCTTCCAGTTGGTTATCTTCAGACATTTTATGTCATTCAACACATCATCTAACCATCTTTTTTTTTGGTCTTCCCCTTGGTCTGTTGCACATTGGCTTCCAGTATAAGAATTTTGCCACTCGCTTATCAGTTTGTCTCTCGATGTGGCCGAGCCAAGATATTCGTTGTGCTTCAATTAATTTTATTTTGTCTTTGCATTTTATGAGTGCTTCTATTTCCTTATTAGTTCTTATTCTCCATAGATTACTATTTACCTGAATTGGTCCATATATCTTCCTCAAAATTTTACGTTCAAATATTCTTAAGTTATTAATATCTTTTAATGTCAGGGTCCAAGTCTCACAACCATATGTTACCACAGGCCGGAAAATTGTTTTGTATATCTTTAATTTGATTACTTTAGGGATTAATTTATTTCTTAAAAGATGCCGATATGAAAAATAGCATTTGTTCCCTTTTAGGATTTTGCAATTAATCTCTTCTGAAGTAGTATTTGAAACGTTATTCATAGACCCTAGATATGTAAAACTATTAACTGTTTCAAATTTATAGTCATCAACAATCAGACAATCCCTGTAGTCACTGGCGAATTTGGTCTTCTCCATATATTTTGTCTTATTTTCATTAAGTGAGAGACCGACAGCGCTTGCTGATTCTATTAGTTTTTTTGCCGTTGCAACTAATGCATGCCTGCTTCTGCTCAAAATTACAATGTCATCAGCAAATGCACAGATTTGTGTGGTTTTAGAGGAAATTGATCCTCTAAGATCCAACCTTCGAATGACATGTTCGAGAACTAAGTTAAACAATAAGGGTGATAATGCATCACCCTGTTGAACACCTGCATTTATATCAAAACCCCCCGAGAAGTCATTTTGAATTAAAACGGTGGCTTGAGAATCTTTCAGAGTAATTTGGATTACTTTGACTAATTTCATTGGTATCTTTAGCTCAGCTAAAATTCCAATCATTTTGACTCTATCCACTTTATCAAATGCCTGTTTGAAATCAACAAATAAAGCAAACAGATCAATATTATATTCATTGAACTTCTCAAAGTTATTTTTCACTATATGTATTTGGTCGATGGTAGAGCAGTTAGACCTAAAACCACATTGATAATCACCTATAATTTGTTCCGCTATTGGCATAAGTTTCCTGTTGATTAAGCAAGTAAAAATTTTGTAGGTGACATTTAATAGTGTAATGCCCCTGTAATTACTACAGTCCATCTTGTCACCCTTTTTATATATCGGGACAATAATTCCTAAATTCCATTCTGCTGGCATTTCCTTCTGTTCCCAAATATGGGTGATCAGTTCGTAAATTTTATGCCACAGTGCCTCACATTCTTTAGTTTGTCTTCCATCCCTTTTCAGTACTGCATCAGCAGCTTCCAAAATAGTTTCCTTTAGGAAATTTCACTCTGTATCAATATTTACATTTAGGTTTGAGTTCGATATCCTTTCTTCAATTTTAGACTTGTATTCCTGTTTTGTGTGATTGTCATTTAATTTTTCTATCGAAAATCTGTTTTTTCTGGCAAGAGAACTTTTGACCATGGACATTCTATGTCGAAACTTAGAAACCACCAAAAAATGGTCAGAGTCGCAATTAGCTCCTCTAAAAACTCTAACATCTTCAATTGAAGTAGCCCATCTTTTTGAAAAAAAAACATGGTCAATTTGATTGCAGTTTGTTGTTCCTGGCACAATCCACGTCCCCTTGTGAATTGCCTTATGAGGAAAGTATATACTCATGATTTTCAGGTTATTCATCGTAGCCATCTGAATCACAAGTCCTCCATTTTCGTTGGTGTCTTTGTGCATACTGTGTGTTCCAATAACATCTATAAAAATAATTTCCTGGCCAATCTGAGCATTCATATCTCCGAGTATGATAATGCAGTCTCCTCTGTTGGTAGAGTCGATCGCCAGTTGAACCTCTTCATAAATTGTTCCTTTATCAACTCATCTGAGTCATTTGTAGGAGCATAAATGTTGATCAATGTAATATTATAAAAACGTCCCTTGATTCTGAGTTTACATATACTTTCATTGATTGGAATAAAGCCCAGAACTGATCTGGAAGTTTTTTTATTCACTATAAATCCTACACCATTGTGACCTTGTTTCTCAGGTCCACTGTAGTAGAGATTAAATTCTTTTTTCTTAATCACACCACTATTTTTCCATCAAATTTCTTGTAGTGCAGCGATTTTTATTTTATAATAAATTAGTTGTTCTGCCACCTCTATCATTTATCCAGGTTCCTTAGAGTCCGTTCAGAATTTCTTTGTCTAGCTTTCGAAACTGGGCGGGTTTTACAAGGTGAGGTAGTCGGCCTCACGCTTAACCCCCAACCTGGAGGGCCAGTCCCCTGATATAATCCCCAGGGGCAGGGTGCCCGGCTATACCCTCGGACGCTGGGTACTCATTTTAGTCGCTTCTTACGACATGCATGAGCTACATTGGGACTATTCTTTCACACCCGGTCACCACACGGGTGTTCAACGCTATTTATAAGATTTTATTCAAAGGCGCCTAATCTCGCCGGAACCTCGGGGTTCCGCGGTACACATTTTGGGAAACTCTGCTGTGGACAGACTATTTTTATTCTCTTCTACTCTCATTGATCTCAATGGCTGAGTATAGATGTAACTCTCTGAGTACTGTTAAATAAGTAATTGGGGTCAAAGTTAAATTCTTTTATAAGAGGCGAGTCCGATAACACCCGGATTATTCCACATTAAGCTGACATATTTTGTTCGATTTTCGTTACGCGTGATTCGGATTATAGACAAATACGTAAATCAGCATCAATTTCATAATCAGATTTACGTATTATACAGAGAGAAATTTTTTCAGGTTTCAACGTAATCCCTTGACACGAAATCTCGGAAATGAGCCTTAAAGTCCTGTTTGACTCTTGTTCAGGAGTTCTTGTTTTCTAAAGTAATATACAGGTATATATAATATACATACCTTTATATTACTTTATAAAACGATATAATAAAGCCATGAAGAACCATTACTGGCCTTCATAGAGAAGTTTCAATGTGTGTGTGTGTATGTATATATATATATATATATATATATATATGTGTGTGTGTGTGTGTGTGTGTGTGTGTGTGTGTGTGTGTGTGTAGAGATAGATTACCAGACAAACAGATACAGTTATATGGTACATAAAAAGCAAATGTAATCACACCTATATTTTCTTTCAATAAAAGTTCTCGCAAGAAATACATTTTGTTTTCAGTTTTTACGGAAGTAGAAAAAAATAACAAAAATCCTTTAAAAAGTATCCATTGCTTTTCTCTGATAGTAATTTGATGAAATGAAGCTGAACGTACACGATCTTTTGTTCTAAACTCCATAATTTTAAGACCCATAATAAATATAAATTACAGCGCAAAATCTCTATTATTATTCTTAAAGTCTGAATTTGTATATGTCTGTAATTCAATGCAGCAAAAGCGGTGACCATTAGCGTCTTATTTTAGAAATATGTTACCCTATAATAAATAAGAATAGTTCCAAAGAAATGTCGTTAAAACAAGATTAGGGGTTAACTAAGTAACAGGTAATTTTAGTTATAACAATTCTATACGTTACGTGTTCTATCCGTACCGTAAGATGTGTATTGTAGCGTACTGGATGTATGGTCTTATTTTTCCCCAAGACCCCAGAGAGTTTGAAACACAGCTGCGTATTTTTCAAAGAATGTGTTGCTCGTTTCCACCAGTTCGGAACACGTGGGGGGATTAATAAACGTTTTTCCCACAGATGCAGCCAGTAAAGCTGTCATCCTAACGTTTCTGCAATGTAATAAAGTTCGGCGTCTACGAAGAAACTGTCACCAACGCTTGCCGACTCCCTCGCTGAGTGAGAGACGCTAGAGAACGCGGCCTGTACGGACGTGTGTTTTAGGCTCCGTACGTTGTAAATCTACACGGAGTTTAATTGAAAATGTTGCACTGTTTTAATGTTAAATTTGTTTGTAAATAAATTTCCTCGTTAAGTTTTTGTTTTAAAAAAATTGGCCTTCGTGTTTTAATTAGAACGCTGTCTTTCTTTGTTATGGATCCCATAGTAGTAATTTTTAGCAACGCCTCAGAGAGAATCGCCTTACCTACTTACAGTGACGCCACAATATGAACACTGAAAGCAAATATCCTATTAGAACAATTATAGGATAGTTTTTAGTTTTAATTACATTTCATTAAATTTATAGTTGAGTTAACATGAAATATGAAGGCCTTATTTGAATATTGGGTCAACTCCGGTTTTTTTAAAAAAAAGGGAATTAGCCTCACTTTTATGTTCATACAAGTCATTTCTACCTTATTTTCAAACTGGTACCCCACTAGCTTATTTCTGATGCCAACATAGGGCATTACAAATCCGACTTCAGCAGTCATTTCTCAGCACTCATTAGACTTCAGACCCCAATTCCGTAAGGGTTGGGGTGTGTATGCATCTTTGACTTTGCATTAGGATTATTTGTGTGCTTGTATGTACGGTGCGTTGAGCCCTTACTGTAAGTTGTGTTTGTCTTTTCATTTTCTTTTGACTAATTGATTCCTTTGGGGACTCGGGGCCTTGAGATGTCTGTTGGTCTTACCTGCATCCTATTCCGAAAGTTCCCCTTGAGATAACTGAATTGGTTAGGCTCCCCGATGAACAGACCTTTCAGTTACCTCTATGTTGTTTTATGGTTCAGTTCTGGCACTTATACAGAATCTTTCCTTTGGTGCGTGGATGCCCTGAATTGAAAATGTTTTATGTTTTCTTTGCAGGATTTGTTTTAAGTTAAAGTGATTTAGCAGTCTATGCTTACTTTTTATTTTTTGTTTATTTGATTTGTTTATATTTTACGTAATAAAATATTCATTTTATTTCAATGTTACCATCGGACCATAAGACGCACCGCAATTTTAAGTCGATTTTTTTTATGTAAAGAGGTGCGTTTTATGGCCTGAAAAATACGGTACCTCTGGAAATAATGTGGAATAATCAAGTCCTACTCTTCAAAAATGATACAACATAACTGTATTGGACTATTTAATTAATTTAGCTCAGCATAAACCTTTATTTCGGGATTATACGAAAATTAACTCGAAAATACTTCGTTAACCTTTGAAACGTGGGCGACCTAACTGTTTACAGGTGCTCTAATGTCACTTGTTAATTTTTCAGCATAACAAGCATATTCCGAACGCAGTAGATGAAGTGAAGAGAGTATTTTCTGCCGCATAAAATGTTATAGTTATTAACCTTATCATAAATACTTAATATTTAATCAAGGTATAGCAGATTTCCCCCTCGATTATGTAATGATAAGCCTCTCTCTTATCCTAAATACCATCTGAACCAAGCCATCAAATAGACGTTAAAAGTTATGCCCATACATGAGGCATTGCAAAACCGAGATAATATCGGCCACTCCCATAAAAATAAGTTAGTGGACTTTTGGAAATAATTTGCAAAATTGGCGACTAGTGCAGCTCTAGAAATGCTGTCCTTTATTGATCCATAAAACCAAAAATAGACACCAGGCAAGGATAATTCATAATCAATATATCATAAATATCTCGAACGGGCACCCCAAACATGAAGTTAATAACCTTAAACACAAATTATTATTTCGTCGTTGTGCAAGGAATATTCGAAATAGGTTTATGGAAGTGTTCGTTACCGGGAACTACATCACCGCGCTTTCCACACTCGGAGCTGAACTAAGCAGTTTGCTTCTAACATGTTCTGTTCGAATTATTGATCGAAATATTTTTTGTCAAATTATGGTAATTTATTTAAATGAATAGATGAACCAGCGTAAAACATATTCCTCGCGTGCTTACTTACATATAATACACACACACACGTATATATATATATATATATATATATATATATATATATATATGTATGTATGTATGTATTTATGTATGTATTTATGTATTTATGTGTATATATATATATATATATATATATATATATATATATATATATATATATATATATATATATATATATATATGTTTGTGTATGTGTTTATGTGCATGCGTGGGTGTGTATATATGTTCTACTAACTAAACTATCCCGGAGATGAAATGAATCATCTTTTTAAACCCATTCCTTTATTCTTTTATTTATTCTATTTCTACATTATTTATTCTATTCATTTGTTCTAGCAATACAGATTTTTCCCCACCCATTCACATTTTCCTTCCTGAAGGTCTTTTGCCGTTCATTCTTGCAGCATTCTTCCGGCGGAGTTAGGAGTTGAACCCGGATCTCCAGTTCTCTCTGTTGGTACTCTACCTTACTTAAATATCCTTCCTAAGTGAAGAATCTACATTTATTGAATTATTTTCTTCATAGTCTGACTGACATAGAAACAACTTTCTGATTTTCTCTCATGCCTTTCATTTCATAGATCTATCTCTCACAAAATAAAAACTAAGTTCGTTATCAACGAACATCATTGAAATGTATGGTGTTAACTTTTTATATCAATGGAAGCAATAAAAATAAATTTGCGATATTTTTATGCGAATCCATCTTACTCTCCATAAATAAAAAGTTTTATTTTCTACCATAACATCATTTACATTGTTTTATAAAAATATTGATTTTATTGACTAAAAATATTTATTTTATTAAATAGTATTTTTTTATATAAATACTATTTTATTGGCTTCTCAAAGTAACACATCGGAAAAATAAATACCTTAGGCTTTTTATTTGTTATAAGATCTTTGATGGACATACGTTTTTTCCTCCCTCTTATTATAAATTTTTTGATTTAAAATTCGGTTTACACAGAATTAAGGTTGTTGTGTACTAACTCTATTAGATTTGCTCAATGTGGAGAAAATGTGTCTGCTATTTACAGCTACATAAATGCTGATAATCTAATAAAAATGGTATTTTCATACAGCCTGAACTTTTCTGAACCTAGCGACAGGATTAATTTTATAAATCTCGTCCACCAAAGGAATTGATGAGCATTTAAAATACACTACACCAGATTTTCCCCCCGAATAAATTATATTTTAAAATATTATTTACATTTAAGAAAAAATGAAAAATGTCCCAAGGTGTAAAATTTCTTTCTTTATTACAGAGTACAATTTAAAAATAAAAATCATTAAATCCGAATCGGCAATCCTTGGTCAAATTTTCTCCATGGGTTAACAGTGAGGTGAGCGAATCCAATAGGGTTAGCACACAACAGCCTTAAGAAACAGAAATAAAGCGCTTCTAGTTCTTTTACTATTTTCTGTTTCTTAAATCATATAAAAACTGAAACGTTTAAAATCCCACAGCAAGGAATTTCGGGTGAATCAAACTATAGATCCTTAAGAAAATAGTGTAAACAAGTAGGGCACAAAACCGAGTAGTTTTAATGTATTTTAACGTCGGATTACGTTCCTGCATAACGGTCCTCCGGAAAGCAAAATTTCAGATGTCCTGCGTCGCGAGTTATAATTTTGGCAGCGTGCCAAACCCAGTCTGTATCGCTTGGGTAAGCAGTAAAAAATTAAACAGAAAAGCACCAAAATGCGTCAAAATTTTAAATAACTAACTAACACACACACACACATATATATATATAGGGTAAGTATGCCTAATATGAGACCCCAGTTTATAGGACGTATAAAGTGTTGCCACTTGGCGACTGGAGCGTAAAACAGTAGTCTATTGCATCATTCGTAATCGGTGAGTCAGTCGAGTGTGTGCAACCTCACACAAAGGTGCAGTATTTTTTTTCCTGAATGTGTGCTCGTTGACTTTTTGCATCACCATTTTCATTGGCTGTTTTCACCTTTAAGGTGAGACTCTTATTAAAACTGTTAGTATTGGATAGGTAGCGATAAATGTGGAGTGTAAACACGCCTGTTTGTTTTTAAGCTAACGTCAATCCTAACCCAAAAAATTCGTTGGCGTGTTCAACAACATGGTCGAGCCCAATACGAGACCCCAAATCATGCCTAATATGAGATAGGGTCTCATGTTAGGCATTTTAGTTTTCACCCTCTCAACCTTGTTTCCTCTGAAGCTGTAGATGTAATGACGCCCAGACGAAATCCAAAACCATGCAGTTGTAGTGACAATGTGGAAGGTATTGATCAAACGACAAGTTCCAACCAGTTCTTAGTGACTCCTGAAGAAATAACTCCCTTTCCTATGTTACCTGAGAAAAACACCTCGAAACTAAGTAGGGCCCGTAAAGCCGATATTATCACATCGTCGCCCTATAAAAATAAATTAATTGATAGCGTTAATAAACGAACTGCAGCATAATCGATAAAAACTTTGTTTCCTATAAGAATAAGAAAGGAATAGATCTAAAAGATAAGAAATCAAAGGATAAACAAAGAAAAGGAGATTAAGATAAAAAAGAAAAAGATAAGGAAACAATAAAGGGAAAAGGAAAATGCAAAGGGGTCCCTCCAGGAAGGGGAAAATTAAGGAGGGATGGAAATGCAACACTAGTTAAAAAAACATAGAACGTATAATCCTAATCGTAGCTATGATGATCTCAGCTCATTCAAAAATAATGAAAAACTTTCTCTCCATGACAGCAGTGATGATAGCATTGATGAAAACGACGCTGAATGCCTTTTTTGTGGTTGTTTATTTTCAGAAGACAAACGGGGAGATCAGTGGCGTCAATGTAGAAGGTGTTTCAGGTGGGCCCATGAAGATTGTGGAGCTAACGAACTTTTTATTTGTAAACAATGTGAAAAGTTTGAATCTAAAAACAAAAAGTGAACAAAACATGTAGTGCAAAGCAATTAATTTGTTTAAAATGTCACTTTTCTTTTTCACCTATCTACAGTGGTTCCCAAAAGTGTTCGTACACTTACGAATTTCAATGAAATAGGGGTCTATCCTTTAATTAAAATGAATATTTCAGAATGGGTATTTAATAATAAGATCTATAATCTATTCTTAACAAAACTACATGAAATATTTTGAAAACATAGTAAAAGTTTATTTTTAAGAAACCAGTAATCAAAAAGTAACAAAAACTTTATCTCACAAAAGTCATCGTACACTGAAATATTTTCGGATAAATTCATAATTAAAATTATCGTCTGGCGCTTTATTTTTATTTTTGAATTGTGGTGGCATTTAAAATATGAGTTTGGCTTTAATTTTTGCTTGCCTACTCCGTAATATTCTATTCATTATTTAAAAATGGCTCGTAGTCGTAAAGAAACAACAAACAGCATTCGAAAATTGATTATTTTTCATCATAGTAGTGGCAAATCAGTTCGGAATATTGCTAAATTACTTAATTTATCCCATTCTACCGTGCAGTATGTGAAAAAACGCTTTAAAAAAGAAAATTGGATCAAAAACAAGGCAAGAAAAAGCCGACCGGCAAAGTTAACAAAACGTGATCAGAGATTTATAATTAGAAAATTTGTGAAAAATTCACGTTTGAGTGCTGTAAAAGTTTCTGCAGAATTCAATGAAACATTTTCTACCTCAATTTCACCTGAAATTTTTTGACGAGTTCTCAGAACAGCTGGATTACATGGACGTTCTGCCCATAGAAAATTTTTTGTGAGTGAGAAAAACAGAAAGTTTAGGCTTCCCTTCGCACTATCAATGATAAATAAGCCCCAAACCTATTGGAATAATGTCTTATTTGCCGATGAACATTTTTGGTGCTGATGGGCGTATAAATGTATGGAGAAGAAAAAAATGAGGAACTTAATCCCAAGAATTTAGTAGGAACAGTTAAGTATGCCGATGGAGGTATCCTTGTGTGGGGGTGCATGTCAGCATCAGGACTAGGAAATTTAGTATTTATTGATGGCATAATGAATTATGCTGTTTTTATAAATATTTTAAGAGACAATTTAAAATTATCAGCTCAAAATTTGGGTATCGGAAACAACTTTGTTTTTTATCAAGATAACGATCCTAAGCACACGGCTCTCAACGTTCGCATCTGGTGTCTCTATAACTGTCCACAAGTTTTGAAAACACCACCTCAATCGCCAGATTTAAACCCAATAGAACATATTTGGAGAGAACTGGAGGTTCGAGTACGAAAACACGACATTCACACGAAAAGAGAACTAAAAACAATTATGATGGAAGAATGGATAAACATTGATGCAAAAATTGCAAAAGAACTAAAGCAATCTATTCCCAGACGTTTAAAAGCTGTTGTGGATGCTAAAGGATATCCTACTAAATATTAATTTAACGAAAAATTAGAATATTTACTAATATGGAGAGATTTTTTATAAGTGTACGATGACTTTTGTGAGAGAAAGTTTTTGTTACTTTTGGATTATTGGTTTCTTAAAAATAAAGTTTTACTACGTTTTCAAAATATTTCATGTAGTTTTGTTAAGAATAGATTACACAGGGCTACAAAAAAAATTTTTTTTGTGTGCCTAGGATTTTAGAACTGATTTTAGCTATATTTGAGGCGCTGAATCTAAATATGAAATCGGTTTTTCTCTATCAGCTCTACTTTTTTAGATATAGTATAACCTCGTTCATCCGCACTAACTGGGACCATAGGCAATCCGGACAATCGAAAATCCGGATTATCCGGGTAATATGGGTAATAAGCAATACAAAATCCTTAACTAAGACTTACTTTGTTATGTAACAAAATGACATAGTATTGTTTACAAGACATTAAAAAATATAAAAATAACTTTTCACATCATTTCTTAGCAAAGAATTGGTAAGTCTAGTAAAGCTTTATTAAACTCAACAAAAAGTATTTTATTACCATAATTTATTGTACAATCTATGCAGGAACTGTACATTGAATCAAACTAAAAAGCGAATATTTGGCGTACTTGTAGTTATGTTCTTGTTATCAGGGTGAAAAATTATTATCTAATGTGAACATTAAATAAAAATAATGTCTACAAATCTGATCAGGATTATCTGGATCAACGAGAGCCGGATAAACGAGGTTTTACTGTTCATCCACTTATCTATCAATGTTTTTTTCTATTCAATACATTCAAGTATGGTTGATCTGTCCTTCTGGGCAACTGGACTCCTGGGAAAAATGGGTCTTCCTGAATATTTTCCAGATGACTGGCGCCTATTTATTGACAACTCAAAGCGAAGCTTGAAATGTGTTCTTCTACACAATGGGAACAAATATTGTTCAATACCAATTGCTCACTCAACGAAAATGAAAGAAGAATATAACACCATAGCTTTGGTCTTAGAGAAGATAAAGTATCATGAACATCAATGGGTGATTTGTGTGGACTTAAAAATGTTAAACTTTCTCCTTGGACAGCAAAGTGGCTACACCAAATATCCTTGCAGCGTGTGCCTCTGGGATGGCAGAGACAAAACACACCACTGGGTTTAGAAAGAGTGGCCTAAGAGAGAAAACATGGACGTTGGGAAAAGTATGTCATTAACGACTCCTTAGTTGAACGAGAGAAAATCATCTTTTCTCCACTGCATATCAAGCTGGACCTCATGAAGCAGTTTATAAAGGCTCTTGATATGAACGGATCATGCTTTTCATATACAGTGGAATCTCGATCTATCGTTTTCGAAGGGACCGACTGAACTAAACGATAGATGCGGGACGCGGGAACATACAAAGAAGTATTAACATACCTAAAAGTTTGATATCCCTAAAATATATTTACTCACATACATAAATGCATACATACCTATTGTGTAATTGAAGATAAAGTTGTACTGAAATTGAAGATAATAATAATAAAAAAGAGATACACGTAGATGCACAGGAATTTTGATTCATTGAAAATAATCTTTAATCTTCGTTTGCTTTTTGGCAATTTTCTCTCCACAAGTAAACAATATTTTTTCAGTGTTTCAAATTGTATTCTTTTCCGTATGGGTTATTGTGTGAGAGTATAAAAATATTTTAAATTTTTCAAATGCCAAGCATGCTTCCGAAAACGAAGGTACAGGTAGTGGTTCTTCTTCAACATCATCTCCAACCTCATCTGTTGTCTCCTTCAGGTTTGCGTCACACAGGCTTTCGATTATTTCCAACCCACATATTGCGACATCATCGTCAAATCCAACAAACATATCAAAATTGATGCCAGGTGCAGTTTCTAATTTGCTCCAATCGTCTTCAGTGACACCCACTTGTTCTTCATCACATGAAGGCACTGGTGGACTGCCGTAACCACATTTCCTAAAGCAGTTAATTATTGTGGACTGCTTCACCTGACGCCAAGCCGTCAGTACATAATGCATAGCCTGGAGGACATCAATCTTTAGAAACGTTTTATCAATTTTATTGCCTGAATCTATTAGACAGACAGCCTTTCGTACAAGTTGTTTTCGATAATACCCTTTAAAACACTTTATTATACCCATATCTAAGGGTTGCAAAACACTTGTACAATTAGCAGGATAGAAGATAACTTTTACGTTTTTCAAAAACGTTGTATCACTAGGGTGAGCTGCACAATTGTCTATAAACAGTAAAATATTTCTTTGTTTAATGCGCATTTCTGCATCAAGGTCTTGTAAAAATGAAGTAAAAATATTTGCAGTCATCCATGGTTTGTTATTAGCGTAATATTTTACTGGTAAAGTTTTTGTATTTTTGAAACACCTAGGCTTCAGTGATTTACCAATGACTATCGGCTTGCGTATGTCAGTTCCATCACTGTTAACACAAAACAACACAGAGATCCTCTCTTTGGACCCTTTACCACCATGGCAGGACTGACCCTTTAATGTCAGTGTGCTGTTAGGCAAGCAATTATAAAATAGTCCAGTTTCATTTGCATTGTAAATGTCTCGAGGCTGGTACTCCTCTAACAGCTTTGGGAGCTCGTTAATCGACGATGATGTTCGTACTGTATCCACAGATGCACTCTTTCCCGTGAGCTTCTTGTATACAAGGCCGTGACGATATTTGAAACCTGTTATCCACCCGCTTGATGCCGCAAAGTCATGAATGTCAAGTCTTTCTGCAATTTGTTTTGCTTTCTCGCGAATAATGCTCCCATCAACAGGTATGTTTGCGGTACGTGATTGTTGGTACCAAGTGAAGAGGATTTTCTCCAGTTCCATAAATTTCGATTCTCTGCAAGTCTTTCTTGTTATCGAAGATTTTCCACATCTACCTATTTGCTCCCGAACTTCATTTCTCTTTACATAAATGGAATTCAACGTAGACGCTGCGATTCCTAAACGCTTGGCTACGTCAACGCGTTTTGAAGAGGGTTTTTTTTCCACTTCTTCAATAATTTTTAATCTTTCTTGAAGAGTGCGTACTTTTTTCGCTGAATGATTCATTTGAAAGTTTTAAAAAATATCTGTAGTAAAAACTACGAAAAACTAAAGAGATAATCTCAGACGTCTGCCTCTATGTTTGACCGTTCAGCAATGCCCCAATACTTTTCGAAGTGGGTCGACAGCCGTGAATTGTTTGTAACTAGTACCACTTCCGGGTGAAACCCCATCGGTCAGTGTAGACTGCAGCAATTAGAAACTTCTCACAACCTAGACTAAACACCAGGGCGCCTCTTTCAAAAAAAAAAAAAAGCCAGACGACAGCAGGAACAGCTGAGGTCGGCTGACTGTGAGCCATTACTGATAAGAACAGAAATGTTGAATAGACGGAGAATTTGGAATGAATTGCCGAAAATAGGATACTCCAGAGGCTAAAGAATTAGGGTTGATTTATACAGGCACGTAAAGGGAACGTAACGGGAACGAGCCGAGCCCGAGCGCCGGATGCATGTGTTTATACAGAGACGGGAGTAGAAAGTGGCGGGAACGTGTTTCATTAGTTGTGAAAGATTTGTAACGTCATGGCGTGGTTTCATTTTTCAGTTAAAGATTTAGCCATTATCACACTTTTGTTAGAGGAGAGCCAGGGCCGTGCTTAGGGGTGGACAAACTGGGTAACCGCCCAGGGCCACCATTTTTATTTCTCATAGCAACACTTTTTTAAATGTTACGGGTTTTTTAAGAAATCCCTCATTTTTCGCGGTTTCTATAATTCAAATTATAAAAATATAAATATTTCGATTTTTTTCTAAAGAATCGCAGAAAGAATCTTAATTGACAAACTACCCTTTTGGTTCGAAAAATTTCTCGGTTAAAAAAACATGATTTATCTTCAATTCAGTTATAGTAAACATTTGATTATCAATCCTTTTTTTCAATATCAGTTTCTACTATCTGTCAGTCACTACATACAGTCATTTGAAGAATTATAAACCGTTTTGTCGGACTTTGTTCGTTTTCACGGAATAGTTACAAACTGAGAAATACTTGAACATATCCTTGTGAACGAATACTAATACCATTTGGTCAAATGTTTGCTCTATTCAAAGCAAACAATAGACAAGACATTTCTCCAGGGAGTGTAAGACAAATAAGTAAATGCGCTCCAAACAGGGCCGCCCAGAGACTTTACGGGGCCTGGGGCAAACTTCTGTTGGGGGCCCCAAGAAATCTGATTAATCGAATAATTTTTTTTTCGGGGGGGCCCTTTTTTCAGGAGATTATTTTGAATTTTGAAGTACGGTACAAGTTTCAGAATTTTCTTTCGGAGGAAATCTAATAAATAATTTTTTTTAATTTTTGGGGCCCCTCCGGCAGTTGGGGGCCTGGGGCAAAGTGCCCCAGTTGCCCCCCCCCCTCTGGGCGGCCCTGGCTCCAAACCTGTTGGGAAGAAAGGGGTTTGAAGGCTGAAGGAGTGGGGTAAACAAAAAATGGCTTTTACTTGTTCTCCCTATCATTATAATGGATTTTATTTCCCACTTTTTCCACAAGAATTGAAAATATTACAAAGCAGGTACAATCAGAATGCTTTGAATACGGATTGTACGCCTGTCCTCCTTGGCACTTATTTCTAATGAGAATGATCTCTCATCATCTTTGGACTTTTCACTTTTAATATACAATTTTGCTGCTCAGAAAACAAGAAAAATTGCTTTATAACCAACAAATCCATACATGTAAGTATTTGTTTTTAACAATTTACACTTTCTAAATCGTGTAAATAATTTTTCCATTGTTTCATTATTCATACAAATTCATAAATTTTATATTTTAGTGGACCAATTGTAATTTCAAGTATAATTTTCTCCTATTGCCTTCCGAATTGTCATTTTGAACTTTGGATTCATGTATTTTGATGGGCCAAATCGTACAAAACCTCTGACCAGCTCAATGAGTTTTCATCATCCATATTAAATATCAAACATAAATAACAGTATGTAAATTTTATCTTGAATAGCCACTTTTTACTTTCTGCCATGAACGAGAGACGGCCGAGCAGTGAACGACTTCCTGCTTCGAATCGTTGGCCCCGATTCTCGGCCGGGAATCTGCCGAGAATCGGACGTGTCACGGCGCAGTATAAACAGTTCCTTGAAAAACAGGGAGGAAAGGATTACGACGACTCGTCGCGCGCTCGGCTCGTTCCCGTTACGTTCACTTCACGTCGCTTATAAATCGACCTTAAATCGACCTTTAAGGAGCACCAACGACGAACAAATAATGGGAGTGGTACGATATGGCTAAACAGGAGAGAACAAAAATACGAGAGCGTGCATCTCAAATGTTCTGCTCGTTGTTTAATTAGAGCGTCATTCTAGCTAAATCCAGACATTTATATTTCAGGTTCAGTTATTATGAAAAAACGATCGATCCGATAAATTAATATAAAGCTGCGATATTCTGAACGAATATTGCGGGAAAACGATGGATCGAGGAACAATCCTTGCGGTCTGTTTTTGCTTGTTTTCTATGGAATTTATTCGGGACTGGGGGAAATAAACGATACATACGGGAAAACGATCGTTCGGGGAACGATCGATCGAGATTCCACTGTATAGGGGAGAAAATGCTTAAGTTGAGCACGGAAAAAATTAAAGTAGGAATATTTGACTTCCCACAAATAACACAACTCATTAAGGATCCTGCCTTCGTACATTTCATGAATGAGGCTGAGCGAAAAGCCTGGACTTCATTTGTTGCAGTTGTCGGAAATTTTCTGGGCAAATGCAGAGCTGAAAACTATGTTGAACTGGTAAACGAGATGCTAAACAGTTTCAGATCCCTTGGGTATAACATGAGCATTAAGTTGCACTATTTACACAGCCACTTAGACCATTTTCCTGAAAATTTAAGAGACACCAGAGAGGAACAAGGTGAAAGATTTCACCAAGATATTATAACTATGGAGGACCGCTACCAAGAACGATGGGATACGCACATGACAGATTACTGCTGGAGTTAAAAAGGGACTGTTCCAAAATACATTCAAGAATGTCACGGAAAAGTAGTTTCCGAAGTGTTCAGTGACTAGTTGGTTTCATCGATGACTTTTTCCTCTTCCTTGCTCTTTGTAATTAAATAAGTACTACTGCAATATTCTCTATGATTTTTATGTTCCTTTAACATTTTTAAAAAATATAATAATTAATTCCGTGTTTAGTTTTTTAATTTGATCCATGGATTTAACTTAAAATAGTGTAACGTATATTTCACTAAAATGTCATAGCTTAGAAATTTGAGCTCCTAGGCAAACACTAATGCCATATTTAAATTCAGGGCATCAAATTCATATGAAATCAGCTCCAAATACCCTGGCGCCAAAACCACTGTTGCCCTGTGTTATAGATATTATTATTAAATACCCATTCTGAAATATTCATTTTAATCAATGGATAGACCCCTATTTCATTGAAAATCGTAAGTGTACGAACACTTTTGGGAGCCACTATATATATATATATATATATATATATATATATATATATATATATATATAACTAAAATATTTAAAGCATGTGTTGCACCAAAACCAATACATTATAAATATAGGCATTAATATGTATATTGTCAATATGCGCTAAGCTGCAATTATTAGACAATACTATATAAGATATAATTAAAACAATAATGATACACCAAGATAAGCTAAAAAGGATAGTGTGACATTATGTCACACTATCCATTATGTCACACTATCCACTATTGTGTCTTATGACATTATGTCACTTTATTTTATTATAGTATATAACTTCTACTTAAATGTCTAACTTAAACCCTTTTGAAAAGTTTTAAATTTTCTAATTGATGTATGACGAATGCTGGGAAAGTTTTAGCTATGTAAAAAGATCTTTTAACCAGGATAGAGGGGTCTTAATCCCCCTCACGTCTTTTTAAATACATCAATTTCCGTTTTTGTTTCAAAAATTTCCTTTTTGCTTCAAAACTTCACTATCCTTTTTAGCTTATCTTGGTGTATCATTATTGTTTTAATTATATCTTATATATATATATATATATATATATATATATATATATATATATATAACAATTCCGTAACTGATTGACTGACTGACTCACTCACTCACTCACTAACATACAACGCACAGACCAAACCGCTGGACCTAAAGGGCTGAAATTTTGTATGGCGATTCTTCTTATAGTGTAGGGGTGCACTAAGAAAGATTTTTGAAAAATTCTTCTTAGATTTTTTAAAATTAAGTTTTTAAGCTGTTTTAGTAACTTTTTTTAAGTTTGCATTTTAAATAATAATTTGGGCGTTATAAAATTTATATCACGAGAAAGATCAGGAAAATTTCTTCAAAATGAGATCTTTTTCGAATCTTTACCTCCATTTTCTGATTTTTGGTGAATTTTGAAAAATTAATTTTTTGATTTAATTTATGCTGATCACGTGGTTTCTTTTCTTTTTGTGATACTTTAAATTAATTTTGCGTCCCGTGCAAAACACCGAAATAAATTGGGCTAGGGGAGCGCTCGGCCCCTAGGAGCGTAAAGCCGGCCACTCACGTAGACTTCTGTCATCTGGGACGCCGGGAGTTTTCGCCCCTCGATCGCCTGGCATCGGCCACTCACGGGGACTCTCGGCGTCCAAGGCCACCTGCCTTCGCACACTCGTTATGCCCGATTTAGCTTAGTTCATGTAGGTCTGTCGTGGTGTAATTTCGCTCACTATGCTCTCTCGCAAAAAATGAGAGGCATTTTTTGTCGTTTTATAATCCACTCAATATCGTTATTGTTTTCCTCCTTTAATTTGTTTATAAGAGCACAATTATTTCGTAACTTTAAATATACGTTATGAACGTGAAATAATGTAAAGTATCGAATTCAGAGGCACAAACTTACTCATAAACATATGTTTTCGATATTTGTAGTAAGTTTCTTAAAATTTTCTAATCTTTTTAAATCCAGTTTAAATGGTTATTTATTTGCCGATATAAATTCAAGTATCCATACTCTTCGCTTTAAGTATACACACAATAAATCATATTAAAGCTAAAAAAACTAAAAAAACATAGATTCTTTAAATTCAAAATTAGAATTAGAATTCGGTCGTAAGGAACTATGTTGAATTATTTAGCGTTCTCCTTAAATTTCAAGTAAGTGATATTAAAGTAATAGTGCGTTTTAGGCTTAAACATTTTCTCCCCTCCACAAAGAAAAAAAATTGTCTGTGATTTTCTTTTAAATTAGATGCCCTGATTTTATAAACCACTAAAAGTGGTTTTACTCTTTTCCTTTAAGTTTTAAAGCGCAATTATTTCGTTACTTTATATATGTGATTTTGAAATATGTTGTGAAAAGTATTGAATTCAGACACTCAAAACTGCTAATTAATGTGTCTCCAATATCTGTAAAGAAATACTTTTAAGATCCCTAAACCATTTGTAAAGCCAATTGAAATGTTAAGTTTTTCGATATTTCTTAAATTACTAGTGGTTAGCCCGTCAAAAATGACGTGTTAATTTTAATTTTTATCAATTTACATCTGCAAAGTCAATATTATTTGTATACTTATAATAGCTTCTCTACTTTTTTTATTAAATTATACACATTTTTAATTATTTTAATTATGCAATATCAGCACTATTATGATCCATTTAAGATGCATTTTTTTTAAATTTAAATAAAATCTGAACACCACATAATAGCATCACTTTACTTAATTCTATTACGCTAAATGATTAATACATTAAGTGCGGTGGAAAAATTTAACTTAGTTGTTTCATAATTTTAGTTCATAAATGAACCCGCGCCAAATATAAACCATTGAGGTGTTCGGTATGCAAAATGCTACAAGTTGAAAAATATTTTTATATATTTTGATCGAGAGGAAAGTATAATCTATATATATAACAGTTCCGTAACTGATGTACTGACATATAACGCACAGACCAAACCGCTGGACCTAAAGGGCTGAAATTTTGCATGGCGATTCTTCTCATAGTGTAGGGGTTCACTAAGAAAGATTTTAGAAAAATTCTTCTTAGATTTTTTTAAATTAAATTTTTAATCTGTTTTAATAACTTTTTTTGAGTTTGCATTTAAAATAATAATTTGAGGGTTATAAAATTTATATCACGAGAAAGATCATAAAAATTCCTTTAAAATGAAATCTTTTTCGGATTTTTAACTCCATTTTCTGATTTTTGGTGAATTTTTAAAGATTAATTTATAGAATTTAATTTATTAAATGCTGATCACGTGATTTCTTTTTCTGGTACTTTAAATTAATTTATCGTCATGTGCATAACAGCGAAATAGACAGAAAAAAATATTTTTTTTCTTGCTAATGCGGCAGACGATTGGACATTATCCAAAAAAATATTAAAATACAGTAAAAGATATGTTTCTCAAACTGTACTATATTCTTTAGCATGTTCTATTGGATTTAATTTGAATATTTTCTTCTACATTATTTTGTCTATTAAAGCTTAATTTTAATTTATTTTATTTTTAAAACGCAATAATCACAGTACATTTGAATATGGCAACAAAAAGGAAAAAGCGTTCCAGACAGAGAGATAGATCTGTGCTATTATTAGGATTATACGAATTCTTGTTTTTATGTAAGATACAAAAAATAATATACCCCAGTTTTATAAACCACTAAAAATAGTTTCACTCTTTTGGTAGGAAGTTTGAGCTTATTTTAAAATTTCAGAGTGGGTTCAAAATCTTCAAATAAGGCCCATTTTTATTTTCTTAATATTTTGGAATAAAAAATTAAAACCTGAAACTTCTCGCTAGGTGTCTCTATGAAACTTTGTACAGGTTTCCATTGTTTTTTTAGAGTTAAAATTCTGAAAATGTTTCCCCGAAGCAAAAGTTACACCAAAATATTAAACTTTTATTTTGCCGTTTAAAAATTTATTCAACAAAATTTTTATAAATCTTTAAGATAACTTATCTGGTAACCTTCCCCGTGCACTAAAGAAAAAAAAAGCATGTAAATAGTGCCGGTTAGGAAAATTTATTATCGGAATCAAAAATTTAGTATTTAAAAACAAAATTTTAAATATTTCAAGAATTTAACATATCCACAAGATATAAATATAATTGGAAATATTATTGAAATAATCTTCTGATTTAACCTTCCATAGGCACGGTAATTTTCTATACAGTTCAATGAACGGTATTAAAAATTCGAAATTAAAGAATAATTTTTCAACTTCCATTTTGTTCGAAAACAAGCGGTAAACTAATAGAAACTAAAGCCGGCGAACCTTCAGGCGTCTGGTATCTCGCGTCCAGGACCCCACTCACGGAGACTTTTGGCGCCAGGAATTCGGTCTGGACTGAGATTCCAGACACCAGATTTTTGTCATCTGACGTCTCACCAAGACACTCCACTGACGGAGACTTTTGACGCCCCAGATACCAAAAGTCCGTCGTCCCAGATGACAGAAGTCTACGTGAGTGGCCGGCTTAAGACGCAACTTTAGGTATTTGATTTATACAAAATACACTGCTGGCCACCCAAATTGCAACACCAAGACAGACAAGAGATATCACAACAAAATTTATTTTGTAGATAACATGTTGACCAAGTATCAAATGATTAAATTTATAGACTTCTGTGAAGTGTGGTTCCTGCCAAAATCAGTAGCCAGAGTAGCCGCCATTGTTGGAGATCACCGCTGCCACACGCCTCGGCATTGATTCAAAGAGACTTTGGATGAGTTCTTGGGGTACAGCAGACCAAGCAGCTTCCACACGTTGTCAAAGTTGATCTGCTGTGACAGCTGGGGATGGAATCTGGGTCAATCATAGAGAAACCATGAACCACATGTTTTCTATCGGCGAAAGATCCGGAGAGCGAGGCGGCCAGGGAAGCAATTCAATCTGGCGATTGACGAAGAACCGTTGGACAATGCGTGCCACGTGTGGTCGCGCATTATCCTGTTGAAATATGGCTGTGAGCAAGCCCTGAATGTAAAGAAGGACAACTGGCTCCAACACCTCGGAGATGTAGCGCTGGCTGTTTAAAGTACCGGCAATGCGTACTAGAGGTGTGCGAGAGTGATATCCAATACCGCCCCATACCATAATACCCGGTGCAGGACCAGTGTGGCGGTGCATAACGCAGCTGTTCAGCATCCTCTCTTCACGGTGTCTCCAGACTCGAATGCGACCATCGTGGTGTTGCAGACAGAAGCGTGACTCGTCAGTAAAGACAATTTCATTCCATTCTGCCGTCCACATCCTTCTGTCATCGCACCATTGGCGGCGGAGACGTCTGTGGTTCTGCGTCAAGGGTAGACAAAGCAATGGACGTCTTGCGGACAGACCACTCTGCTGTAAACGGCGTCGAATGGTACGCGCAGACACTGGATGATGCGTTACAGACTGCATGTGCTGTGCTATGGTTCGTGATGTGACTGAGCGATCCGTCACTGCCATGCGCACAATTTGCCTGTCATCACGTGAAGTGGTGCGCTGAGGTGGATGCGATCGAACACGCCGGTCCGTCGTACCCACCTGCATCCAACGATCACATATCCGCATTACAGTTGTTTGGTTTCGTCCAACACGACTACCGATTTCCCTGAAAGATAATCCACAATCTCGGTAGGCCACTATCCTTCCTCTGTCGAACTCGGATACTTGATCAAAAGATGATTGCTGTTTTCGACGAGGCATAATTGATCGTTTTTTTGAAAAAACCACAAGAAAAACACAATTGCCGAACTTGAAATCGTCGAAATCTCCAAGCCTTAAATAGCGCTTTGAAGTCGCGCCACAGCCGCGCGTGATGTGCGTCTGCGCTGAAATTCTAATCATTTGCATATCTCACCTCCGCTAATGCATGTTGTAAATTTCATGTTATTTGCATGTTTCCTTCAGGGTGTTGCATTTACAGTGGCCAGCAGTGTATGACCGAGCAACATGATGCAATAGCTAATAGATCCGGAATCGAAAACCCGAAAAATTTCTGCGTTATCTATATATAGTATAAAGCAGTTCCGTAACTGACTGACTCACTGACTGACTGACTGACTGACTGACATACAACGCACAGACCAAACCGCTGGATCTAAAGGGCTGACATTTTGCATGGCGATTCTTCTTATACTGTAGGGGTGCACTAAGAAAGATTTTTGAAAAATTCTTCTTAGATTTTTTTAATTAAATTTTTAAGCTGTTTTAGTAACTTTTTTAAAGTTTGCATTTAAAATAATAATTTGAGGGTTATAAAATCTATATCACAAGAAAGATCATAAAAATTCCTTTAAAATTAAATCTTTTTCGAATCTTTACCTCCATTTTCTGATTTTTGGTGAATTTTTAAAGATTAATTTTTAGAATTTAATTTATTAAATGCTGATCATGTGATTTCTTTTTCTGGTACGTTAAATAAATTTATCGTCACATGCATAACAACTAAATAGACACAAATTTTTTTTTTCTTGCTAATGCGGCAGACGATTGGACATTATCCAAAAAATATTAAAATACAATAAAAGATATTATGTTCCTCAAACTGTACTATATTAACTGTAATATAGTGTTTAGTATGTCCTATTACATTTAATTTGAATATTTTCTTTTAGATTATTTTGTCTATAAAAATATCCCTTACGATTTTTTTATAAGTATATTTTTTTGTTTTTTTTACATCAATTGTATACATTGATCGTAGGATTTATTATAAATATATATATATAAATAAATAAATAAATATATATATATATATATATATATATATATATATATATATATATATATATATATATATATATATATATATATATATATATATATATATATATATATATATATATATATCTTTACTTATATAAAAGCCTAGATGTAGGTAACCATTCCGGGACGGACCAAGTCGGGAATATCTTAACATTGCCACGCCATTTTCTGAAATTTTTCTTGAAAATAAAATACCACAAAAGTTACATATTTTGAAAGCCCTTTAAAAAATATGAAAATTCCAAGTGAACACCCTAGCTCAAAACCGTTTAGTTTTTGAAATATCTTCAAATTAAAATATCCATTGAAAATAATCATTTATTCAATTGAGTCATAACCCGCGTTTAATAACCCACGGAAGTTTTGTTAGAAGAGACTACCGGAAATTTTTTTTTCGGATAATTTTTACAATTTTTATATATTTTTCTCATATACAATTACGCAAGAGACAGTTAATAAGTTTTATTATTATGTGTTTCCTTATTTTATGTATTTCTTAAAAAAATTAGCTTAAAGATCAATTTCTTATCACATTTAAAAATGTTGATACGCAAATGGGGAATTTTTGCCAGAGAAATCGCTTGAATTCCAAAACTATGCTTCTGTTTGGGAGCAACCTTTTTGAAATAATGCTCCCAAATAACACCTATTTCGAGGGGGAAAAATACTTCTGCCCGCCAAACATTCTCTCCACAACAAACGTTTCGCAAATTTACGAGTAATATGTGCCATGCATTTAAAAGGAAACGCATAGATTACGCCCGTTGATATTTCGAATGAGGAAAAGGATGATCAGCCTGAAAAAGAGGAACAAAAACACCGTTTTAAAAACACGAAAAAAAAAAAGAAGAGACATCGTTCCTGGGCATATGAGTACTGCTATTTGCATGTGACCGCACGCACCGGCTCAGACACAGTTACGTCTACACACAGATGGAGAGAATGGAGCGAAATAAAACTGCACGGAGGCGAATTTCCTCTTCCATTTGTTATTCTTGCTGATGTTCGAGGAAGTGGCCTCGCCTGTTCTCCGTTCCTAATTGCGACCGGCTTGCGTCAAAGCCGTAGCTCACAGGGATTAATAATCGGTCAGAAAAATCTTGGATGTGAGCAGTTGGGAAAAGGAAGCCAGTTTGTTTCGGCAACTAATGCTACCAGCCATTTCAAACTTTCTGAGGAGAAGGCATTGTAAAGTACTCTGGCCAAAAAATGTCTAGTCAAAATTATTTGCAGTCCCTACTTAAGATGATGTTTACAGTTATTTCCATAAGGGATCCTTAAATCTAAAATCGAAAAATTTATTTTTCCCACCGGATTGCTTCTGAAAATTTCGGACAGCTTATTGCGTACTCACCAGAGAAGGTAAGAAATCCGGGCTGTCCGGGCCTCAAAAATACCCGGACAGCTTGGCGAGTCCGCAGAGGCCCCTTTCCCGCCTGGACTTTTTGAGGGCCAATACAATTCCCTCTCTCTCTCTACAGGGAGTTATGATAGAGACACCACTTTGCAATGACCTGGTCTCCCTTAATGAACTCCACATTCTCTTCCGTCTAGGAGAGACCAAAGGACGCCCAATCAAAATCCTTTTCATTTGTCACCGCTATAAGGATCCAATCTCTTCTACACACTACCACCCAAAATCATTCTTTCACTTAAAAAAACAACTAAACTCACTCTGAAATACACATGGACCTGCTTACCGGACAGTAATGCGCTGACAACATGGAGCCATTGATCATCTCCTTTGATGGACTTCTCAATTTTCCCCGCTATAAGGATTCAATCTCTTCTACACGCTACCACTCAAAATCATTCTTCCACTTAAAAAAACAACTAAACTCACTCTGAAATACACATGGACCTGCTTACCGGACAGTAATGCCCTGACACTACGGAGCCATCGATCTTTGATGGACTTCTCATTTTTCCCCGCCTGATGGTGCATCCACACATAAGCAGAGCAAATATGCAGTAAGCACCCCCGACTCCTCTTGATACATTTTGGGATCGATTAGTCACGCTCCTCTCCCCCCCCCTGATATTCCAAAGCGATGTGTGAATGAACACTAGACTGTCTTCCAGACGTTCCCCCCATTTAGAACCCCCCGCAAGGTCCCTCATCTCTCTTTGATGAACTGTGAAAAACCGCACTGAGGAGCGATCGCTGCAGAGCGCTCTGCCCCATAAATAATTGTTTTCCCCGCAGAATGCTCTGCAGTTCAGCATGTGTGTGGACGCCTTATGAGACGTGCCTGGGAGGTCCGATCTCTAGTCATAATTATTTTCTCACAGTGTGACATTGTAACGATTTAATCTCTACTATATACTCTCACGATCTTTATTGTACTCTTGAAACCCCTAAACTTACTTAGAAATCGGATCCGGACCTCCTACTTATTGAAAGCGTGCCAACCCTTTTGCTTACCGGACGTGTTACACCACCAATCCGTGCTATGATTTTCTTTAAGGAATCGCCCAATTGTTCACCGTTGCGTGAGAGTGTTTTGACGTAGGATTACGTTCCTCCATAACGGTCCTGCGGACAGCAAAATTTCAGATGTCCAGGGATTTCTCGCGAGTTATAATTTTGGCAGGGCGCCAAACCCAGTCTGTATCGCTTGGACAAGCAGTAAACAGTTAAACAGAAAAGTACCAAAATACGTCAAAATTTTGACATATATATTCACGCACATATATATAGATACATATATACATAACACATACATACATATATACATACAAAAGAGGTAAGCAACGATAAGTAATCCTACGTTAATAACCCACGGTAGAAGATACTACCTGAAATTTTTTTAGTTGGTTTCGCTACCGGAGGGCTAAACAGATCGGTAGCTACATATAAAAGCCGAATCCAAACGGTGGAATTTGAACTCGCAGACCCTGGTTCCACCAAAGACCAGGCCCCTAACCATTCGGCAAATCGTTCGGCTCCACCTGAATAGGACAAGGACGTCCGATCGAATTTGCTTATATTTTTCCATTAGTCGCTACCATAGCGATTCGATCTCTACCGTATACTAATCACTCGCAATCACTTTATCTCTGTACGAGCAGTTTAGTTCGCTCGGGAAACCCCAGACAGCCTGACATAGAGCCTGATTGTTTCAGTAGATAACTGCTATGATTACCAGTGACTACTTAGGCACAATTTGCTTAGTTCGACTACATATAAACTCGCTTGAGTGTTTAAAGAGATTAGGACCTAGTTATTGTAATGATGTAAAGTTTTTTTCTGCTTTGCCAATTCGGGGCACTTGTCAGTGAAGACATTCACACTTTATTCGAGAGAATCGTTGATTGCAAAGTTAGGGGAGGAGCTCGTACCTTCTCCGACCCACTGATTTCGTAGAAGGATTTAACGGATTTAACATGCCTATATCTGGCCTAGACCCGAAGGTATTTTTGAGGGCCAAATCAATATCTCCAAAATAAGTTGGTCGTTGTTGTTGTTGATAATGCGGAGGCTATTGTATATTAAACATTTGCCCTGAATATGAATTACCGGACTTACAACGTCTCACAGACACCAGACCAGTTGTGGTAAACATCGAACGCGGACGGACGCCTTAATTCCCACCGCGAGACTTCTGGCCATTCATTGAAGGAGGCACCGTAAAGGTGGCCAGCATTACCCCCTACAGGCCGGTACCGTAATTTAGAACCAAGACAAGTGCCGAAACCGATACACTTGACCCAGCAACCCCAGAGGTAAGTTTGAGAACTTGAAGGACTTTGCAGACACGACAGATTTTACGTGCACCAGCGACCATTAACATACACGGCGGTGCATTTGCCAGCGGCCAGCATCGAACCAGAGACGTTTAGATCACTGGCCCGCTGGTTTTGCTTACTGGGCCACCGCGCCCCCCAAAATAAATTGGTAATATAATAATTTTCTAATTTATTATTTGGTGATATTATAGTTTTGTGGGGTAAGATCGTATCGTTGAGTATTTCCATCAAACTGTTAGCTTAAATAGTTCTATCTAAGACGAGTCTGGGACCATCACTATTAAGGATTCCAGAAATCCATTGACGTTCACGGATATGTTTCGAGAAAGGCCCGATGGTTATATTTTGGCAATAATTTTGTAGAGGGTATAGACGAACCCAGCTCTGAGACTTTATATTCTCAATAAAAGTTTATACTTCATTGGTCAGAAGATTTTTCATTACATTGTCCTCTGACTAAATAATTAAAAAAGTTATTTTCACTAGCAGCACCATGTGAATGCCGATTACAGATCTTAAGTGCATATCAGTAAAATAGATAAAAAGTAGTGAGTGAAAGTTGAAGTAAAATTCTTAGATTTGAATTTTTTTTTACAAAAAGGGTGAGACGCTAAGATGTCAGTATTGATTGTTTTTAATCTTTTTTCTTTACAAAATCCATTTTTAAAAAAGACAGTAATCGAAACCTTTCACTCTCTTTGCTGTAAAACAAGAGGTTTTACTACTAGAGTTAAATATTAAGCGCTCATGGTTTACTACAAAGAAATTTGAATTTAATTTTTCTCTCATTCTCACTTTTCTACAGTTGTGTGAATTATGTAGTCATGGAAAACAAAATAGCTTTTACCCCAACAGTTTATTTGCCCCGTGGGGGGGTACCCTCACGGGCATGAATTTAGTGCAATACAGCAGCTCCTGTTTGTTTTATACTGTAAGGCAGTGGTGCGCAAACTTTTTCCCACCATAACCATTTTTTTTAATAAAAAAAATCACGTGATCCCCCCAATGAAAATTTATTAGTAAAAATAATTTTTAAAAAATTAGGAAAATGTTAACAAAAGAATAGAAAAACGAAATATGCAAATTTTCAGAAACTATTTCAAAAATCAACGTACTGTAAATTTTTGGTACAGTCGAACCCCGTTATAACGAACTTCAAGGGACCAAAGGTTTTGTTCGCTTTATCAGGTTGTTTGCTATATTCGAACCGTCAAGAAAAATGCTAGAGTTCACAAAATGTATAACTCATTAGTTGCAATGTGTATTCAATAATGATATATTAAAAAAACGATAAAATCTACTAAAAATTATCATTAATGAATTAAATCGACTAAAATCGATTACAATAAACTGACACAATACTTATTAAATTGCGTACAATAGGAAAACGCCGGGACCAAAATTTTCGTTCGTTATATCCGTGAGTTCGTTATATACCGGGTTCACTATAACGGAGTTCAAGGGACCAAAGGTTTTGTTCGCTATATCCGAACCGTTAAGAAAAATGCTAGAGTTCACAAAATGTATAACTCATTAGTTGCAATGTGTATTCAATAATGATGTATTAATAAAATGATAAAATCTACTAAAAATGATCATTAATGAATTAAATCGACTAAAATCGATTACATTCAACTGACACAATACTAATTAAATTACGTACCATAGGAAAACAACGGGACCAAAATTTTTGTTCGTTATATCCGTGAGTTCGTTATATACCGGGTTCGCTATAACGGGGTTCGACTGTATATATTTACTTTGTATAATAGCAATAATAAAAAAAAGTCTTCCTTGCTATCTACACTTTTTTTTAACCAAATCTCAGGTGACGAAAACTTCCTATTTAAAGATTCATATGTATTTGTATTTAATTTAGTCAAAAATTAACAAACATTAAAATTAAAAAAGGAGCATGATTTTAAAATTATAAGCTTCATATTAAAAATTTAAAATTATAAATTTTATTTATCTATATAAAACTAAAGTAGAAAAAAATAATGAGAAGGGTGAACCTGGACTTCAGATAGTAATTGTTCAATATTTGGTGAAATATTTGAGAATGCTTCTCTCCTATCATCGTTGTTTGGTTTTTAGAGCTACTCATTTTGAAAAACCAGTCTCGCACTATATCAAAGCGAATGGAAGCAATATAGCTTTGTAAGACTGTTTGACATCTTATTTAACAATATCATATATTTTTAACATATAAAGAAAATAAATAAAAATATTTAAAATATGTAATTATGGAAAGTTTAAAGTATGTTTTTAATTAAATAATTTAATCTATATATATAAAACAGTTTCGTAACTGACTGACTGACTGACTGACAGATAACGTACAAACCAAACTGTTGGACCTAAAGGGCTGAAATTTTGCATGGCAATTCTTTTTATAGTGTAAGGGTGCACTAAGAAAGATTTTTGAAAAATTCTTCTTAGATTTTTTTAAATTAAATTATTAAGCTGTTTTAGTATTTTTTTTAAAGTTTGCATTTAAAATAATAATTTGAGGGTTATAAAATTTATATCACGAGAAAGATCGTAAAAATTCCTTTAAAATGAGACTTTTTTTCGAATCTTTACCTCCATTTTTTTTTATTTTTGGTGAATTTTTAAAGATTAATTTTAAGAATTTAATTTATTAAATGCTGATCACGTGATTTCTTTTTCTGGTAAAATTCTTATAGTGTAGGGGTGCACAAAGGAAGAATTTTAAAAAAAATCCTCTTAGATTTTTTAAAATTGAATTTTTGAGCTGTTTTTGTAACATTCTTTAAAGTTTGCATTTAAAATAATAATCTGAGGGTTGTAAAATTTATATCACGTGAAAGAACATAAAAATTCCTTTAAAATGAAATTTTTTTCGAATCTTTACCTCCATTTTCTGATTTTTTGGTGAACTTTTAAAGATTAATTTTTAGAATTAAATTTATTAAATGCTGATCACGTGGTTTCTTTTCTTTTGGTGATGCTTTAAATTAACTTTACGTCACGTGCATAAATAACGAAATATATTGACAAAAAAATATTAAAATACTGTAAAAGGTAAAATTTAACCACTAGACTATTAGAGATGAAAGTTTTTTAAGAACTAGGGGCGAAGCCCCTAGGCTCGCTACGCTCGCTCTGTTATGGCTAATAGCGAGATACATTAGGGTGATTCTCGGGCAATGTAACAGCTTCCATCCATTTACTGTTGTCACCCTTAATGCGAAGGGCGTTTCATCACTGTTGAATTATCAGCTTTAAAATTCAATTTAAAATCGCAAATTTAAGATATAGACTTGAAATGAGGTTTATGTGAATAAGAAAGCTTTCAGCTTCCAGATGATGTAAATATTTTCTTTGTAAGATAAAAACTCGAGGAGCATCGATATTACATCCACATAGGGGACGATATTTCTTGAAAAACTGTGTTTCATTTTTTTGATGAAAATATTAGTCTATTTTAAAATATTTTTAAACAAATGAGGTCTAGTTTGAAAGAGAAATGTCTATAGTCTTAGACTGCAAAAAGATCAAAATTCTACGATCACTTTTTGGCGAGTTATCGTAATCTGAAGATGAAAAAGTCAATATAGGTTTAGTTTGAAAGAGAAATGTCTATAGTCTTAGATTGTAAAACGATCAAAATTCTTCTATCATTTTTTGCCGAGTTATCGTAATCTGAAGATGAAAAAGTCAATATTTTCCCACAAAACATAAAATAGTAAAAAAACTTAAAGTCCGACGAAGATGAGACATATCTTACTTTGGTCCCCCTATTTTTCTGCATCCATTGGTATCGCTCTCGACCCCATACCCCCAGCCGTATCGGAGGAGATAGCGTGACAAGCTTTTGACAGCGGCAGCGGGAGTTACTTTTTTTTAGAATAGAGAGATTTAATTCAAATTAGTATGTTTTATGGACATTAAACATACAAATTAATTGCATACATTGACCGTTGTATTTAATTTGAATATTTTCTTCTACATTATTTGGTCTATAAAAATGTCCGTTACGATTTTTTATAATGTTTTTGGGGGGCATTAGTTGCATACATTGGACGTTGTATTTATTATAAATATTTGGAAGACCTCAGACTATTTTCCGCGACCTTTAATTTTTATATTTCCAATGAAACATCTAAAATTAAGTATTTTATTTTGCAACTATAACTAGGTTGTTTTTTACATTGTCGATGAGGAGAAAGTTTTTAAAATAGGGTCCTATCGAGCCTAATGTGCCTTATGGTAAATGCCCTATCTGTTTCATATTAACTTGACTTGCCTCTCTTTACCCGTAGAAAGTTATTCGCAACAGACTTCGTTTCTATAAATGATATAGCTGTTTTTTTTTTTTTTTGCGTATCTTTTTTAACCGTTAGAGAAGATTTCCGAACTTTTTTACAGCTACCCGTTCATCTATATCTAAACCCAAGATTATGGAGAAAATTCTAATTTTTAGGAGCAGTTCGCTATTATTATTTTAGACATGAAAGGTATGTTTAGACACAGATATACGGTTACTGAAATCGGGAACAGTGCTTTACTCCATTAGGTATTTGACAGCTTTTTATCTCTTTATTTATCATTCATAATGGGAACGAACATATCACGCTGTACGACATCTTTTTACCCTTAAAAAACCTTTTCTTGACACTACCGCTGGATTATAATGACACAGAAATTTACTCGGAGGATTAGCGGAACACAAACGGTTACGAAACGGCCCATATTTTCGGGGTGAGTAGAAATAGGATTACTCCATTATGTGCAGGGCAAAAAAAAGATCCTTTGCAGAGAGAAATGCGTGCTTCGGAGATACAGTTCTGTGTTATCGCGAGTTGGTCGGTTTGGGAAAAAAGATAACGAAAGGCCGTAAACACGTCCAGCATTTGGACGACATCTGTGTGTAGGCGATAGGAAAACGAGTCCAGTTTTTAGTCTTAGGAATTCCTAAGCTTAAAAGATAAAACCACTTCTTTGAGTTGTGCAGTGTCAAAGCTTTGCTCATTTAGCTGACCAATATTGGACTGGAGTAATTTGACGCCTAGGATGCATTAAAAGTTGGGAGTATTTTACAGAAAACATGAAAAAATAATTTCTACGGGAACAGGCCTCGCTGCTATTTATCCAAGTAATTCATTTGTTTACTGGCTGAAACCAGTTGATGCAGTAATTATTATATGGGGCACATTTCCATCATCTAAGATCGAACATAAAAAATATTCCTTAGGTTAGATAGTTTGTTCTACAGATTAAATAGGTATAGTTATAATCCAAAAGCAATACCGGCCATACCCGAAAGTATACGGTACGTAATGGCTGACGACTAGTCGTGCGATGGCTTACAAACTTCAACAATTAAATTACATTTCTTACATAATTCAAAACAGCAAAGTTCAAAAGCTTCATAGCTCAATACACGAGAAAAACTCCAATTTCATCCATGACTACGATTAATCAAATATATACAATTAATACAATTTATACAATCACAAATGGTATATAAAATACAAAATTTACTTTCAAGTATAAACAACAAACCAGAATTATAAACTTAACTTTAAATAAAAAAATAGCACCTTTACAAACAATATAAGCATAACTATTAAGCACATAAAACATGTTAAAAAATATAAGCATCTTACAAGCAATTTAAACAAAGCCAATAAACGTGTTGTATAAGCTCATATACAAACTATTAGACATCTGTATACAATTATAAACAACTTTGCTAACAATTATACATAGCAAAACTTTTTCAGTTAACTATTATTTCCATGAACATCGAAACAAACACATTAAACTTGACACTATGACATTAACCTATAGAGAAATTCTAAAGAATATCCGACCCGTCCGAAGGGCCAGAGGCCAGGCCCAGGCCCAAGAACAAAAACCAAATTACTAATGGTAAACCAAACCTACTTAATAGTAAATATTTTACGTAGTTATAAATAATAAATATAGGCCAGGTTTCGTTATTCCCAGCAAATCTAGGTATAGTTATAAATAGATATTATTTGTTTGCTTATAGCTAGGATCATATTAGAGTAATTTAGGGCTTCAGGCTATGATATGAATCTTTCTTTTGCCCTGCGAGCGAAGACCAAAATTTTATCGTAGGGATAAATAGACCATGGTCCATCTCACATTTCCTTTCGCGTACAATGGAAGGAATAAAAGTAACTGAATTAGAAATAAATAACCGTGATCCTTCTCACATGTCACTAGAAGAAATAAATGTAACTGAATAAGGGATAAATAGGTAGCGACCTTTCTCGCAATTACCACATACATACCCTAAAACAGTGATTCTCAACCTTCCCATGGACGAGAGCACATCGAAGTTTTCTGAGAGCATGGTGTGCACAACCAATGGTTTTTGTATCACAGATTATCATTATTTACATAATAGAAATATTTTTTATACAACAGTACGTTACCAACCCTTTAATATTATTACAGCAATTATGTCTTGAAAAATAATTAAAAAAAAGAGGAATCATAAATAAAAGTATGATTATTTTATTTTCTAAGTAGGTACATGGAGATAAAAAAAATAAGTAGTATAAATGGGTTTATTACTTATAAATACTTTATTTAAATTTGAATGAAATTTTTGACTCTGAACTGAATTAGCTAATTTTGCGTAATTTGGACTATAAGATGATATTCCTGTCCTTAAGCAATCGTCAAGATGTTCATCAGTAAGTTGCCGCCGAATGACGATCAGTGTGCTGTTGGGGAGTGTTGTCCACATTTTTACACATTTTTACTCAACGCAGTATATAATAAAACTAGGTGGCCCGTACGACCCTTTCGCATGCGATTAAAATATAATAAATTTTATAGCGAGGTTGGCGATTTGTAGTAGGAGGAAAGAAGAGCCGGTTCATTTGTAGCCATTGTTTATGTGTTAAATAACAATGGTGCGTAAGGATAATACAAAACCAATTACAAAACGCTTTTGGCCACAATATTGGAGGTGAAGCATAAGACAAAACAGGGGAACATGAGAAATGTTACACGTCAAAACACCTTTGTAGACAGTATTAAAAGTTAAATATGACACAAACACGTGGAAAATGTGATATTTACATTACAAAACCTCTCTGTCCACACTATTTGACCGTGCTGTTTCGACGCATCCAGGGAAAGAACTTTAGGGCTAAAAGTCAATGTTTCACTTCGAATTTTAAACAAACAATACACTGTGTCATTCTGAATTAACAATTCTTCTGAAGCGGAGAAGTTAATCTTTAAAATGGTACCTCATTTATCGATTTTGGTTAAGTATGAAGGGAGAGAAAGGGATCGTCACAAAAAATCACCTTCTAGAAATAATATATATGATTTTTCCATGCAAAAAGAATATGTACACCTACGCAGATATTGCCAATAAAGAAACTCATTAATGAAATCACATAATGAGGTCAAAAGTAAACGGTTTTTAAATTTAAAAGTTCGGAGCGATTGATAATGGTGAAATAATAAAAAAGGGTAGCGCGCGCGCCATCATGGGGAAGAAAAATTGTTTATAATGTTTATACTTCGATTTTCAAACAAACAATAAGATGTGTAATTCTAAATTAACAATTCGCATGAAGCGGAAATCTTAATCTTTAAAATGGTACCTCATTTATCGATTTTTGTTAAGTATGAAGGGAGAGAAAGGGTTCGTCACAAAAAATCCCCTTCTAGAAATAATATATATGGGTTTTCCATGCAAAACGAATAATGTACACCTACGCGGATGATTCCAGCAAAGAAACTCATTAATTAAATCACAGAAGGAAAATAGAAGCAAACGATTTTTAAATTTAAAAGTTTAGAGCGATTGATAATGGTAAAATAATAAATAAAAAAGGTATCGCGCGCGCCATCACGGGGAAGAAAAATTGTTTATAATGTTTATACTTCGATTTTTAAACAAACAATAAGATGTGTAATTCTAAATTAACAATTCGCACGAAGCGAAGATCTTAATCTTTAAAATGGTACCTTATTTATCGATTTTGGTTAAGTATGAAGGAAGAAAAGGGATAAAACAAAAAAAAAACTTTTAGAAATAATAATTACAGATATGTAAAAGAAATTTAAGAACAAAGTCGGGTGCATTCCAACACCCTCGAGGGCGCGTTGAGAACCACTGCCCTAAAAAAAAAAAAATAACTGCATTAGAAATAAATAGATCGTGGTTCTTCTCAAATTTCCTTATACTGACAGTGGTCGAAATAAAATAATCTGAATTTAAGTTAAAAACGTTCTTTTTTGTAATTAACTAGGGGCTTCGCCCCTAGCCTCGCTACGCTCGCTCCTCTGATGAATCAAGTGAATGAATGACTCAATAGTTTTTTACAGCGATTGAGTCATTCGTTTGTTTACAGTTGAAGCTTCCCCCCCCTCCCGACGAAATGGATGAAGCCCGGCGAAATGGATGAATGGGTGAAAAATTGGATCTTCTTTCAAAGGAAACGAATGAGATTTTTTTTTGAAGTATTTCTTTAAAATTCAATTAAAAATCGAAATTTTAAGATAGAGACTTGAAATGAAGTTTATATGAATGAGAAAGCTTTCATCTTCCAGTTGATATAAATATTTTCTTTGTAACATAATAAGTCTGAGAGCATCGAATTTATATATCTCGAAACGCATAAATTTTTCCAAAAAAAAGGTTTTCAATTTTAATAAAAATATCAGTCTGTTTTAAATTATTTTTAAACAAATGAGGTCTTGTTTTTGTAAAAATAAAAAATTCTACGATCCTTTTTTGGCGAGTTATCGTAATCTGAACATGAAAAAGTCAATATTTTCCCACAAAACATAAAATTTAAAAAAAACTTAAAGTCCGACGAATATGAGACATGTCTGACTTTCTTCCCCACATTGTTCTGCATCGATTGGTATCGGTCTCGACCCCATACCCCCAGCGGTTTCGGAGGAGATAGCGTGACAAGCTTTTGACAGCGGCGGCGGCGCCGGCTGCGGCAGCGGCAGTTAGTTCTTTTTAGAATAGAGAGATCTTTCATCTGTTGGATATCGATAAACATTTAAGCATTAAGAAATCTGTTGGCATTTGTAGATTTTTCTTTCCGATATTCTTATGAAATGCTTGAAGATAAGGACATACATATATATATATATATATATATATATATATATATATATATATATATATATATACTAACCCGAAGTTCGATGTAGCGTTCAGCAGCATTGTACAATATTAAGATGTTTTATATTTATTTACAAACAAAAATTCTCTTATTTTCCACATTTCGCAAGCAGATTCTTTAATGAATGTTTATCTGGGTCAAAAGTTCGGTTCCAGGGATAGAGATTTCGACAAAAGTTAGTTCAATTCACTATTGAACCTAATCAATCGAGTCGTTAATTATTTATCTTTATATCATGAAGAAAATGGTTAACTTTTGCTAAATAGGACCAATAACGTAATGTAACAGCTAACAGAATCAGAATCAAAAACACAAAATTTGTATACTTTAATTACACAAAAGAACAAATATCATTTAAGTTAAAAATTAAGCCTCTTATAATCCGCAACTAAGCGTTATTAGGAATTATTAAGATAAGTTGTTATCGCATGCCCAGTATGAGTAAATTTTCTGCATAATTTCACTGGTATTCTCTTCATCGGTGTCGAATTATGCATTTGAGAGGCCCGAGGCAGAAATTAATTTGGGGCCCTTTCTGACGTTTTTTTAATATTAATTCACTTAGTTAAATACAAAAAAGACATTTGAAATTTTTATAAATTTTCATTTTTATAATCAGAACAATATAACAAAAAAATATTTTTAAAAATATTATTCAAGTTTAGTTGCTTAAGACACGAGCAGGAGACTACTTCCTTTAACTCTTCAGAGGGCACACAAAATTTGTGAACACCAGCAGGCGCGCGTGGCACAAGGTGCAACGTCTCTTTCAACCTTGATTATTCCTTTTGAAATAAACTTATTTTTTCAAATTGAAAATAATAATTCTGCTTTTTATGACACGATATAAAACGTTGATAACATTGAGATATATTTATAATTAAAGGCCAAAGAATTCAGATATTAATCGCCTTATTTCAAAACTGTTCGGTATATTGGATCTAAGGACAACTTGCGAATGGATTCCTATTATGTTCCAAAACCTAAAAAAAAATGAGATTGTCCATCTTCGTAATATGCGGGATACCGTGTAATGGCTGCACATTTGATCGACTACATCAACTCCTGCTTTTGTCCAGTATAATCGCTGGCTTACCACATTTATAGCACGGCTAACAATGAATGGAAAGGAATAAAGGGATCAGAAAATCAGACCTGCATTAGAAAGGGGTGTAGCTGTAAATAGAAACTGCTTAGAACATTCAAACCTTACATGTAAAAACAAACCATTCAAAATTACGAAAATGTTGCACTTTAAACACGGGCGCGCCCGCTGAAGGGTTAATGAGCTTCGGAATTGTACGTTCTCATTTTTATTGCGTAATATTATATAATAGAAATCTATCATAAAGTAAATTAAATACAAAAATCAGTAAAAACAGCACTCTACAATGCACTCAAAAAACGATTGACTTAGGATTGACTAAGTAGGTACTAACAATCGAGATAAGAATAATATAGAGACGGTAAGGACTCTGCAATCAGGTTAGGGATGTCGATGTCGGTCCAGGTAGTATTATACGTATTTATATGCCTTATCTTTATATGCCGTTTTGGAGTTTCCAAACATCTGTTAATCATCATGCAGGCGTTAGAACCCCAATTCTACGAATTTCCAAGGAAAATTGTATGTTTTTGCTTTCACACTGTGAACACAATAGTGACTACCTAAATAAATAAATTTAATATGTGAGTAGCTAAAATTATTTGGTTGATTTGGAGGTCCCTAGAGTTCCGACGGCCCGAGGCTTAAGCATCCGCCGCCTGTGAGGGAAATCCGCTACTGCATTTCATAATTTTCGGAATATTGGAGCTGGGTTCATGTTAGGTGGTTCTTCGGTATAATGGACTGTAAGTCTATACTTTTCTAATTCAAAAATACAATGTCGTTTTAGTGGTTTTATTAACAAACACAAACAAACATAACAACTAAATAGTTTTTTGCCCTATGGCAAGACCAACGCAGACAATACTGCGATGGAGCAATTTTTTAACACAGACCATACTGCGTAACGTCAACCTTCGCCTGTGGTCGGCGAGCTACTACTGCTGGTGATAGCAACAGAGTGTACCACGTGATCGCGCGGGGGAGCGCTCGGCCCCTGGGAGCGTAAGACGCAACTTTAGGTATTTGATTTATACAAAATATGATCGAGCAACATGATGCAATAGCTAATAGATCCAGAATAGAAAAACCTGAAAAATTTCTACGTTATCTGTATATAGTATAAAACAGTTCCGTAACTGACTGACATATAACGCACAGACCAAACCGCTGGACCTTAAGGGAATAAATTTTGCATGGCGATTCTTCTTATAGTGTAGGGGTGCACTAAGAAAGATTTTTGAAAAATTCTTCTTAGATTTTTTAAATTAAATTTTTAAGCTGTTTTAGTAACTTTTTTAAAGTTTGCATTTAAAATAATAATTTGAGGGTTATAAAATTTATATCACGAGACAAATTCCTTTAAAATGAGATCTTTTTCGAATCTTTACCTCTATTTTCTGATTTTTGGTGAATTTTTAAAGATTAATTTTTAGAATTTAATTTATTAAATGCTGATCACGTGATTTCTTTTTCTGGTACTTTAAATAAATTTAACGTCACGCGCATAACAACTAAATAGACAAAAAATAATAATTTTTTTTCTTGATAATGCGGCAGATGAGTTGACATTATCCAAAAAAATATTAAAATTCAATAAAAGATATTATGTTCCTCAAACTGTACTATATTAACTGTACTATATTCTTTAGTATGTCCTATTAGATTTAATTTGAATATTTTCTTCTACATTATTTTGTCTATAAAAATATCCGTTACGATTTTTTTGGCGTTAATTGCATACATTGACCGTTGTATTTAATTTGAACGTACTCCGTAGCGAAGTACGGGTTTTCAGCTAGTTAATTATAAATAAATAATATCCTTTAAGTTAAAAATAAATCCTCAAATAATCCGCAGCTAAGCGTCAACAAGCAGTATTAAGATAATTTGTTTTTGCATGCTCATTGTGAGTAAAATCCCTGTGCAATTTCTCTAATATCCTCCTCATAATTTTCGGAATATTTAAGAGCTCAAGATTGATATTTTGAATTGCGAAGATTTCTTAACATCCAATTCCAATACTATCGTAGCTGAGTCAGAGAGTCGATTTCAGTTTTCACAACCGTTTAGCTGAGTCAGAGTTATCTATACACTTTACGCTCGTATCTTGTCTAAAATAACCCATAGTTGGTGTCTCCAACCTGTCCTAACTTTCCCTGATAATTATGGAGGGGTTTGAAACAGCAAGCGATACCAGGTCCGATTAAACAAGAAAGGGGGGGGGGGGGGTGATAAGGTTCCCCTGACCAGCGAGCTTTCCAGGGCCTGGAGTAAAAGGTAGGAGTCAGGTAAGATTTTTCCCCCGGGCGCCGGAGTCGCGTCTCGACGCCCCTGAACGATAATGAATAAGGAGATTGTAGGTTTCATAGATGTCCCCAAAGGTCGATACTATGGCTTATTCTGGTGTTATCTGAACTCTCTATTTGAAAGGAAAAATCTGTACCTTGCAATAATTGGGTTAGCATGAAGTATTCAAGCACAAGCAGTTAAACCCAATAAATTAAAATTATTGTGGGATATAATTTCATACTTTTTAATAAAAAATAAAATAATAATTAACAGTTTTTATCGTTGTTTGGCCATTTCAGTTGATTTTATTAACCTTTAAACATTTTAAATGTCTATAGAATATAATTATATAGATTTCTATGTTATTTATATTGTGTTTAGTTTTAAATTGATTTTGGTTAACAATTATTCCACAATTTGACATTTACTTTACAGCTTTTAGTGGTACAATGATGAAAGGCCGCATCTACCTAAATTCTGAGATGTGCATAACATTTCACATGCTTTTTTTTACTATGTAATTTATACTGTGTTTAGTTTTTAAATTGATTTTGGTTAAGAAACATTCTTAAAGAAATTCCGGGCAAAGCCGGGTACTTCAACTAGTATAGAATATAAACCTTTGCCGCTTAATTTCCCAACTTATGAGTTCAACCCCAAAAGGGCCTCTTAAAAGAAAATTTTTTTAAAGGGGTTGCTACGGCAACATTAAGTTGCAGTTATTTTCGTTTCGCAGTAAAGGTTTTTAACACGTATTTATTCTCTTATAATCTAAGTCTGGTTGTAAAGGAGATTTTCAATAAATGAAGACAATGACCTGAAGGCGAAAGTCTGCCGTAGAACATATGTAAAAAATATTAAAAGCTCACCACTTTCAGACTTACCAAACCTACTATATTATTTTAAAGTTATAAAATATTATTTTAATAACAAAAGGTTAGGTTCACTATATATACGTTTAGAATTGCATTCCGAAAAAATTTTTTCATATATTTTTTAACCCTATCCAAAATGTATGTTTTAAAAAATGTGGCAGGAGGTCGGTAGTTTTTTGGTAACTAGAAGAGGGAATCAAAACTCTTTAAAATTTGGGAAACACTGATACAGATAAATGACAATGGAAAAATAGCATTTATATAATGAATAACATTTGTATGGTAACTTGTCATTGGAAAATAAAGGCTTTATTTATTCGATAAATTAGTAAATGCATATTTCTGAATTCTACCTCTTGTTTCAGAAAATCGCCATTTAAATGGAAAACATACAGGTATTTTCTAACGATTTTGAAATTGTTATCTTTTTTTATGCTAATAATGGCTCTTTTTGTCTTTTCGCTCTGAAAATAAAATTTTTGTATTATGATCTTAAAAAAATAAACTTAGAAAAAACATTCACTGCACTTTTAACCCAACACTTCATAAATCTGCATTTAACAGCTGTATTTTTCGTAAATATTTGGAGCTGAAGAGATATAAAAGTTGTTCGCGACGGAAATATGACGGATTGGTGCGTTTATCATCTTAAAGGTTAACCTCTTGAGAAATTTTGATTAGTTCATCCTGGAATCATGATACAATGCGGACACTTTTAACACAGTGAAATTAATATCATAGCTAGAGGTTGATTTAAATGGTTTGTAAAATATGACAGAACATTTTTAACGTAGGATTACATTCCTCCATAACGGTCCTCCGGAAAGCAAAATTTCAGACGCTAAAACCGTCCGTCGTCGCGAGTTATGATTTTGGAAGCGCGCCAAACACAGTCTGTATTGCTTGGGCAAGCAGTAAACAGTTACACATAAAAATACCAAAATTCGTCAAAATTTTGACATATATATATACATAACACATACATACAAAAGAGGTAAGCAACGATAAGTAATCCTACGTTAATAACCCACGGTAGTTTCATTAAAAGAGACTACCAGATTTTTTTTTTTTCAAATTTTTAAGACTTTGCTACCGACGTTTGAATAATTACTTTCAAACACAAAAAAAATGCAAAAATAAAAAATATGTATAAGTTTAAGTTTAATATAATAATGCCGTTAAAAATACCCACAGCGAATCAGCTGATCAGTCTCTTAATCGACAATAATCAACAATTCATTAAAAATACTACTTTTTAAAGAGGATTTCCGATCGTGGTACCAGACGTCTCTGCTCTTTTTACGTGTACATGCGTGACGCTGCATTTGTGTCAAATCTCCTTACCTCATTATTTTTCTTTGCCAGTCAAGTTTTTATCCGCATCTTCTTTAACTGTCCTTCTTGTGACCTTATGCTGCGTGCGATTGGTTAATTCGCTCTGCATACATGTTGCTTCCTTGCTTACTTTTCGACCTGCTTGAAAGAGAAAGTACAGATAACGGGAAAATAAAATTATTCAACTCTCTGGCGGTCAAGAAGGCTAATTGAATTCCGCGGAACCATACTAAAAGGCTTTTGGGTACTCGCTTAATTGCGTTTGGTACGAACCATGTTAAAGTGTGTGGAAAATTTTCCGCTGTTTGACGGCTTGCATTTAAGAATTTGTCCTCAAAAAAGTTGTTTTCAAATACAGAAGAAAAAAAATCTCACGTAGTCTCTTCTAACAAAACTACCGCGGGTTATTAACGTAGGATTACTTATCGTTGCTTACCTCTTTTGTGTGTAGATATGTATGTATGTGTTATGTATATATGCATCTATATATATGTACGTATGTGTATATATATATATATATATATATATATATATATATATATATACATATATGTATGTCAAAATTTTGACGCATTTTGGTACTTTTCTGTTTAACTGTTTACTGCTTGTCCAAGCAATACAGACTGGGTTTGGCATGAAGTCAAAATTATAACTCGCGAGGTACGGACGGACGGTTTTAACGTCTGAAATTTTCCTTTCCGGAGGACCGTTATGGAGGAACGTAATTCTACGTTAAAATCCTACAATTATTTATTTTTTATTTATTTAAAACCAAATAGCTGCAGTTGAAAGTATTCAAAAATGAAAGTAAATGGACTATACTTGTGAGGATTTATATTTGACAGCTTAGTAACATACACACAAAGTTAATGCTTTAACTTGTTCAATGGGCAACGTTCAATGTCTTAACATAACTCTCTTTTATTATTATCAACTGACTTTTTGTTTTCAGGCATGAAGATTCTGATTTTCCTCTAGTCTATCTACTAAGTATTTTTATAATTTCTCTTATTTTATAAAAGAAATTATCTTACTGGGTTTAAATGAAAGTGCAGTCAACCTTGCTTCTCACAGGTTCAAATTTCATGGATTTCATCATTCACGTGTTTTTTTCCCATCGATGTACCAAATAATAATTTAAACTGGATATTTGCAGCTACTGCTGAAGTAAATGTATCCTGTTTGTGAAACTCATATCTTGTGTGTTGGCTGAACAATTATGTAGTGTTTTGCAAACTTCAACATAAATAAATCATAAATCTCTTTCATTAAAAGTAATATATTTTATTTCAAATTCTAAATAGTTTTTATGTCAAAGGTTCAAACAAAAAATAACCAAATTTTTTTAACGTTTGATTGGCACAATTTTTGGTTTTCTAATAGCTCTGACACTTTAAACCAACAATGTTTACTTATAATTAAATACTTTCTGCATTATTATTTTTTAATTTCAACAGGGATCTACCATACACTCTATAGTGAACTATCCATGTAATGCATATCAAGAGAAAAAGTTTAGAAAAATATTTTGCCCCAGTCAAACACAAATTGACAGTAAAAATGTCAACCTTTACGGTCAATTACGGCTTTATTTAGGAGAAGCTCATAAATAAAGCAATATAACTTATTTCATCCAAATGAAAAAGGAGTTCTAACTTTTTTTTGTCAATTTAATTAAATCCTATTGGAGTCGCGATGCTTAAATCCTTTATGGGAGTCCAAGGCACAAAATTCTCGATAAAAGACTCATATTTTGTTTTCTTTGACAGCCCGGGATCTGATTTTCTCTAAAAGGCGATTTCAGGACAACATTTTTATGGTCATTGTCCTCCTATATTAAATTTTTAAATCGCGTAGGTCTAACGTTAAGAACGATTCTTTAATATTTTGTCCAAACCTAACTTCTTCAATGAGCACCGGTTAGTCTGTCCAGAAATATTGTTAAAAAAATTAGAAAATAATGGTTAATTTACATGAGAAATCTATGAAATAAAAGTTTAATCATCGAAGCATTAAAGCCTTAACATTATTCTAAAATGCTAAACTTGACATTAGATTGCTCCCCTCCTCGGTACTTTTGTATCACATGTGATACAAAAGTTTGATATTTTTTCAACAAGGTTGAATAACAGCAAAGATTCTGAAACCGGTTGTATCATATGTGATATAAATTGAAATACCTTCCTTAATTTTTTCTTCTCGTCAACTGATGGCAGTACTTGTCCACGATTGTGTTTGTAATAGCGTCTTTGAATCAAAGTACGATGTCTGAACGCCGTCGAAACAAGTTTCTTTATTACTTAATTATGCAAATATTAAACTAATTTTAAAATATACGTTTTCTTTGTATATGTACGAGTTACTTATTTATATCAACAAAGGAAATTTTCTCGGAAATATTATGCATATTAACTTGTTAACCTTTTTGTATCACATGTGATACAGTGGAATGCTATGACGTCAAATCAAGTTTTTGTGTGTTTTTGCCAATGTTTTTTTGTCTATTTTTTTAGTTGTATTTACGTAGGTTTAGAAGTTGATAAAAGCATTATTTCTTGAGTGAAAATCTTCAGTTGAAGTGTTTGCTTTATATTTTTACACATTTTTTGCACATTCCGCATGAAGCAGCTCGTAATAAAGAGGCTAGACATATGCCAGAAATTATTGGGGATAGGACCCATCGAAGCAGATGCAGAAATGATAAGTGCTCGGCCTTAACCACTATACAGTGTACAGAATGCAAGGTGTTTTATGTTATACAGCATCAAGAAATTGTTTTAAATCATTTCATTAAAAATATAAAATAATATAAATGTAACACAAGATACTGATTATGCTTATTTTTCATGCAGCATTCATGTATTTTATGTATTATGTGATACAAACTCAGAATTAACTAATTGAAACAGTCTTAGCTAATATTTAAAAAATTCTGATTCTAGTGTCTCGGCCCTGATGTATCACATGTGATACATGCCCCCTAGCCCCTATATTTTTAAAGAAAAAATTAAAACCCCCATTACTACTTCATGACCTAAACAACTATTTAAGTACCACTTACAAAGTATATACTTTTTATATTTGCCTCGGGTCTCAGGAGGATTAGACTGCTACACTAAACTATCAGTTATCCGTGTTAACTTATGTACAGTTGGGCACAGAAATCAAATAACGCGTATAAACCAAATATGGGCCTGCAAATCCCCAACATTGAACTATTTTAAATAGGGTTACGTTTAGATAATAGAACAACTTAGATATCCAGTTTTTCGTTTCGTAAAAGTTTATTATACTCCTTATTTTACCGAGTCATGCCGACTTTCTACACTGGTGAAATAAATTAAGAGAATTTGCATATTTTATCGAATTTTATGAAAAGAACTGAACTGAATATAAAACCACTGCTTCTAGACAAAAATGCAAATCTTGTACGTCAAATACATAAGCGTACACGTGTGTGTAGACGGAGCCAGTAGAGAAACAGGCTTTATAAGCGCGCGTAAGTTAAGACGCATTTTGTTCGCTATCACACCTCGGCGAATTTCTTGGTGTTATTTTGCAGCAATCGGTTAATTTCAAATTGTAACAGTAAAAATGAGAAACCACCAACGTTTAGATGATGGAATGAGGTGGTGAATTGTGGGGAGGCTAGAAGCAGGTCAATCTCAAGTCCAAATTTGTAGAGAGTTCAATTTAACGCCCAGCGTCGCGTGTAACTTATGGAAACAGTTCCAGGATACCGGATCCATCGAGAGAAAGCCTGGGCAAGGTCGTCCAAGAGCCACGACGGCCAGAGAAGATCGCCATTTGTCGATTATAGCGAGGCGTAACAGGAGTGCTACAGCTTCTCAGCTCAATCGTGATTTGTATGCAGCCACAACCCGTGTATCAAGGGTGACTGTTTCCAAAAGACTTCATGAGAGAGGGTTGTTTGCAAAAAGACCTGCTGTTTGCGTCCCGCTCACTTCTACGAACAGGAGAATCCGTTTATCATGGTGCAGAGAGCATAGAGATTAGAGTATGGATCAATGGGCGACCGTTCTCTTCACTGATGAGTCCCGGTTCAGCCTAAACACCGATTCTCGCCTACGTTCATATGGAGAGAACCAGGGACCCGCTACCTACCCTCCAATGTCCGCGAAATCGACCATTATGGCGGAGGAGGTTTAATGGTCTGAGCAGGCATCATGTTGGATGGTCGCACACCTCTCCATGTCTTTGAAAGAGGCACTGTGACTGGTGTGAGATATAGGGATGAGGTCTTGGAGCCCTATGTTCGCCTTTTCAGAGGTGCAGTTGGCCCTGAGTTCATTTTAATGGACGATAACGCGAGGCCACATAGAGCTCTTCTGGTCGACGAATTTCTAGAGAGAGAGGATATTCGCCGGATGGATTGGCCAGCCAGATCTCCAGACCTTAACCCTATAGAGCAGCGGGTCTCAACCTGCCCCCCCCCCTGGGGAGGCGTAGAAGAATTTCAAGGGAGGCGTGAGATAAAAATAAATAAATAAATAATAAAATGAACTGTAATTTACAGTACTCAATTTTGCGGTCACAATGTAACAATAACGTATTTTCGACATACGAACACGAACACAATAATTGTCACACACGATAATTGTCGTAGCTACAATGTCAGAAAAACATTCTAAAGACTTATGATGCAGTTAAGGGTTTCACAGAAAAGAACTCTTTGTCAGCGCCGTCTTCAGAGTTCAGAGTCAAACTTTTCATCCTTTCCAAGATTGAAAGACCTCCTCGATGATAAAAAAAATCTCCCATTGCAACAGATAAATGAATTGAAGGACCCTATATCAGAACATTTGGTAGCATTGCAAAATGAAATTGCGGATTATTTTCTAGATATTAGTTCAGAGAACTGGGAGTTTAAGTTGACACGAGATCCTCTTAAAATCGACGTGGCTATACTTCCTGATCATATTCAGGAACAGGCAATCGACCTAAAATGTGATTCTCAAGCAAACGCGGAATTCGAAAACATGGATGTTGAAAATTCTTGGTTACGCTATTTTCCTGTTTACCCAGAAGTTTCTTTGGAAGCTTTGTTGTTGTTAGTGCAGTTTTCATCCACATATCTCTGTGACTGTGGATTATCAGCATTAGCATACATAAAGTCAAAATATCGAGCAAAGCTGGACGTTGAAAGGGACCTGAGGAGTTCTTTGTCACAGTTACAACCTAATATTCAAAAACTTGTCAAGCACAAACATTGTCAGCCCTCTCAGTAATGTTGTGAAAGTGACTGGTATTACATGCCACCCTCACCTAGATCCTTGATTACCTTAAATATATTTTATCTGTATTTAATTGCTTGATTTTATATGTTCTAATAAAAATATGTTCCAAATTAAGTTATGAGTAGTAATATTAAATTTTGTGTATGAAATTATCGATTCTATACTTTCATTTAATAACCAGCTTCAGTTTCAAATTCGATTGTACTACTTGTATTGACCACATATGGTGGTGGCGGGGGGGGGGGGGGAGGCGTGACCTCACATCAGTGTTCAAAGGAAGCATAGAGCCTGAATGGTTGAGAACCCCTGCTATAGAGCATGTCTGGGACTCTCCGGGGAGGGCAATATCAACTCGCAACCCCCCTCCGAGAATCATCCACGGAATGAAAGCAGCGTTGCTGAACGAGTGGGACCAATTGCCACAGGGAATAATAAACTGCCTTATTTCAAGTATGAAATCACGCTGCGAGACCTATATATCTGTAAGAGGGGACCATACCCCATATTAACCCATTTTTTTTGTTTATTCTGCAACCTCTGTTTCATACCTTCCGACTCCAACGAGTGTTACGCACGATCATGCGTGTGTATTACAATTATTGAATGCTTATTTGTTTTGTATTGTATCAATGTATGTACATATCAAATTTCATTAAAATCGGTACAGCAGTTCTAGAGATAATCGACCAGGTCTGCAAATTCTCTTAATTTCTTACACCAATGTATATCTGATTATTACGACTTCTTATCTAACCTTTTTCTGTTCTAGTTCGTGTATAAACCTCGAAACGGTTAATCCAATCGCAGATCATCAGAAATTCGGTGTATTTGCATTCTTTACCTGGGCCTGAAACCATTCATTTCTATCTCCCCTTACAGATTGTGAATAAACAATAACTCCAGTAAAGTTCTAAAGGAAAATGCCATAAATAGTGAAAAAACAAACCTATTCTTCATCAATATCAAACACTACATTCTTTTTGTATGCACTGTGAACGCAAAAAGCATTCGAAAAATTGCGTAAAGGACATTCAAGTAATTGTTCTTGTATTTTGAAATAATATTTCCTCACAATATCAAGCATGTCAGGTACTTTCAAGGTTTTCTAACACGCCTTGTAATCCCGCTGAAAGGTTTTCTTTTCCTTATGGTTGATTCGGCGTCAAAATAAAAAAATTGTGTTGCATGTCTACTTTTGACATGTCTCGTGTATAAATCATGTGTCTTATAGACCATTTTTTCCTTATAATTATGTAGTTTTAGAGATAGCCAGATTTTGAGATTGATTTAAATTGGCAACTATGCTTGTTAACTTTTCAATGCGGGTTTTTTAAAACACTGTTAAACGCAGGTAAAGTTACATTAAAATTTTATTTCGTAATTTAGAATGAAAAGAATGCAGGTTGTAACGAATTCACATTTCGCGTCGCATTCATACATTTTTCTGGTTTAAAACGAACAGTGAACGGGATATGAACTGAAGAAACCATTTTCCGTTGAATGGCCTACCAGGGCAGTATCTTAAGGCTGCTGTATACTAAACCGTATTGGATTCGATCACCTCCGTGTTAACCTATGGAGAAAATTTGTCCAAGGATTACCGATACGGATTTAAAGTTTGTTTGTTTTCTAAATTGTACTCCGTAATAAAGGGAAAAAAATTGCACCTTGGGTCATTTTTCGTGTTTTTTTTTTTAATGCAAATAATATTTTTAAATTTAAATTACTCGGGGGGGGGGAAAAATCAGGTACAATGTGTTTAAACGCTCATCGGTTCCTTTGGTGGAGGAAATTTATAGAATGAATCCTGTTGCAAGGTGCAGAAAAGTTAAGGCTTTCTGAAAATGTCACTTTTATTGGATTATCAGCATTTATGCAGCTGTCAATAGTAAACAAATTTTCTCCATCGATTAACATTGAGGTGAGCGAATCCAATAGGGTTAGTACACAGCAGTCTTAACTTTTGAGCTGCCGGGACATGTCACTGATCTTCCCATTCTCCTCAGTATGGTCAGAGATCGAAGGACCCTATAAACTCAGCAGAAAATTATTCATTTTCCGTTAGGTATCACTTTAGCGACTACCCCCTGACATAGAAATCATTCGTATATCTTCTGGTGTTCAAAATTAACCATAACCGTAGAACCCGCACACACCACCATCTTTGGCATCCTAGATCAATATTCTATTCTCAGTGCTCGATTTCTAGAAACAGAGGTGCTGGAACTGTAACCTTCCGGGGTGTGTGTGTGTGTGTGGGGGGGGGGGGTAATGATTCCAAATTAAATATATAATTAATATATATATATATATATATATATATATATATATATAATAGTCCAGGCCCACTCACTAACAACAGAGTAATATGGGATTAAACAAATGTTTTTAACTATCGTAATTTTTTTGTCCTAAAGAGAGGTACCGGAACGCCGTTCCGTCGCGTTCCGCCTCAAATCGAGCAGTCTATTCTAGCCATTGAACTAGCATACCGTGTCACTAAATAACTTTGCAAGGTTTTTAAATATCTGGTATCATCTTCCTGTTACATGATACGTAATAATGGTACGTTATAATTATGTAATGATTTATTTTAGGCAATGAGAGAGTTATACTCTCAGTGGATAAATTGTGATTCCTGTCCCACAGATATCACTGATGTTAGTTCATTAAAGCGGTATGAAGAAGGTAAAGGTGAAAGCAGGCAGAACCTAACGATGTGCTTTCCAGGAGAGGGAAAAGAGGAAAAAGATACTATTGGATGGGTTTTGAGTGTGGATTGATTGTGATCACTTGAAATATTGCAGCGAGTTTTAGGAGCAGAAAACTTTAGTGTTTTTAAGTCAGCTTGCAACAATCGTCCAACGCAATCGTACTCTGGGCATCATAGACTGACCCGCTGGACTATCCGGGAAATGGGAGAAAATTTCATATTGTCTGTACCATTCCTCATATCCTCCCCCCTTAAAAAAAAAAATAAAATAAAATAAAATAAACTTCCTTTGAGACCATTGAACATGAAGTGGATCTTTTTACTTCGACAACGCTAGAGTTGTCCGCAATTTATTTTATAATATTTTTTTCGGCAATGTTTATTTTTTGTCATTGATGAATAGTTATTAGGAACTTCCTAAAGGTCATTATTTTTCTTTTCAGCTGTTGGTCACCATTGTTGAGACGGTTTCCCCAAGTACGATGTTCGAAACTTCAGCCTCTGAATTTCGAAGGTTCTAACCAGTAAACAATCGCGACGATCAGAGGTAATCTCATACTGAGATGCCATTCTTCACAAACTATATTATTATTTTATTTTGTGTGTATTAAACGACAGGACAAAAAAGAATAGAGTGTGAGACACGTTTTTAAAATTATTAATTTTTAATTATTTTCAAATTATTTATTGTTTATAAAATTGTTATTATCTATCAATTATTATTTGATTTATTATTAAATTAGTAAATTATTGACTATTTTATATATAAAATATTTCATCTCGGTGATTGCTGAATATTGGGCTTTGAATGTGTCGCAAAAAAAATCCATTCCCATTGTTCTGGTGTCGGTGGAATTTTATAACCATGGCTGAAAATTGTCCTGTTTAAATATGTACCTTAATATGTAATTCAACTGGGAAATCAGAAAATTTTCTTTCTTCGATTCGAATTAAATGAACAAGTCGAATTAAATGAAAACAACTTGGTTATGACAAAGTTATTAGAACTAGTGGTGTAAAATACTTAAAAAATTAACAAGTGATTAACCAATTTTAAGATGTATTAATTTGTTTAAAGTAATTACGAAGGCCTAACCTCTAGTGTCATACGATTGAACTCCAAAACAACAATTTTATTAGCAATTCGTTCTACATAATTGCGTTAAGAAGCGTTTCCCCGGCTGAAATACAAATTAAATCCATAGGAAACTAATCAGCTCGTCTCATGTCCGTATAAAGTGTCTAACTACGAATGAACCTTAATTGTGTTTTTCAAATATAGACAAAAAAAAATCATTGTGTTTCATAAAAGTCATTATTAACCATTAGTTTGGGATATTATATTTATGTATACATAATTGATTATTTGCATTTTACCGTTTACATAATTTTTTGAATTGCATCTTTTATTTCAGTACTGCTCGTTTTTTAATTTTGTGCCTGTTTTATAAGAAGTATAAGGTATTTTAAGCCACGAAGTAAGCAATGAACATGCAAGCCTAGGTCGTAAAAGTTTGAAGATTAGATATCAAAAGTCAAATCCTAGAGTTCCTTAAGGGAACAAAAGACTTTCAAACTTGTTTTTTCCCTTTTTTTCAATATTTTACTTTATATACAAAATGAGAATAATTGATATTCATTTCTGCTGCATTGAAGACACTCAGAATTCACAAATACGTATTTTGTGGAAGAATAAGACCTGTTTTTCAAAAAATTCTTCAAAAAATGCTAGCATTTTTTTCAAAATGCTCCATGCGCAAACATTTTCATCTGATTTCTTCCAAATTTCTGAGGAATGTTAATTGATGTGTTTGTCACAAAACTGAACATCATTCTCTGACACCAGAAATATTTTTCAAATTTATAGACCATGAAATAAAGTAAAAACATGAAAAACATAAAGAAAATGACAGGCAAATTTAGGCAAAAATATTTATTGCTTTAGATTTATACAAAACAAATTGCACAATAATATTTATACACACACACACACACACATATATATATATATCTGTGGCTTGGTACAAGAAGTGCCTAAGTCAGTTTTCTCCAAGATAACTTTGTTTGCTTATGTCTCTTTAAAAAAATATTATTTTCAATGTAAGAAGTACCCAAGTCTGTACAATGGTTTAGAAAACTCTTTTAAAGCATCGGAAACACTTGGGTACTTCTTACATTGAAAATAATATTTTTTTAAAGAGACATAAGCAAACGAAGTCATCTTGAAGAAAACTGACTTAAGCACTTCTTGTACCAAGCCACAGATATATATGATAAACTTATATTAAAAAATTTAAGGTTTTTAAATGATATGGAATACGCATGGAGCGTTTTGAAAAGGCTAGCATGTTTTTAAAATAATTTTAAAAAACAGGCCTAATTCTGCCAAAAAAAATCCTTATTTTAAATTTCAAGGGTCTTCAATGTAGTCTAAAAGAATATGAATTATTCTCATTCTGTATACAGAATTAAAAACTGGAAATTAAAAAATCCGGGGTTGAAGGTCCTTTGTCCACTCAAAGTCAAATCTTGCGGTACCGCAATAGACAAAAAAAAGTTTACAACTCAAATCCTGTCCCAGTGACTAAATCTTTATTTTTTTCCATCGGCAGAGACTTGACAAAAAAAAAAATGGAAAACAAAAAATAATACACAAAAACAAATAATAAAAAAAAGTCACTGCTTCATTCGGCCTCTAGCTGTAACTTAATCTTCGATATCTGGTTACATTAAATTTCTCAAGACGCTTTTTAACCAGGAGAAAATCCGTCAAAACAGTATCTATGGAAACTTGGTTTGCCTGTGACGTAGTTTTCTATTTCTGTATTTATAGATATTCTCCCCTTTATTTCTTCAAGATGGCATTCGGCTAATATTAGAATCTAGTACCAAACTTTAATTTAATTTTGGAAACATTGTTTTTTATGAATTGTTATTTAAGTTACTTCAACATCTTTTAAACTATTAAATGGAATTTTTAACATTTTTGAATTCACGAGTAATAATTATACTGATGAAATCATTATGAAATTCATTCATTACACGGATTAAAATTCATTAAAATAGCTCTAAATTTCTCAGGAAAATGAGATTTGCCAATGGTATTTTTTTTTCTTTGTATGAATACGTCATTCTCCAATTTACTCTTTCAATTTGAGTAACATTCAACTAATACAGATATTAGAACCAGGTATTCGAATTTAGTCCCTAAAATTCATTTAAACCTTTTAAACATGATAGTATTTGAATCATTGTTTAGGTTATTTCAGGATCTTTTGAATTATTTAATGGCATCTTTAACACTTTCGAATTCATGGCTAATAATTATACAAATGAAATCATTGGATAAAATCTCATGCAATTAATCGGGCGGAAATTCGTCAAAATAGCTCTAAATATCTGATGAAAACCAGATTTTTCTATGGCAATTCTCCTTTTTATTTGTTCAATTTGAGTAACATTCAACTAATATTAGAATTCACTCCCATAAATTTAATTCTATTTTGTAAACATAAAAGTTTTTTAAATGTTGTTAAAGCTATTTCAGGATATTTTGAAATATTCAATGGCATTTTTAAAGCTTTCTAATTCACGTTTTATAATTATACTAATGAAATTATTACGCAATTTATTCGTTACACGGATGAAAACTCATTCGTTTAATTATACGGATATACGTCAGAATAGCTCTAGATATCTGATGGAAACCAAATTTGCCTATGACGTGGTTACACTTTTCTGTATTAATACATCATTCTCCATTTTATTTGTTCAATTTCAGTAACATTCAACTAACGTTAGAATTCAGTTTCTTAAATTTAATTAAATATTCGGAACATTATAGTATTTGAATTCTTATTCAAGCTATTTCAGGATCTTTTGAGATATTTAGTGATATTTTTAACGCATTCGCATTTCCGCCTAATAATTATATCAATGAAACCATTATGCAATTTATTCATTGTACAAATAAAAATTCCTTTCGTTTAATTGGGAAAAAAATTGTCAAAATAGCTCTAGATATCTGAGGGAGGCTAGATTTTCCTACGTCGGGTTAATTCCTTTTTCTTTTATTTTTTCGAACAAATATATCATTCTCTATTTTACTTTTTCATTCATTCGACTAATAGTTGGTTTCAGTCTCAAAAATTCTATTGAATAGAGACATCATTGTATGTAAATTTTTATTTAACTTATTTCAGGATCTTTAGAGCTATTTAATGGAATTTTTAATACTTTTGAATTCACGGCTTATAATAAAACTAGCCGCTGCGCGACCAACATGGTCGCTTTTAGTTTTATATTTTCTTTTTCAAAACAACTCATCTGAAAGTAACATATGTAAGGAATGTTACCATTACCTGCCATCATAAATATACGTTGTTAAGGGGTATTCTTTATAAGGCTGATTCTAAAACATCGTGATTAAAAAATGTGAATTTTCATTACAGAGTTAAAGATAAGACTGAGAAACCCAACACCAATGATTTTAAAAATTGCATCCCTCTCTGTATGTACTATTTTTCAAAATTAAGATATCTACACTTTATCCTTACATCAAATAAGAAATTGTTGGGAAAAAAATTTTTCACTTAAAAAAATGGAGAAAAATTCAGCAAGTACTGAAATATAGTGTGGATTACATCAGTCTCTGTATGTTCTATTATTCACAATTCAGATATCTACACTTAATCATATCAAATAATAAATTGTTGGGAAAATTTCTTCACTTATAGAATGGAGTAAAAATTCAGCAAGTACTGGAAAAAGTGTACAAAATTAACTTTTACTGGCTCTTGGCTGTTATGCCGGCGACAGTTAAGCTTAACCTCGCGATCATTTATGCTGTCTTTCACACCGCTCTCTTAATGAATTATTTCTTCTTCGCTTTCTTTCTCGAGACTGTTCCCAATTTTCACTTGATCATGCAACTCGCTTTCGAGTATTACTGATTTCAGTGCGTAAATCCATGCTGACACGTGGTTGCAAATTGTGGACGGCCGCTAATATTTACATCTGGTAGTTGCAGCCGTTGCCATTCGGAGTGTAGAAATATCGTTAATTTTTGTGCCGCATACCTACGCGTTTTATGTATATAGATATTTGAAACCCTTATGCAGTTTATTCCTTATACGGAAGAAAACGCTTTCGTTTAACTGGACGAAAACAGCTCTAAATATCTGATGCACACCAGATTTGCCTTTGACGGGGCAATTGTCTATTTTATTTGTTCAACTTGAGTATCATTATTGTTTTTTAAATGTTAGTTATGCTATTTCAGGATATTTTGAACCCTTTAGAAGCATTTTAACTCTTTTGAATTCACGGCTTATATTTTTAGTAATGACATCTATATGCAATTTATTCGTTATATAGATAAAAATTCCTTTTGTTTAATTGGACGGAAATTCGTCAAATAACTCTAAATATCTGATGAAAACCAGATTTGCCTATTACGTGGCAATTCTCTACTTTATTTGTTCAATTTGTCTAACATTCAACAAATATTAGAATTCAGTTCCATCAATTTAATTCAATTTTGGAAACATTATTGTTTTTTAAGTGTTATTCAAGCTATTTCAGGATTTTTGAACTATTTAGAGGCATTTTTAACGATGTTGAATTCACGGCTTATAATTATACTAATGAAACCAGTATGCCTTTTTTTGTTTTACGGATAAAATTTCATTTCCTTTAATTGGGCGGAAATTCGTCAAAATGCGTCCAAATATCTGATGGAAACCAGATTTGCCTATGACGTCGCAATTTTTTTCTGTTTTAATAAATACATCATTCTCCATTTTATTTGTTCTATTTGAGTAGCATTTAACTAATGTAAGAAATCAGTCTCATAAATTTAATTCGATTTTGGAAACATTATTGTATTTGATTTGTCATTTATGCTATTTCTGAAACTTTTTTGCTATTTAATGTCATTTTTGACGCTTTTGAATTCACGGCTAATAATTAAAGTAATGAAACCATCATGCGATTTATTCGTTGTACGGTAGAAAACATATTCGCTTAAGTGACGGAAAAAGCTCTAAATATCTGAGGGAAACCGGATTTGTTTATGACGGGGAAATTCTCTATTTTATTTGTTCGATTTGAGTAACATTCAATAAATATTACAATTTAGTCTCAAACATTCAATTCAATTTTTGAAACATAACTGCATTTCAATTGTTGTTTAAGGTTCTTCAGGATCTTTTGAACTATTTAGCGGCATTTTTAACGCTTTTGAATTCCCGGCTAATAATTATATTAATGAAATTATTATGCAATTATTCTCTGTAAGAATGAAAACCCATGCGGTGATTGGACGAAAATTTGTCAAAATATCTAAATATCTTATGGAAATCAGATTTGCCTATGATGTGGCAGTTCTCCATTTTATTTGTTCAATTTGAGTAACATTCAACTAATATTACAATTCAGTCCCATAAATTTAAATAAATTTTGGAAACATCATTGTTTTTTTTAATGTTATTCAAGCAATTTCAGGGTATTTTGAATTATTTAATGGCATTTAAAACGCTTCTGAATTCACGATTAATAATTAAAGTAATGAAGCCATTATGCCATTTATTCGTTATACTGATGAAAACCCATTCGTTTAATTGGACGGAAATAGTTCTAAATATCTGATGAAATCAGATTTGTCTATGACGTGGCAATTCTCTATTTTATTCGTTCAATTTGAGTAACATTCAACTAATGTTAGAATTCAGTTTTATAAATTTAATTCAATATGGAAACATTATTGTTTTTTAAATGTTATTCCAACTATTTCAGGATATTTTGAAATATTTAATGGCATTTTAACGCTTTCGGATTCACGGCTTATAATTATACTGATGAAATATTTATGCAATTTATTCGTTATACGGATTAATCATTCCTGCAATTGGAAGGAAATTTGTCAGAATAGCTCTAAATATCTGAGGAAAACCAAATTTGCCTATGACGTGGCAATTTTTTTTTCGGTATTACTATGTCATTCTCCGTTTTATTTGATCAATTTGAGTAACATTCGACTAAAATTAGAATTCAGTTCCATAAATTTAATTCAATTTTTGAAACATTATTGTATTTGAATGTTTTTTGAACTATTTCAAGAACTTTTGAGCTATTTAATGGCATTTTTAACGCAATTTGAATTCACGCCTAATTGGTAAAGAAATGAAACCGTTATGCAATTCGTTCGTTGATCTGGATATGTTATGCACTTGAACAGATTCTGTTTTTTTGGCCTCCGTGCATTAGGTGTCTCATATCGAGCATGACGCTTAACTAGATCGCGCCGGAATGCAATCACTGGAAAGGGGGGTGAAAATGAAACAATGTTCGACTCAGTTAGAAACGCTAATACCCTTTCACTCTCACTTGCCGATGTAAACAGCAATCTCTACGTCAGAAACTCGAGTCGGTGGAACGGGTTCAACCAGTGATTAAACGTAACTCGTTGCGACAGGAGTAGTGTCGAAACAGAGCGAAATTCTAATTCCCTTTAGCTCGGTGACCACAGGATCAATGAAAGCGTTACAAATCGTGCCACGCTTCGTTCTATTTGACTTCCACAAATAATGTAAATTTTGATGTAGAACCTTTGAGGTTTTCGACTGATGGATCAAATATTATGCCCTTTTTTGCATAACTGCATACTTCACACGAGAAAATATTTTCAAAAGTGGATTAGAGGGTTTAAAAATATATATATATATATATATATATATATATATATATATATATATATATATATATTTGACTGAAACAAAATAATTTTCTTGTACTATTTCAGTTATATTTTGACTGAAACAAATTAATTTATCAAACGAATTATATACTAACATTTTAAATAAAGTACTATATCATCATTTTCATGTACTATTTCAGATATATTTTGACTGAAACAAAATAATTTTCTTGTTACTATTTCAGTTATATTTTGACTGAAACAAAATAATTTATCAAAAGGATTATATATTAACATTTTACATAAAGTTCTATATCATCATTTTCATGTACTATTTCAGATATATTTTGAGTGAAACAAAATAATTTTCTTGTACTATTTCAGTTATATTTTGACTGAAACAAATTAATTTATCAAAAGAATTATATATTGACATTTTACTTTGAGTATTATGTCATCATTTTCATCTACTATTTCAGTTATATTTCGACTGAAGCAAAAAAATATTATCAAAAGAACTATATACTGACATTTTACTTAAAGTACTATGTCATCATTTTCATCTACTATTTCAGTTATATTTTGACTGAAACAAAAAAAAATTATCAAATGAATTATATACTGACATTTTACATAAGTACTATGTCATCATTTTCATGTACTATTTCAGTTATATTTTGAATGAAACAAAAAAAAAAATTATCAAATGAATTATATACTGGCATTTTACTTAAAGTACCATGTCATCATTTTCATGTACTATCTCAGTTATATTTTGACTGAAACAAAATAACTTATCAAAAGAATTATATATTGACATTTTACTTAAAGTACTATGTCATCATTTTTTGTACTATTTCAGTTGTATTTTGACTGAAACAAAATAATTTATCAAAAGAATTATATATTGACATTTTACTTAAAATACTATGTCAACATTTTTCATCTACTATTTCAGATATGAAATAGAAAATGAAAAATGCTTTAATGTATTGACTTTTGCAAATGGATGTGTAAAAATATAACTAACTTCCGCGTTCTTTCTATAGGCGTCTGGATGTCGCTTGGGGATATGGCACAATAGGGGGTCAAGTGGTAAACAGAAACTGAATTTAATATATGCTGGTGTGAGCGTCGGTTCTATGGACTTTAAGACTGAACTAGGGATTGAGTGGACGCCAATATCCATTCTCTCTACTTGTGAATATGTAAATAGCTTCTACTCCTTTACATTTCGTACAATATGAAATGTTCGACAACCATAATGTGTTTAAAGTAATAAAAGTATTATTTAGTTTAATTGAATTATTTGATTTGGAGTTTATGTGCCCAAAGCCCGACTACGAAGCCAAATGCCCGTTCGGCTGTTTTCTCAGATATCGTCATTAAGTGTCGTCTATAGATTCGGTATTTCATGTATATATAAAATTTCGCAATATTATAAATCTGAAAACAATACACCGTATTTTTTTTTTTTAATTTATAATATGCGTCTTTACAAAAAGCTTCGTGGGCCCCAGAGTGAGTACTGACGAGCCGTATGTTGTGCGACCTCGTTTGATCAGTTACGACGTATTATAATTTTAATTACTTTTTTCCGAAAGCTTCTGCCTTCCCAGTCTGTATTTTTATTGCTCGTGAAATGCACTTATCACTTCCTCGCATTCGTCTTTTATCTTCTATTGACTGACCTGTATTACCCTTCTGTGACGCCTAAAAGGCTTTTTGAAACAATAAAAGCGAAACGATTGTACCTTCAATATGCCTTCACAATCAGCATTTTACGTCTACTGAAAGCGTAAAATCTGCAGATATTGTCAAATAGGAAGTCGCAGGATCACTGGGTCAGAAATCATTTAAGGTTCATATCATGAAGTTTCTTTTATGGAATGCATTAAGATTTCTTCTGTTGTATATATCTGTACGTCAGAGGTAAACCATCATAAGTGATTTTTCTTCAGTGAATTTTCCCATTTTTCAGGAGAGCTTTGTGATAGTTTACCTCTCATCAGGGCTTATATATACGATAGTTTATAAGTCTATATTTCACCCACCATCTTGTTTTGCATATAGGACAGTTTTCCTCAAAGAAGCTCCATCCAAAAAGAGTCACTTCCAGTAAAAATATCGAAAATGAAGAAAATTCACTTATAATGGTTTACCTCTGACGTACAGATCTATAGCCCTGATTAAGGTATCATAATCGAATCCACTGTCATTCATTACATTTTAAGATCTTTGGAATAATAGGTTGCTATTTTCGTAAAACGTTTTACTATTATTCTGCTCATATAAATGAGCCTATATGAATCTAATTTATACATTAATTTTGTTTATTTTTTTAGATATTTGCATCATAATTTAGTTTGTGGCTTAGTTTATTTTGGAGCATTTTAGTTATTTGTCTAAGTATAACTAAAGCATGAATTATTATTATTATTATTATTTTGTAAATATTTACCTATTCTTCATAATGTCTCCGTTACATACATGCACAAAAATACAAAATTTATACTCAGCTCTCTCTCTCTATCTATCTATATGTGTGTATATATATATATATATATATATATATATATATACACATATAGATAGAGAGAGAGAGAGGGGGGGTAGATAGATAAATAAATAGATAGATATGTATATATATATATATATATATATATATATATATATATATATATATATATATACAGAGAGAGGGGGTATAAACAGATAGATGACAGATATAGTTGTATGAATAACTGGATGAAACAGAGTTTTTTGATGCGTTAGAAAACAGTGTTTTATTCGACACACTAGATTACCACTGCTTGTTTCCTAATTTCTATTTTTTCATCATTAGAGGAGTTATACTTCACAAACCAAACGAGACAGGGATGAAGATTCTCGTGGTCCGTGAGCTTTAGGGGACTGATATCTAGGAACCCGGTAAAAAAATTTTAACCCGGGCCCGACACGTGCTATTGATATTCCTGATACTACACATTTTAGTCTGGGCTTCAAAATCCTCCCATCAGTGAGATGTACAATTTGGGCTGAAGGAGACTATTCGCAATCAGCTCAGTATTTCTGAATTTATGGTGCTTAGATTGACATTAAATCTTCAATATCTCTACTTTCGGATATTTCTCCCTACTGGTGGCACATCATGTGGACCCTCGCGTAAACAATCACTCTTTGTATAAGTTTCATCTTTATTTAAATACCCCTTGGGTTAAATCATGCTACTTAATAATTTTGGGTCGATATCACGCATAAATATCCTGATAGTCTAGCACACCATGAAAATATCATGTTTTAAATAAGCATCCTTTGAGATACCGTGGTCAGTAACTCTCTCTTTCTCATATATATATATATATATATATATATATATATATATATATATATATAAAATTATATGTTTAATATCCATAAAACATACTAATTTGAATTAAATTCTTAAAGAACTTCCATTTCAATTAGTCTAGAGGGTAAATTTCATCTTTTACCGTATTTTAATACTTTTTTGTCAATTTATTTCGTTGTTTTGCACGGGACGCAAAATTAATTTAAAGTATCACAAAAAGAAAAGAAACCACGTGATCAGCATAAATTAAATTCTAAAAATTAATTTTTCAAAATTCACCAAAAATCAGAAAATGGAGGTAAAGATTCGAAAAAGATTTCATTTTAAAGGAATTTTTATGTTCTTCCACGTGATATAAATTTTATAACCCTCAGATTATTATTTTAAATGCAAACTTAAAAAAAGTTACAAAAACAGCTTAAAAATTTAATTTTTAAAAATCTAAGAAGAATTTTTCAAAAATCTTTCTTAGTGCACCCCTACACTATAAGACGAATCGCCATGCAAAATTTCAGCCCTTTAGGTCCAGCGGTTTGGTCTGTGCGTTATCTGTCAGTTAGTTACGGAGCTGTTTTATATATATACGTAGATATTTGCCCGTAAACATCGCGGGACTTGCTGGGTATTTCAGTATGGGAGCACCTATTTAGTGAACAAACGTGGCCAACCTGCGAGGAGAAGTAAATAAACATTCGCGTCTTGGCCGAGATTCGAACCCAGGCTCACTCAGTGTCAGCTTGCGTGACTAACCACAATCTACATGCATAGATAAGGCGCCCAAATAGTGCCTCTTGTGTATTACTTCTCTTCCCTTTGATATGCGAAGATACATCGCCGAGGGATTAATAGATCTGAAGCTGAAAACGTGCGCCTCTCGCGCTTACGCATGCATTCAATCACTGCCTCTTTAACAACTGTACGCTGCGATAAACAGCCCATTTCATTGTGCGGACATTCTGGCCGCATTGTCAGCTCTAAATTAAAGCATCCGGCCATTAACTAAGACCTTCGGGAACAATAACTTTATGAAAAAGGATCCCAGATGCTGTTGCTTGAAGATTTTCATAAGATGCGCTCGTAGAGAAAGATAATGATGTAGATAGAGTATGGTTGAGCGGATCCCTTTCGTATCACCTTCTCAAGCTGTTCTGTAAACTGCAGTCTCTATTATATTTACTTCGACCTCTTACAACACGCAGGATATGTAAATGCTGGAGAGAAAAAAAATTTCATGGTCATAACGTGGCTAAATTGTGACTTCATTTTGAGATATTTCAATCTCGACAATGCATCACGGGGACTATACGACAATTTATCTAAGTTTTCAGCGTGGAAAGGCGTCATATAATTATAGAATAATGCAGTCATGGAGAAGCACCAAATAATTATAGAATGATGCAGTCAAAGTCAAAATTAATCCTTCAATTCCATTTCATCTCTATTTTTATTTTTATTTTTTTAATCTTACAACACGCAGGATATGTAAATGCTAAAATATTTCATGGTCACAACGGCGGCTAAATTGGGACTTCTTTTAAGATATTTTAATCTCGACCAAGCATCACGGTGAATGTATGACAATTATATTAAGTTTTCAGGATGAAGATAAGCCAAATAATAATAAAATATTGCAGTCAAAAGTTAAAATTGTTCCTTCAGTTCTATTTCATCCCTAATATTTTTTCAATCTTTTAACACGTAGGTTATGCAAATGGTGAAAAAATACAGACAATTTATGGTCACAACTGTGACTAGATTGTGGCTTCATTCGAGATATTTAAATCTCGACAACGCATAACTTGGCCTATACGACAATTATCTATGTTTTCAGGATAGAAAGACATCAAATAATTATAGAATAATGCAGTCTAAGTCAAAATTATTCCTTCTCTTCTATTTCATCCCTATTTTTTTCAATCTTTCAACACGCAGGATATGTAAATGTTAAAAATATATAATTCATGGTCACAATGGCGGCTAGATTGTGGCTTCATTTGAGATATTTCAATCTCGTCAACGCATCACGGAGACTATACGACAATTATCTAAGTTTTCTTGATGGAGAAGCTCCAAATAATGATAAAATATTGCGGTCTAAGTCAAATTTATTCATTTACTTCTATTTCATCCTTATTTTTTTTCAATCTTTTAACACGCAGGTTATGTAAATTTTAAAAAAAAGACAATTTATGGTCACTAGATTGCGGCTTCATTTGAGATATTCCAATCTCGATAACGCATCACGGGGACTATACGACAATTATCTAAGTTTTCCGGATGGAGAGACACCACATAATTATAGAATAATGCAGTCTAAGTCAAAATTATTCCTTCACTTCTATTTCATCCCTATTTTTTTTCAATCTTTCAACATGCAGGTTATGTAAATGCCAAAAAATAGACAATTCATGGTCACAATAGTGGCTAGATTGTGGCTTCATTTGAGATATTTCAATCTCTATAACTCATCACGCGGTCTATACGACAATTATCTAAGTTTTCAGGATGAAAAGACACCAAATAATTATAGAATAATGCAGTCTAAGTCAAAATTATTCCTTCATTTCTATTTCATCCCTATTTTTTTTTTCAATCTTTCAACATGCAGGTTATGTAAATGCTAAAAAAAAGACAATTCATGATCACAATAGTGGCTAGATTGTAGCTTCATTTCAGATATTTCAATCTCGACAAGTCATCACGCGGTCTATACGACAATTATCTAAGTGTTCAGAATGAAGAGACACCAAATAATTATAGAATAATGCAGTCTAAGTCAAAATTGTTTCTTGATTTTAATTTCAGATGTACTTTTTTTTTCAGTCTTACTTCGATAGGTTTAGAGTACACTGGATTCCGGATTATCCGTCCATCACAAAAGACGAAAAAGAAATTAGAAATGAAATTCGAACTCTTCAAAAGAACTCCTACATCACTCGCAAACATACGATTATTTTCATTCAACCCCGGAAGTCTTTAGTTGCTATGTCGACTCACTCAAGAAATAAACCCACTTGAGAATGACATTAGAATGCTCCTCGTTCTGCCATTTGATTTATCCAAAAAAAAAAAAATTTAAAATATTGAAGAACTTTTTCTTACTTCCATGTCTTCTTTTGTTAATGTCTCTCTCCTCTAGTTAGTGAAAAAAACTCTGAAAGAAGCTTCAGACTGTGAATGTCTGGAAGATGTTGCAGAAATAAATAGCAACGTTACGAGATAATCAACATGCATGATATTACTCCATTTCATATGGCAAGAATAAATTTTTAAAAAAAAATTGACTGCGGCGAAACCTGTTTCAGCGGAGCACTTGCATTTCGAAGAAAAGTCTATCATTAACGTGGATTTACTCGATTAATTGTAAGGGAACAAACTATACTGCTTAAGAGGCATGCAACGACAGGTTATTGCACAGAAATTTAAAATTAGATGTATTAGCAGGATTTCCTTGATAGCAGCGTGCACCCTCTTCTGCGGAGTTTAAAATGCATTCGAAGGTGTTTAATATAATTTATCATACTTATTCAAAAAATATATTTAATTGTTCCGGCCGAGGAGTTTCACATCCGGGGTCGGTCGATTGTGGCGCCTGAGGCACGATTTATAAACAGCGACTTTTCAAATTTTCGGAGAAGTCATGAATGTATCTCTGTTAGAAACAGTCTACTAAATAAAATAGCAGACATTTTGGGGAAAATATGTACGGTGGAGTCCCGATAATTGCGTAATAAAACGTGATTACATAAATATTACATATTACGTGTGATTACACAGTTTATTTTATAAGGTCTGTCTAAACATTACCAAATCTCCGAACGAAATGGGTGATAAGAGAGCGGAACGCTGCCTAGTACAGTACAGTAGAGTGTAAGTTGTTCGTTCAGTAGAGTGTAAGATTTTAGACGATCAGTAGATTGTTGAAATGGTTTTGAAAGAACCTGTCAACGTGTCAGACGAGAGTGAAGGTGAAGCAGACGGTGACAGTGAGCAGAGGGTATCCCACTCAGACGCCGCGGTTGCATTGGATGTAGTGCTAGGCTACGAAGAGCAACACTCCACCGCGACCAGAGCGGACACCATTTTTCTGACGCGTCGGCGTAATTTGGCTTCAAGGGAGATGTATTCTTCTCTTCGACAAAAAAATTTAACAGATTTTTTCAAACCAATGTAGTTCAGTAATAATTAGTTCAGTACATTGTCTAACTTTCAATTTTCTTGTGATTTTCAGAAACATACTTTATATTACTTAGTATCACTGTGGTTTTTATTGTAACCTTTGTTCTTTTTGACTTTTGGTTTCGGATTAAGCGGACTTTCGGATTACCGAAGTTCGGATTATCGGGACTCTACTTATTTATTATTTTTTTAAACCATAAAAGTTGTAAAAATTATAGAACTAAATATAAGTAGAATAGGTAAATAAATTTGAATATAATTTGTTATGAAATAAAAATTATTTCTAAATCATTCTTCGAGTCTTTATGGCAGCAAATTGTTTGATTGCATCTCTATAATTTTACTGTTTTTCATACCGTCTTTTCTGTAGAAATTATTGTTAGATCATTCAGTCACGTTTGATTTGTTGTTGTCGTTCATATAGATAATTCTTTAAAATTTTCACTTTAGGAAAATTACGCTCAGCTACTGCTGCAGTGATAGTTAGTGTTAGTAGTATTCTTTGAACTACAACATCGTTTGGTAATAGGCATTCAAAATTTATTTCTCATAATCTCAAATTCAGCAGTTTATATATAAAAAAAAATCTGTAAAGGAGAATTTTATATGCGCCAATAAATTTTCTTTGTTGTGTGTGTGTGCGTGTGCAAATGCATTCTGGGAGTAATTCTATTTTTGCTCTATTTCTCATCCTCAGAGCTCAGGTTTCTGTAAACTGTTTTTCGAAAAATAAAATTTCTGGATAACCATTTGTATCGGCAATCTCTTGCATAATTTTTAGGCATACCTCTGGTCCTTAAAGGGACAAGAGGCCTTCAACTTCGAATTTTTTAATTTTTAATTTTTAACTCTATAGTCAAAAAGGGAATAATTAATATTATCTTTTGCTAAAATTAAGACCTTATAATTCAAAATACGGAATTTTTGGCAGAAAAATGCCTTTTTTTTTCCAAAAAACCTTTCAAAAATACTCCATGCGCATCCCTTATAATTAAAAAACCTTCAATTTTTTAATATAGGTTTACCATATATATATATCATATATATATATATAAATAAACACAATTGTGAACTGAATTTTTTTTTGAATAAATCTAAAGTCCAAATATGCCTGTTATTTTTTTATGTTTTTGCATGTCTCTACTTTATTTCATAGTCTTTAAATTAAAAAAAAATATGTTTTCAAAGGATAATACACAGTTTTGTGACAAACACTGTAATAAACAATCGTGAGAAATTCGGAAGAAATCAGAAGAAAATTAAGGCGCATGGAGCTTTTTGAAAAATTCTAGTTATTTTGAAGAATTATTTTATTAGTAGGTCTTATTCTTCCACAAAATACTTATTTGCGAATTCTAAGTGCATTCATTGTAGTACAAAAAATATTGAGTATTCTCATTTTGTTATTGTAAAATATAGAAAATTTTAAAAAAAACGGGTTCAAAATCTCTTGTCCCCTTAAGAATACAAAAGTTTTACTAGAATATTAATTACTTTTTGCATTTAAATAACTGGAATTTATTCGTAGTTTCAACAGGAATATGATTTTTAATTTAACATTTAAAATTTTTAAACAGCATCCTCCATTTAGATATCCTTGAGAGTCATAGGTAGCCTAGTGGTAGCGCGTCGGCGTTCGGCTCTGAGGGTGCTCGATTCGAATCCCGGCAATACCTCCGTATCTAGGTTGGATAGGGGCATGTCAAATCCGTAGACAGGAAAGTCCCTCTATGAGGTCAGAGAAGGTGGTAAAGGGTACGATCCCCCAAGATGTTGACCTGAGGGGGGGGGGGGGAATGTTCTGTCAAAATGGAGGTGACACTTGGCTAAATCGGACTCCGATCCCTGTGGTGCCATTATAAACCGGAGTCGCACCTCTCAGCTCGCTACTATGTATGGACCTTGTCTGGAATACTTCCGGCCAGGGGGTAGGTAATAGAGACAACAACAACAACAGAAATTATTTTTAAAAAGAAATTTTATTTCACTTTCGAGTCCTTATTTTCCAACCATAAAATTCTCTCAAATATTCTGTCATTGTTCGCAATAGCGCATATCAAAAATCTTGCAAAATAAAAAAAATAAAATTCAGGTAGTATCTTCTAACGAAAATACCGCGGGTTATTAACATAGGATTACTTATCGCTGCTTACCTCTTTTGTATGTGTATATGTATGTATGTGTTATGTATACATGTATTATATATATGTACGTATTATGTATATGTATATACATATATGTATGTCAAAATTTTAACGCATTTTGGTACTTTTCTGTTTAACTGTTTACTGCTTGTCGAAGAGATACAGACCGGGTTTGGCACGCTGCGAAAATTAGAACTCGCGAGGACGGATGGACGGACGGTTTTAGCATCTGAAATTTTATTTTCCGAAGGACCGTTATGGAGGAACGTAATCCTACGTTAAAAATAGTTGAAATATTCGCTTATATTTATATATTTTTAAGAATTTCGTCATATATTAGATTAAACTATTGGTATTTTTACCTTATTCGTTAAAAATTTTGTTATTTTACTATGTCTCATTTTGGCGCATATTTCAATTCGGCGTGTGAAACGATCGCCTCACCGCCTCAACTATGAGGCCGGTCCTTCGCATCCTAGACAAGAAGGATAGACGTCTAGACACCATATTTGGGTTAAGGTAATTTTTGAGCAATGCACGTGACTCAGTCAAATTTTCAAAAATATACTTTATTTTTGTCTCTCTCTCTCTTACACACACATACACATCAAGTTACACCAAACATTACTTGATAATATGCAGCAAAGAATAAGCAGCAAATTCAAAGAATTCATGCGTTTTGTTTTTGCCTAAAATAACAATGGATTATTTTTTTTCTATTTTTAAGGTAATAAATGACTGAAGAAGATGGATAGCCCGTGGAAGAGTATACTCGTAAGTGCATAGTGTTCCGTTTTCCTGGGTTCGTTAGGATTGGGTAAAATCTCTTCAGAAACTACACACAAAATAAAATTTATTATTCTGTAAATTCTTCATGCTCATACACAAATTCAAACAGAAAACACGTAACAACTGTCTTCTATACAGCAGAAAACTCTAAAAACACAAGTCAGGATACCAGAGTCTACAATACAATACACGCGTAACGCACTTTCAGTGCATTCAATTCTCGCTAGGAAATTGAACTGAGTTCCAATGCCATTGTCAGGTATATTTATAGATTTCCAAAGCGCCCTCTATAGCTCAGTCACAGCTAGATATTTCTAGAAGCTTCCAGAAGGGTCCAGACAGCAAGTTAGCGACCATTTGACGCCATATCACCAAATGTGTCGAAATATCGCCAAATATCGCCACGGGGGTAAATATCGCCATTGGGGGGGGGGGGGGGGGGCAGCAATCGCCACGGGGGCACGTGCCTCACCCAACTTAACTTGAGATAAATCAAACGTTAATAGAAGTTCAGGTAAAATCGGGAAATTGTAGAAAACTTTCAAGAAAGTTGGTTTTTTCTCACTTTTTCAAACTGTGAAAGTGGAGATTCCGATTATGTCTTTAACCTTAACATAGGTTTTAACAATGATATGATCCATAACGGTCCATACATAATTCAATGCTACTTTTTTTCTCATTTTATTTATATGATATTCATTTTCCTCATTGTATAACTTTTGAATACTAATCAAACATCAATTCTATTGTTATTCAATTTCAAAAAAATTATAATATTTCATATTTTAAGGATCGTCCGGCAGCTGGTGCTGCAGTGAATGCGCTGAGGAGGGTTATAACTGAACTCAATTCGTGCCCCCCCCCCCCCCAAAAAAAAAAAAAAAAAAAAAAAAAATTTTTTTAAATCTTCAGCTAATCTCTCCTAACGAAACTACTGTGGGTTATTAACGTAGGATTACTTATCGTTGCTTACCTCTTTTATATGTATACTAGCGGCCCGTCCCGACTTTGTCCGGGTTGAACAAAATATTATACCAATAAATTTCCAGTTGATAGCCAATAAATTGTAAATCTTTTTTTACCTTAATAATAACCTAAATAATACCTTAAATTAATTTTATGTTAGTTAATAATTAAAATAAATTTTTTAAAAGAAAAAGGCGTGCCGGAGAACGGCTAGGTTCGAACCGCTAGCTTCAGAACAGAAGCCCACCGCGATAGCAGCACGATAAGGATCGTTGAAATCTTCGGAACAAAAAGCGGTAGAAGACAGTAGCGGAAACAATGGAGATTGTTAGGATTAAGCCCCTAACTTTATTTCTACTGATCAGATATACATAATATATAGCCTATGTCCATCTGGAATAATGTACCTTTCAAACAGTGAAAGAATTTTTCAAATAGGTACAGTGGTTCTGAAGATTACCCTCCACGTACAAAATCGCTCTCTCTTTATATATAAGTACAGATATATATATATATATATATATATATATATATATATATATATATATATATATATATATATATATATATATATATATATGTATGTATATATATATATATATATATATATATGTATGTATATATATATATATATATATATATATATGTATGTATGTATGTATATATATATATATATATATATATATATATATATATATATATATGTGTGTGTGTGTGTGTAATAAATTAAATATTAGGCCCTCCATTCTATCATTTAAATTCCCTTTCCTAAATCCAACCCTCAGTAACATTACTTTATCGGTTAAAAACTTGCGTTTAACTTTTCGTTCCCGTCCCGGCCGATAGATGGCTGCACCAGTCTACAAAACAAAATTAACTGAAAATGATTTCAAATCTGCTTAAAGATGGCTAAAAGTATCAAAAGAATGTATTGTCATCGTGTTCTGAGCTATTCTAAAAGTTTCAAATGTCTAGCTAGTCGGGAAGTTAGTTAAAAATCGATTGCAAGATTTATACTGGACAAACACACAAACAAACAAGAAAGCGAGTTAATAAAAACATGGAAAAAATATGATATATATGTTAAGTGTAAGAAATGTAAGTTCCATTGATTTTACGGCTGAGTTGCGTAGAACTTTGCTGGAGTTATGGTTTGTAACTAAAGTAATCAGCCGTACGGGCAAGGTATGCCCATAAATCAGATAAGTTGCGTTAAAGTAAATTTATTTTATTTACAGCTGAAGATTAAGTACAACATAACACGGACACTTCTGTTCATCAGAAAACTTAACTGCAATTCAAAAAACATATGGAACAACTTAGATAAATAAGTCTCGTGCATGCAAGATGCCAAGAAATTCTCGAGACAAATTTGAGGTTGTTTTTCAGCCCGGAATTACTCTCGCCATGGAGTAAGTTTTTTTGGACTGAATTCGGGTGTCCTTCTTGTTGCGGATTGGCGAGTGCAGATGCTGAATATCACTGCAATTTAAACATCTCATTAGCTTTCGATAAAATTCTAGAAGGAAGACTTTGAAGACAGCGTCCATTATCGAGGCGACTTTCGAGATCCTTTATCAAAAATCATAGAATAAGGGCCTGAGATATCCTAGTGGTAGCGAGTCGGCTTTCGGTGCTGAGGGTGGTCCGTTCAAATTCCGACAAGCGCCATTAAATACCTCCGTGTCTAGGCTGGATATGGGAGCGTTAAATTCGTAGACACGAAAGTCTCTCTATGGAGTCAGAGAAGGTGGGAGAGGGTATGATCCCCTAGATGGGTACTCTGTCAAAATTGAGGTGACACCTGGCTGAATCAGACTCCGATCCTTGTGGTGCCATTATAAACGGAGTTCCACACCCCTCAGCCCGCTAGCCTATAGGGACCTGATCTGAAACACTTCCGGCCAGGGGGCATTAGAAGTAGCATCATGGACTAAGGACCTGTTCACATAGGAGTCAGGTAGCGGAGCGTTAAAGTATTGAAATATATTTAACCAATGACAAACCTCCAAACGATTAGCAACGAAATTTTTAACGCCTATGATTGGTTTATTTTCGTCTCAACGTCATCTTTCCTTTAACGCTACCGGACTCCTATGTGAACAGGCCCTATGCCCCAAAGTGTATTTTTATGGTTATTAATTTCCAATGGGGCTTGAAATATACGATTTTTTGGCTTCTGTTCCACAGACGAAAACCAGAATTATTTTCATTCGAAAGGGATTTCCGATTCTGGAGCGAGAAAGGGGGAAGATTAGCATTTGAATTATCTTTTTTGTACCCATTTTCAGGCGAGATATCCTCTCTTGTTCACGTCTTCGCTCAAACGACTCCGAAAATTATTGCCAGCTCTGCTATTTTTATTTTAACTACACATCTGAGACTTACTAGTTTAAAAGACAGACACAACTTGAATCTGTAATTTTTTGTTCGTCACTTAACAAACCGCTTTTTTTTTGGAGGGGGGCATATGTAGAATGCAAAATCTTAAAGTTATTTGTCGAAAAGTTTCACACTCTTGAAATTTGTTTGGGTATGTACAGGACAAAGACCAACCACTAATGAGTCTGTTTAGCACAATGAAGGACATAACACCCATTATCCAAGAAAAAGAAATTTCAGAGACGCTTCTATTGCCTCTGCTGACTGTTGAAGAACTCATGGGTCATTCATACAAAATCAACGTGATCATTCGTATTTCCATTATCGCTATCATTATGCGTATAATTATGTTTCTTTTTTTCGTGATCAGCGCATCTTTCAGAGTATTTTTGCACTGGGAAGGTCTGAAAAACTTCAAAAAATGTTATTGAAAGCTACCTGTAAATACCAAGCTTAGAATCTAGATAGAAGTAAGCGTTGGGATTCCCAAAATTCAATTTTTCGTTTCGAAAAACCTTCGGGATTTTTTTTTTTATTTTCAATCACATCATTCCCTGTTCAGTTAATTAGTTACAAAATTTTATAGTCATAAATCTATCAGATAAAACTAAATATTTGGTCTTTAACCTACAAGAATGTATAACAATTTTTTTTTTTTTAATCTTCATTTAAAGATGAGAGGGATAGAAAGAATTCCAAAAAAGATGAACTGGAAATGTTGTAGTAAAATAAAAAATAAAAATATGCTTCCAATATTTCGATTTGAAGAGTTATCGTTTGAAATTTTCGGAGTTAGAGAGGGGGTGGCGTTGATCCCTCTCTCTTTTTATTTTTTTTTTTTTTTGTTTTATTTTCGACATAATTCTTTTTGCACACCAGATAGCGCTGTTGTAGTAATTGCGCAAGCGCAAAAAGCCTTACATTTCGGTTCACCTTCGGAATTTTGGCAAGGGTGTTTGCAGGGGAAGAGTTGGGTCTGTGAAGGTATAAGGAAATATTAAATTTTTAGGTAATCGCCATGGAAGATAAGGGAGAATATAAAGCTCAGGAAGAACAAACAAAATGGCAAAGCTTTCGTAAAATGCTTTGGAATTCTGAAACTAAAGAATGTTTAGGAAGAACGGGGTTAAGTTGGTGTAAGTATATTACATCTCGATTAGTGTTATCATATTCTAATATTTTGGAATAAACCTTATGCATTTATCAATCGAGTTATTATATATGATTTTAACATTATTCTTAAAGTAGTTACTATTGATTATGAACCATTACAACTCGTGCAAAAGCATGAGGATCGTGTAATAGATCTGTGGCCCAGATTTAAATGGACTCATTAATTGCGTTCTCTTTAGTATAAGTAGCTGCTATATTTAGGTTTTAAGTATTTAATATATGCGTAATAATATTTTTTATGTATTTGTATATGGCTATAGTGCATATATTTAATCTTTTATTGCATTATTACTTGCAGTTAGGATAACAATTTTCTACATAATATTCTACGCATGTCTGGCCGCCTTCTGGACTTGTATGTTAGTTGTATTTTATCAAACACTAGCAAATGATCAACCTAAATGGACATTAGACAGTAGCAGGATTGGTTCAAGTCCAGGTAACTAGCATTTTGTGTTTTATTTCTTTTCAGTTTCCCTTTAACTGTAGGATTTTTGTGAGAGAATTGTGAAGGAAATTAATATTAAAATTTTCTTATCAAATGTCATGAGACCATTGCTTCATGCATTTTTAATATATATAATTCATTGTACATTCCTCATTATTATGCTTATAATTATGTTAAGCACGCAAAACTCGTTTACAAAATACATAATGTCTTGCTTGTAAAATTGCTCTGATAGCAATCTATTTGAAAAAGTGGAACAGTATGATATAAATAATATTTTAAGCAATATATCATGTGTACAATGGGTTTGTATATGGATACAAAGTGCATATTTTTGGGGTTTGAAGATTTTTGTACAAATTACTTGATTAGTTCTAAATTCAATCTATTGATTGCAAAATGATATTTTGATTTAACATACCTCCAGGCTAAAGATCTATTACGAGATCTCCTGGGTTGTATTCACAATAAGCATTTCAGGTTAGAGAAGTTTTAGAAATATGGGTGAATTTTTATTTTATTTTTTTCCATGCATGTGTTTTAAAACATATATCTATGTATATGCAGTGACATGACATTATAAATAAAATATTGCAATTTTTATTCCTCTTTTGTATAGCATAAATTTTTTGAAAATGTTTTCAGGTCTCGGGTTTCGCCCTTCCCCTCCTCAGAATAACATTGATAGCACACTTATTTGGTTTAATGCTACACGTTCTGAAACTGTTGAATATTGGGTTGAGAATATAAATGACTATTTGAAACGTAAGTATTTTTTTTTTTTTAAACTACTAAATTTTTTTAGTTTATCACATCTCAAAATTTTTTTATCTCTTTTTACATTACTTTTGATTACAGTAGGATATTTTAGGTTGTCGTAGCTTAGCTAATTTATTATAAAGTATGTTGTTTAATATATATATATATATATATATACAGTGGAATCTCGATCTATCGTTTTTCAAGGGACCGACTGGAATGAACAATAAATGCAGGAAAACGATAGATGCAGAAACATAACAAAGCAATATGATCGTTGGGACTGGATAAAATGAACGGTACATACAGAAAAACGATGGATCCGAAAATGATCGATCGAGATTCCACTGTATATATATATATATATATATATATATATATACATATATATATATATATATCTGTGTGTGGGATAATCAAATTCTTATATAAGTTTATGCGGATGTTTCTGAAAATTCTGAAGTTTTTCTGGATTTTTGAGTTAACTGGTAAAAAAGTACAGAAATCATTACTGCTGATTAGAAAGAAGAAAAATCTGCTAAGAAACCTATATTCCCCTTAAAAAATTATATACTACATTGTCTGAAATTCAAAATTCCATAGTTCTAAATGTCATTTCTCCTGCTTTGAATGTTTACTTTCACAGCTCTTAAGAACCATATTTGAAAGAAATTTTTATAAGAACTTCAGAGCTTTGTTTGAGTATAAATATATAAATTTTTAGGGCACTACTCCAGAAGAAAACTCCAAAATTCCTAATATTGAGTAACTTGATTACTGAAGCAGTATATGTGGGATTAGATATATTAGTTATGTACTTTAGTATTTATTTTTGTATAGATTTCATTCCTGTATTGTAAAATGTCATTTATGAATTCATATCACTGTAGATTTATTGAAATGAAGGAATTTTTATTGATTTGTAAATGCTTTTATAATAAAATAGAAACTGAAAGAAAACTTTGTTACTCTAGCGTACAAGACACTTAGTACAGGTGGTAATGCTGTTTACTGCACTGCAGATCAGACTGCTACAGCAGATAAAGTATGTCATTTCAATATTATCTCTGGCATAGATAATATATGCTCTCCAGAACGGAACTTTGGTTACCCAGAAGGAAAACCTTGTGTTCTTATTAAACTCAATAGGGTAAGGCTCAATTTTTATGAGATTTCTTTAAAAGTTATGGTAATCAATAGATGTTAATATATATAAATACTGTATAGTGAAAATTTGCATTTTGTTGATTCATTTTACTTGACTAAGTAGTGTAAAATAAAATTATAACTGTGCTCTTAGCAAAACAGCAGTATGTGATGAAATATTGCCTTTAAGTATACATACTTATTTTGTGTTTGTTGTAAATGGTTGTTCAGTGTTTTTCATTATATTTCTCCATTTAATAGTATCTTTAAATGAACAATATTAATTTTCTGAGATAAATAGCAACTAGAATAATTTCAGAGTTCTGTTTGTATTTTCTCCCCTTCAAAATATGTTGGTACAGTTAATTTTATGTTTAAATGTATGGATCATATCAACATAGAGATAAGGAAAAAAACTTTGCCTTTATAACTCATTAATGTTTTGTTTACTATACCACATTTTCTGAATTGTAGATATATTTATGTGGATTAAGTTTATAATTTAATATTGCATTTGAAAAAAGAAAAAAAATTAGGAATTCATGTTAATTTCATATAGAATGTTAATGGGGAATGAATGAATATTACCTATATACTACTTAACCTGTATGTAACTGTTCAAAATCACTTTTTTCTTTTCTTTCTGTATAGTGAAACAAAATTATTAAAATTTGGTTTATTTTGTCTAATATAAATTCTTGAAATTATTCATTTCAGGGAGATTTATTTGAATAAAACTTTCACTAATTATGTCTTGATTTCTGTATGTATAAATATTAACCTTGAAGTTTAAAAATCTTTTCTATGAGCAGTTATGGCTCATTTTATAAGATTGAATGTAGAATATTTTACATTTAAATAGATTAATTTTAATAGAAAAATTTTTACTTTTTATTTAACTAGGATAATTTGTGATATTAACTGTCTAAATATTTTTTAATTTTGAAATTAGTAGAATTACACTTTTAAGAATACTTTATATTTAGTATTTTGTTAGCGTTTGAAAATGTTAAAATTGTATGATTAAAGCCATTTTTTTTCTTCAAATTTTTATAATTTGTGTGTGTGTTAGTTATGTGGAATTTAGTCACTTAAATAAATGCAGATTTAAAATGTATGCATTTTTAACTTCATAAAATATTACTGACTACATAGTATCAAAAAGTTTGTAAAAAACCATTTGTTTAAACTTCTAAGAGGGAAACTTTCTGTTCAAGAACATATCTTTGTTTGAGAGTAAAATATTCATCCCAAGTACCTTTTAGTTGAGCTGATTGAAATTGTGAAAATTTTAAAGTATTATACTCTGTACTCCTACCTTTTGTGATACTTCACTCTTGAACTACTTTAAAAGGTCTTTATTTCTTCTCAGGTTAATATATTCTTAAAATGCAACCTGATAGATAAGGTCAGTTTTATTTTCTCGCTAATTGTTGGGATTGACATGAAAATCACTTGCAATGTTGAATGTTATGTTTCTATTTTTGTAATATCAGTATTGACATAAAAGTTCTGAATATTTTTATGCATTTTTCTTGTTCTATTCTTGGTAGAGCATTATTTCCTTGATTTGATAACAAGCTATTTTTCTAAATTTTTTTTCTCTTGTTCAGCATAAAACTTTTTTCTATTAATTGAAACTGTTCTCTCATAAAATTATTTAATGAACCAATACATTTAGATTTATAACTGGACACCAGACCTTTATAAGGATGGTCCTCCAGCTGAACTTGCCAAACATCTGAAAGAAGATTTTGATCCAAACGTTGTTTATATCACTTGCAATGGGGAGGTATGTATTAGTAATTATTTGCATATCACTTAGATCATCAAATTAGCTTTGATCATATTGACTTTATTTCAGGAGTTTTAAAGTATTGTTTAATTTTTATTCATATAATTTTTTTATAAGCTACAAAGCAACCTTTCTGAAGAGGATGAAAACTAGTTATTTTACACTAAAACTTTCTCTCTCTCTCTCTGTGAAGTCATAATTTATTTTTTTTTACTAAAAATTTAAAAATTCTTTAATAGTCACTAAATTGTCAATCTTCAGAACCACAAGTTAAAAAGAACAAATCCTCTGCTCTCTTTTTTTTTTTTCCTTGCTGGTCATGGATTATGAAATGCTTTTGGTTTCAGTCTACATAGTTCTTTCATCGATGAGTTAGAGAATATTTGACTGTGACATCTGTAGATAATTTTGAAATGTTATTTGTTATCAACTTGGTTATAGCAGTGAATAAAGAGCTATCAGCACTTTGGTTTGTTTGTTCCCTTTAGAAGATAATAGTGATAAGTAGAGCAAGGAAGAAAAGTTTGTTAGTTGGTAGAGCTGATCACTTTGTTTAAAACACCAATTTTAACTGAGTAGTATCAAACTATTGATATTAGATGATTTGTAAATACATTTAAAAGAAGCACTGTCATAAACATACATAGTGTTTTTGTTTTTCTGAATTTAGTGTTCCTCTGTGATTTCTGTGTTAAAGGATCACCCATAAACATAGATTTAATATTATTGATGGACATAGCTCTTGAATTTTTTGCCCTTTGCCTTGGCTTTATTGGAATTTTAATACATAAGGTGTTATTTATCATATGTATTGTTAAAGGGTTAATCAAATTGCAGAAAAACATCATATAAATGATATATTTAATACAATATTGCTCTTTCAAAGAAAAAGCTTTAGGAAAAACTTAGTTTAGACTCATAATTTTTTTAAAAGGTACTTAAATTCCGTATAAAGTATTTATTCTTTGTCAAAAAAGAGTGAGAACTAAGGATGTTTCATTATTTCAAAATATTTTCATCACATTACAGAGATCATGTTGATGTGCTATAGGATGTGTTTTTCTCGCTTTTTGCTTAAAGGACCTATTTTTGAAAAAAACCAGCATGTCTTTTTTGTTTGTTTGTTATTCAACCATTTTGTTCCTATTGTGTGTAGGAGAAATCATGGAAATGGAGTTGGTTTTTCATGATATCAAAGAAATGTGTAGCAAGAATACAACTACTTACTTATTCATCGGAAAGCTTTGTCTTTTCATCTTTTAATACTCTAAAAAGAATTGCATTTTTGTAAATGTACTAAGTACTTTAGATATTCTGGAGAAGCTCCAGACTTTACTTAAAAATACATAAGTATGGGCAACTGGTAAAAAATACCAAATTAGCACTATTGGCCAAAAAGTACAGAACTGTTTTAATTATAATGAAGGGGGGGAAAATTGCTCAGTCACTTTTTCCCAGGGAGAAAAAAGTTCATGACATGCTAGAGAAATCCAAAATCCTTAGGCAAAATACTGAGTTTTTACCAATTTCACTTATTTGTTTCCTTACCTCTGGAAAGACATGTTTTGGTAGTGTATAGAGGAAGAAAAAAGGCTAAAATTAGGATTTCTGGGTGCAATGAAACCAGAAAATTTCACTTTAGCATGCTGATCTGGCACACAGTAGACAGCAAAATTTAGCTTTTGAATACATTTCTCTGTATCTAAACCATGGCATATCATGGATTATCAACAAAAAAATGACAGTAATAAACACAAGGGCTGCATACAAATGTACATATAAGTACTTACTATTCCAAAATGGGGCTTGTGGTGACCCTGTGGTACACCACGCCTGAGGATGCTCGGATCAAATCCCAGCATCACGCCACTAAAAGTGCTGTTTGTGTTCTCCTTTCATAGGGGATAATGCTGTCTGTCTGTCTGGTGCCCCCATAATAAAATATACAGTAAACTGTGGTGTAGTATAGGCGAATGTTTGAAGCAAGTGCCTCCGCTTAAAAAAAATATATAAATAAATTTAAAAAAACTTTCGAAATTGTGGGTATGGGGGAAAGGGAAATATCTGAGCTCCCTGCTGAAGAAAGCTCTAAAACTTTTGATATTGAGATTCCTGGGGAAGTTTATGTGAGATAGTAGTGATAAAAGAGAAAGAGGGAAAATTTTTATAAGAAAAATAATTGACATTTTATTAATTTTCTCAGATTTTTGGATAAGGATACAAAAATTAGAGCTGAAGCCCCAAAATTCATTAAGTCTATGTTAGTGGTTACTAACTGTTGGTCTGAAAGAACCCAAGAAGTAGTCTGCAAGGTCAGGAGTGTCTTAAAAAAAAATTGGTTTCATTGTTTCAAAATTACTGCAAATGTAAACAATTTTTTATAAAACTGGGAGCAAAACAAATTTTTGTTCTTATTAAAAATATTCCTGTATTTCTTCCGCTTTCTGGCGTTTTGAGTATGAAAAAGTCCTTCTTAAAAATTTCTAATATATTTTCTGTAATGCAGACACAGCGTCACAGCCATTTTGCAGCATCATAGCTGTTTTACAGCTAGTTTAAGCAAATACAAGCTGAAAATTTCCTTCATTTTTTAAGTTTTCGTAGGCTTTTATGTTTGCTATCTTTTGTAAAAGGTTAATAAAAAGATAACTTTTTATCTTTTGTGTTAAATTTGTTGTTGTTTATTTGTAACTTTTTATTAAAGTTGTTTATCACAAATAGTTTGTTTATTCGGGAAATAAAACCCATTTTTTGACTCTAAAAGGATTGATTGGGAGATGGTCCTTAATATTTTTTGACATGTGGTCCCTGATTAATTAAAGGTTAGGAACCACTGGTCTATGTGATCCCTGTATGAGATAATACTCACTCTGTACAATAAAGGGATTTTAATATTTAAAGAAGAGCAGATTTTCGTTAAATTTGGATGGTTGAAACAACCAGGAAGATTCATTTCATTTTAAATTCTATTTCCGCATCATAAACAAGGAAATAAATGTAAAATTAAAACACCAATCAATAACATATCAATACTGTTTTATAAATGAGTCAAATATTCACTAAGTTTTAACATTTTGTGCTCAATGTTAATTTTTTGTTATTAAAACAATTATTTTTTCATACAGAACTCAGCTGACAGAGACAACATTGGGGAAGTTCATTATTATCCTAGTCAAGGCATTCCTTCCAACTACTTCCCATTCACCAACCAGAGAGGCTATGTATCACCATTTGTGTTTGTTCAGTTCAATGAGATTAGTCGGGGTGTTCTTGTCAATGTTGAATGCCGTGCATGGGCAAAAAATATTCATTTTGATAGAGGAGATAGACTAGGAAGTGTTCATTTTGAACTATTAGTTGATTAAGGAACACATCCATTGTTAAAGAATGCTAAAATTCATCACTTATTTCTTTTGCATTTTATTACAGATATTTTGTTTGTAGGTTGTTACACGTGAAATTTGTTCAGCTATATTTCTATTTACATGTGTGCCATCATTTGAAAAAGCACAGGTAAAAATGCACAATGTTATCTATGCCCAGAGTTAGGCTGGTTAAATGACAGATTGAGGATTAAATGACTCCCAGCACACAGATCAAAGAATCTGACTACTCGCTCTTTCTCCAAAGATTTCTGTCCCAGCACACAGATCAAAGAATCTGACTACTCACTCTTCTTCCAAAGATTTCTGTCCCTTTTGATATTTTTATTTTATATTGGGATATTAAGGCTGCTGATTGAACAAAGTTGGTGCTGATTAAAAACAAAAAACACCTTCCAAATTGAAATTTCTGTTTGAATGAAATTGAAACTGTTATTGGGAGTGGTCAGTTTCAATCTAGTCTGACTCTGGCTAAGCTATATTGATATAGTAAGGTATATATGTTTAAAATCTTTATTGAGAATTGTTAACCTTTTTAGATGAATTATAATGTTTATGAACTCATAACCATGATGCCAAATGTTTCTGCCCCTACAGTGTATGGTAACTCTTTGACTCTAATGTGATCATCAGTTTGTCAGTGACTTTTGTAGAAGAAAGTGATAAAAAAAATCTTGCATTATATTTGGTATCTGTGTTAGCATAGTTACTTGTGTAATTAGTGCAATAGCTCCTGTTCCTTATCAATTTTTTAAAAAAATACATTTATTGATAGTTGTAAATTTTAATTTTTTTTTTATATTGTAGAATTTTCTTTGTTATTGAAGAGCTGCATTTTTTTTTTTTCGTGGTTCGTTGGACCTCAGATTTGTTATGTGTATTATTTTCAAAATGACTTTTAGGGTTGAGGCCGCATTTAATATTTTCTTAAATCTGATCTGGTAAAACATTTGTGTGTTATATGAAGTTTTAATAGTGGTGTGTGAAGAATTGTCCCCTCATTTGTTGCATGTAATGTTATTTCTCAGAATTTAAAAAAAAAAGTACATTGTAATAAGCATTATTTTATACTCTTCATGCTGGATTTGATCTGCATCTGACAGGGTCTGATGTGTTGGTTTAAAAATATTTTTACATTTTTTCAACATTTTTTAAGCATTTATGGTTCTTATTTTCTTTTTAAATAAATACAGAAAAAAAAATGCAGGACTCGTGTTTTAATTGTTTGTAATTGGCAAGATGATATTATGGCTTCCAAATTATGTTCTGTAAATTAAAGCATGCTTGACAATTGTAAATATTTCTAAAGAACAAAAAAAAAAAAAATAATAATACATTTCTAATCACATTCTTGGCAGCTCAGTATTTTTTTTACGCATTACTCATGAATTATCTTGATAACTAATGAAACAAATGTTTATGTAACCAGAATTTAATGCTTTTAAAGAGATTTCAACTCCGTCAGATGGTTATAATTATGAATGATAAGAAAATAATTTTGTATGAAAAAAAAAACTTTAAAAAATATTTAACTTGTATTAAACTAATTCATACTTTCATCATCAGAAGATATTTGATAACATTGGAATGTATTTATAATTTTATGAAACTATTTATGAGAAATTTGTGTATTTTCAAAACTGAAAACACATCGTTAATTTTTATCCTTACATAATGTCAAGCTATTTGCAAACATGTACTATTATGATATATAGGAAGAAATAAAGCAAAATTCATGTCATCAAATGTTGTTAATTCTTTCACACATATTTTAAATGCCTGTATTTGTTTAAGTTGTGATCTGAATGATGGAATAATGGCACAATTTTTGACAAAAACATGATTAAGGATAACTTTTTGGTATTTAAACATATATGTGAAGGGCTTAGATTTTGGGAGGAGGACTGACCTATGCTTATCCAGTATAATATTAATAATTTAACAGACATATATACATATATTATTGTAGCATTTATTTTATAATTTAACAGACTGGATAACTTTTTTTTTCAAACCAGTATGAATGTCAGGTTAGTCATTTTGATTTGCATCAAAAAAATTTCTTCTTGAAAATTCAATATTCTTTTTTCTTTATAAATTTTAAACATTTTTTTTCTAGATTATAAACCTTTTAGCAGGTTTTCTAAAATGTCTTAGCAGGTTATTTCATGGGTCATGGGTTTACAAGTTCTGCATTAGCTATTTTAATATCTAGAGTGTGGTATTGGTGTATATGTAAAGGATAAGTGTATATGATGAGCTAAACAATCACTGATATAAGTAATGAGTTGAGTGAGAAAAAAAAAATCTCAATTACTTGGTTTTAACAATTTTGATTATTGCTGGGAATAGTCGATAGATACCAAGGAGATAGTCACATGAAATAACACTAATCAGGGGGAGGAAATTGTCAATTGGATAATATTGTACAATATTAAAACTGTTAATTTTACTACATGGAATAGATATACAATATTGAAATATATCCCAGAATACAGTACACCAGCAATTTTACAATTACAAGCATTTTTAATTGTACATTTCATGATTTTTAAATAATTGTTAAAATTAGATGAAGGATGGTAATTCTGTTCATATTTCACTACTGTCAACTAAAAGAACCCTTTTATATGGCTATCTTGGTAATAATGTGCTCTAAGAAAAATATCTCAAGTTTTAACCCCTTTTTTCAACTTCTTGGAATACTGAGTCAGGGTTAGAATTAAGGTCTTGAAGAGCACTTAAATTTTTTTATTGCAAGTAAAAGCGTCAATTATGTTTCAAACTGACCGGAAGAAAGTGGACTGGATTTGAAAGAAGCCTCTACAGGAGCAATAAATTTTGGAGTAGATAGAATTCTGACTCCAGCATAATTTTAACCATAGTTAAAATTTTCTTTCCGAACAGAAGAAAAAAAAGAATGGGACGAGATGACAAATGAGCAATAGAATATTGACCAGGGAAATGGTTATCATTAGAGTGAAGCATATACCAATTCCAGTTATGCCTTTATCACATAATCACATAAAGTAGGCATGGAAGCTAGAAGGCACTTTCATTCCTAACTAAAATTTGAGCAAATCAATTAGTGATTCATAGTATGTTACATCTAATTACAGGTCTGCATTAAAAAAAATTTTAAGAGCTGTTTTGGTTATTCCACCTATTCCTTATATTTTTTTTGTATGCTGAATCTGAAAATGACCTCCGTTTTGTCATAGGACATCACATTTCCTGACAATTCATGCAACTATGTTAAATAAGGCAATACTTAAAAATAAATGAAGAGACTTAGAAAATTAATTTTTAATTATAAATTTTACATGAAAATCATTTTTGAACTGAAATGATCTAACTAAAACACACTAAAATCGTTTCTTTTTCTCTGTGAGACTCCTTATGACTCCTTACATTTATGCTTGTGAGTAGCATCTGGAATGTCACTCTGAAGCATCCAACAGAAGTCTGCCATCACTGTAATGCTCCATTTCCCCTGATATCTTCTTTCCATCTCTTTAATATCCTGGTGGAATCGTTCACCTCCTTCTTCAGTCACAGCTCCCAAATTTTCAGGAAAGTAGTCAATGTGGGATTGGAGGAAATGCACCTTCAAACTGATGAGGCAACCTAAAGCTTGAAATGCTTCCAGTATTCGTCCGACGATCTTTTTGTAGTCAGGATCTTTCTTATTGCCTAAAAATTTCTCCACGACCTTTTTAAATGCAATCCACCCTTCTTTTTGAGAATCCGTCATGGTATTGACAAACTCATGATAGCTATAAGCCTTCTAATGTCTGGTCCAACGAACACACCTTCCTTCAATTTTGCCTCCGACATGCCTGTAAAAATTGGTGACCAAATATTTGAAGCATTCTCCATCTCTTGGAAGTGATTTCACGAATTGCTTCATCAACCCTAATTTTATATGGAGAGGTGGTAGAAGAACTTCATGTGGAGGTACCAAAGTTTCTCGGAGGACATTGTTTTGACCGACTGTGAGAACCCTCGGCTGCCAATTCTTCTTGATCCAGTGATTTTGTCAGTCTCGACTGTCCCATAAACACGGAAAACAAGGGTATTTGGTATATCCAGCTTGTTGTCCGAGCAGCATGCACGAGACCTTTAAATCCTCGCACACTTGCCAACCATGGTCTTCATATTTAAGTTTACGAAGAACCTATTCCAAGTTTTCATAATAACCTACAGGGATGGAAGCGTAAAAACCGCCGTTGTGGAGCAAACCTGCTTTGAGACTTCTTTTTGAAGAATGTATGAAAAGATACCATTGCGTTGAATCATATTTCATTTTGAATTGACCCATCAAACCTTCGACATCGATGCAATAAACCAACTTGTCTTCCAGGGCAAAGTAAGGAATGAACTCCTTTTCACGATGTCTGAACCATGAAAAAGACACTCGTGGCAACAATAAATTCCTGATTTTGAGCTTTGAACCGAGTAACTCAGCGGCATCATTGGGAAGATTCAAGTCTCTTACCAAATCATTCATCGCCTCCTGGGAAAAAATTTTGGTCTTGTATCATCTTCGAAGATAGAACTTGATTCGATGTCTGGTTCAGGTATGACTTCACCTTCATCGGAGGTAGGTATCTCTTCCAAGGTAACAGGAGGCTTGTGTATTGGTATATCTGTGCCATTGGGGATGGGACGAATTGCTCAGTGGAGATCGGGGTATGAAAGGGAATGCTTCCATTTAGAATTATACCCTTTCACATCGCATAAACAAAAGTAAGTCTTCACTATGGTTCTTTTGCTCTCGCCATACCATAGGAATCCCATAACGGAAAGCTCTTTTCTTAACCTTGAACCAATTTCGGAAGTCCTCAGCACACCGTTTACACACTTTATGAGGCGCCTAAACTTTATCTTGATCCCCAAGTTTTAGTCCGAATATGCGAAGTATACTTTTTTCACAAAGTCTGTGTCATGCAGCTGTTGCTTCAACACTATATTCACCACAAATGAAATAGAAACTGTCAGGCGAATTAATACACTTCCGCAGAGCCATAACGCTAACTTGGGGAAACACGATTTAAGAATGTCGAGCTACCACGAAGTGAGATGAAAAAGTGTGAACAGGCGAGAACAAAATTGAATCAAGCTCGTGTATGTCAGCGCCTACGCGGTCAGTTTGCAACATGTTAATTCTGGTTTTCATTAGCTCACTCTGGAAGTTCTTCTCTTTGAAAGTTATGTTTTTTTAGCGCTGTATATCTTAAATGCACTGATGTTAATTAATTAATAGTAATTTTGACTTTAAATTTAGTTAAAAACCTTAAGATGAAAATATACCAAAAATTGAGAAAAATTTGCTAAATTTGAAAAGAATTTTGCATTTTGTGTTAAATCCTGACGTCTAGGATTTTTTTCAAATTTTTGTTCGTATTTAGCACACCAAAATACATGGAAATTAGTTGAAAATAATCAAACAGCTTTTTAGTTGCAGATCTGTGTTATCTTTACACTCCTTTCCATTGAATACTCTTCATTCATTCGAAGCTGCAACCCCCTACATCATTCCATTACACAATACACAAACGAAGGCACCTGCTAATCTAGGACCCGTAGTGCCTCTGTGTGTTGCAAATCATAATATTCTGCAGACAGAGATAATGCTAATACATCAATTAATCGTATATTGGTGTATAAATCTATAATTGAGGCAAATTATCACACTTGCCCCTACTGGATATACTAGTGTAATTGAAGTACTACTATCTGTTGGTGTAAATTATATCGCTTAGCAGAGTAGTACATACACATCTCATATATATATATATATATATATATATATATATATATATATATATATATATATATATACATACATATACACTCTATCTACCAATAAGTATTTGGACACCTGTGATAGAAAAGAAAGACAAAATTTATTCATATTCAATAGTTGGTTCCACGAAAGGCAATTACAACTTCAACCCTCCGGGGCATGCTTTCCACAAGTCCTTGTATGACGGCAAGTGGTATTTTCTTCCACTCGGCTTGGAGAAGACATTGAAGTTCCTTCACCGATTTTGAATGGTTTCTGCACCCCTTAATTCGGCGATCCAAATCGCCCCAGAGGTTCTCGATAGGGTTCAGGTCTGTGCTCTGGGCAGGACAGTCTATTCGGTTAACCCCATTGTCACCATACTAATCCATGGTGGACCTCGCAACATGACAGCTGGCGTTGTCGTCCTGGAAGTAACATGGGTCCAACCCGTAAAACTGCCACAACGTAGGAAGCAGACTGTCATCCAAAATAGTGCAGTAGTTGTCGGCGTTGAGCTTACCATGAATTGGGACCAAGGGTCCCAGTCCATACCAGTAGAAACACCCCCAGGCCATAATTTCATCTCCGAACTTTACTGTGGGCACAATGCATTCTAACATGAGGCGTTCTCCAGGTAGACGCCAGACCCAGACCCTGCCATCCGAACGGTAGAGGGTGAACCTTGATTCGCCGCTCCAGAGAACTCGTTTCCATTGATCCACGGTCCGCTTTCGACGTGCTTTGCACCACATTAACCAAGCAGCGCGGTAGGACTTTGTGATCAAAGGCTTATTGGCGGCAGCACGACCATGAAAACCAAGCAGATGTGCTTCCTTACGGATAGTATTCATCGAAACAACACCCCCCGGATACTTTTTGAAACTCCTGGAGTATGTGGGCCATCGGGTGGGGTTCTTCCGAATTTCTCTGGACAGCACTCGTCGGTCTCTATCTCCCAGTTTCATGGGTCTGCCAAATGGGGCACATTCCGACAATCACCGCTCACCTTCCACTTCTGAATTACATAGGCCACTGTCGATTTTGGGTAATTCAGCTCTCTAGATACGTCCCTTAACGATCGGCCATTTCTGGGATACTCGATGCTTACATCTTTCTCGAAATCGGGTAACTCTGTACTTCGTGGCATCTTGCATGCGACTAATGTCAATGTTGCTTCCTACACGATATTTAACGGTAGAGGGCGTGACGTATATCAGGACCGCAGATATCGTCATTTTCATGGGTGTGCAAATACTTATTAGTAGATAGTGTATATACACACGTAAAACGAGCTTATACAACTCTTCTCCGAGTATACTATTCTACCACAGATTATGGTTACATTAGTCAATTCATTCAGCAAGCAAAGTGACTTCTCGACTCTTCGATGCCAGAACATACGCAACCACCGCAGGACATCTGATCTTAGATCAGACGTATCCAACCCGCGGGCCACATTCGGCTTTACAAGAAGATCGTGATTTTTTTAAAGATCTATCTTCCCAGAGAAAAATTTTTCACTATCACACCTCATTCGTCATTGCTTTACGGCACTAAGTATATTAGTGAATACCTATTTTCAAACTTGAAACACACGCAGGGTTTAATAAGAAAATAAAATTCTGATGTGCACCCTAAGAATCCATTAAGAATAGCAACCACTTCCGAACAAGACACTGGTGTATAACTTTCGTTAAAACAAGGTAAAATATCCCACTAATTTTATGTTTAAGTTGCCTTCTTTTTTAATGTTCTAATAAAATAAATAAATAACGAGTTTTGTTACTTATACGCATTAACAGTATTCTATATTTTTTTTATGCGGCCCCAGGCAATTCCTCTTCACTCAAGGAGGTCCAGGCAAGCGAAAAGGTTGCACACCCATGATCTAGATCAGCGCTTCTTAAACTTTTTTCATTTATGACCCCTTTTTATCATCGAGATTTTTTCACGACCCCAGGAAATAAGGATATAAAGATAAATATTTTCTGACAAATAATTTTTTTTCTTTGGTAAACAATGTACACATAAAAATACTAGTATATATATGAAAACCAGTAGTAAATAAAATTAACTATATATCTTAGATACTCGCGGCGGGCGACAAGAATTAAATTCATGTATCAGAATTAAATTTTCGCGACCCCAAAATTTTGCTTTGCGAGTTTAAGAAACGCTGATCTAGATCAGTGGTGCGCAAAATTTTTCCTACCGCGATCCACTTTCTTTAAATAAAAAATCACTCGAACTCTGTGATAAATTTTTGGTAGTAATATACGTTTTTCAAAAATTAAGATAATGTTAACGAAAAGAAACATGCAAATTTTGACACTGTTTTAAATGCCAATGATCTAAATGTCAGGTATATACTCGTATTTACATAACAAAAATTATTTCTTACCTTCTACACTTGTTTGTGCCGAATTTCATACGGCTAATACTTTATATTTAGATATTAACATGGGCGTAGCGTGCTTCTAACCTTTTTTTTTTTTTTTTTTTGGTGGGGGGGGGGGGGACGAATTGAATTCAGTTAATGCCCTCCTCAGCGCATTGACTGCAGCATCAGCTGCCGGACGGTCCTTAAAATATGAAATTGATTTTTTTTAAAATTGAATAACATTAGAATTGATGTTTGAGAAGTATTCAAAAGTTATACAACGAGAAAAAGAAATATAATATAAATAAAATAAGAGAAATATAGCATGGAATTTTTTTTTTATGGATCATATCATTGCTAAAAACTATGTTACGGCTAAAGCCATAATTGGAATCTTCAGTTTCACAGTTTGAAAAGGCGGGAAAAAACCAACTTTCTAAAAGTTTTCTACAATTTTCCAATTTTAAATGAACTTCTATTGTTTTAATTTATTTCAAATTAAGTTGGTGCCCCAATTACTTATTCGTATTTTCTAACTCCTTCAATTACACTTCACTCTAGGAGGGCAAACAGTCCTCCTAGTGGAGTTGTCTGGTCACTGTCAATCGCAAAACCTGGCGTCTGGAACTGCTCTGCAGCCGATTTGCAATGGCTCTCTTAGCCTGTACAACAATAAAGCGGTCTCTAGTGGCCGTTAATTTTCGTGGCCGACCATTCCCCAGCCTTTTCCACAACTGTTCAACTGTACCTGTCGTTGGAAAGCCGTCCATGCCCGCAAGACCACACAGGGGTGACATTGAACTCAGCAGCTACACTCCTTAATCTTTGCAATAACTCCAGCTTCTGCAGGACGATAGCCGAATGGCTACTGCGCTGGCATTCCGTACCACAATCTGTGGGTTCGAGTACCACTCTTGGCATGGTCGTTTTTAGTCGTTCGGAATAGGCTTTAAGCAATAGGTCCCGTTTTAATTAGCTTTCGTGTAACAAAAAAATGATCGTAGCGCTCCAAACCAAATACTCCAACGTCCCTATGATTCTACCTCGTGTAATTTCCCAGTGGCTGTTTCGTGGTCTACAAGTAGGGTTGCCAACTGTCCAGGAATTGGAATCGCTGTCCCTGATCCCGGATGAATGCTAAATTGTCCCGGAATGTAGCGGAAACTATTCCAATTTTTTTAAAATTGAAATTGGCATCTTGTAAATCCGTTGAACGTTGTGACGTCGTAGTAATCCGACAGTTAGCATGAACATCACAGACTAAAATTAAAGTTTCCGCGATATTTATTTACAAGATAATTTATATACCGATCAGGAAGGACACGGTGATAGCACAGATGGTGATTGCAATGACAAACTATGGGCAGAGTATTTCAAAAAGCATGAAAAATCGGTCGAGCTGATGAAGATTGTGTCTTTCATTTTGTCCATCCCTGCGAGTAATGCTTACCCAGAGAGAGTATTTAGTCACATAAACAGTGTGTGGACGAAGGCCAGGAATAACACGAATATCGACTTAGTGAAGGCGGAATTGTAAATATGACTTAATAGTGAATCATGTGCAAAATTTGCGAACTTTTTAAATACAGACTCACTTGCGAAAGAATTGGTGATTGCAGCAAAAAGTGAGAGAAAATATCGGAAAAACCCATAAAAATATAACGTTAAATTTGTTATTATAAGATTTAAAATTTTTATTATTACTATTTAATATACATACATATATAATTAAGATTCTATAATAGTTAAAATATAAAAAAAAATTGTATTTTAATTTTTTCATACATAAAAAGTTTCCTCAAAAAACTAGGTAATGGCTGACTGATAATGATGATGATGTTCAGTTTTGAGCTATTTGTCCCGGAATCGTCACAGAAAAAGTTGGCAACCCTATCTACAAGATGGGACGAAACTCACCGAACATCTGTCGCGATCAGCCGCACCGTTCAAAAATTTGGATCTAATTCCTTTTGCTTTTATCATTTATTCGGTATGAAGCCACCTGTGATGTCACGATACCAAAATTTGAATACGTACCAGCTTTCTATTGAATATCCTCGGTTATGCAAATCGTCAGATGTTGCGTTTAATTTTCAGGTTGTAACCTTTAAATATAGTGGTGTATCTCAATTTTTGCACGCCTACTATTGTTTTTAAGCCACTCACAATAAAACGAAAACGAAATTAGTTTGCTTACGCCCAAGTATTTAAAAAAAAATTTAAAAGAATTTGGAAATTAGAAAAGGTTTTGGATTTGTATGTTTTTTTTTTATATATATATATATATATATATATATATATATATATATATATATATATATATATATATATATATATATATATATATATATATATATATATATATATATATATATATATATATATATATATATATATATATATATATATATATATATATATATATATATATATATGTGTGTGTGTGTGTGTGTGTGTACTCAAAATTGAAATCTCTCCCGTCATTTTGCATAAAATCCTAAATCCTTTGATTTGGACCCATTTCAACACTCTAAAATCTTATAGAAAATACATGTTTACATGAAAACAGACACTAAATCCCCCCCCCATCATATTTTGGGTCACTATTAAATTCTCATTTTCCCTTTAAACTGTTTTTCCACCATTCCTTTCTGATTAACTAAGAATGAATTTCTACCACCTGGTCTCCAGATCGCTTGGTTTCTTAAGGTCATCTATAAGCTGTTCTAGAACATGGCAAAACATTTAGACATCTTTACTTTGACTGGGTAAAAGAAAAATATTGTGTAACACATGATGGCACTTAGTACCAATGAATAAAGGGATATACAATATAACATGCAAATTATACACCTTTGTGAACTGATGGCACTATGTTATCAGTTTTTCAGTTGACAAATGCTAATGCTGCAGATACCAGAGGCTGGACAATTGCAGGTAGCTAAAGCTAATTGATACAAAAAACTAATGTATGCATTCAGAACTATTTCATCCAAGGCTTCAGAGAGATGCAGCAGAAATATAACAGTAAATGCTTCTGAAAAGTCATTTGAAGATGACTTGCTTGTAGATTCATAACTTCATTTACCTCACTATATCACTACAACAAACAAGCTTAATTTAGAAGAAATTTTGCCAACAGATATCTCTTCACCCATTGATGCTTTGGTGTCAACTGTGTTCGGAAGTTAAAAAAAAGATAAAGATAAAATATAAGGAACAGAGATAATTTTATGAAGAAATGAGCTTTAATTCTTATAAAACATGTAACAGTGCACTGTACAAAAAATACAGATTTAGATCTTCTAAAGAAATTGATTGTGCTTGTTGAATTTTAAAATGAAAGGAAAAACAAATCTTAATAGCTATTTTTTTAATAAAGCAATTAATATGTACAAGAAGCACACTAAAAGCTCCTATGTACAAACAATGTAACAGCAATGGACTACAGATACAAAACATTACAAACAGCTGTCAAATCATTTATCCCAAAAGCAGCTGGTTAAATTGGTCTTGCAATTTCCAGTGTAATATAGACCTTTCTATTCCTTTTTCTTCAAGTAATATACATATATATGCATCATGCATGCATATACAAAAAGGTAGGTATGTGTATGCACTATACACAATTTTTGAGTGAAACTGTTCTAAATTAAAAAATTAAAACATGAAATTAAAAGAGATTTCAAATTTAGCACTTGATTAACAGAGCAATCTAAATACACTAATTCCAAACACATTTCAAATTATACACTTAAGTACAGCCTATAACTGTTTAGTGACTCAGGTCCCTTTAAAACCTACAGAATTGAATGTACATAAACTAACACATATTCTAGGAAAAGAAAAAAATAATCTTTAAAAAAGAAAAAATAAGATTTGGAATACAACTGGACAAGAAAATTGAGCGAATAAAAATTTTTTTTTCCTCTTATGAGGTACATGAATATTTAATCTCTGACAAAGAAAATTAATTGCAAAAATATATCTGCATTTATTTAGGCAGAGAATAATACTTTTTTTTAGACAAATACATTTTCCTTCACATAATTACAATATAGACTATGAATTTTAATTTCTATTTTATGAAGAATTTTAGGGGAAATGAAAAGCACATTAAAATTTTCATATACAAGCCTGCCAGAATATATCATCACAGTTTGAAAACTGGCTTGATATGTTAACAGGATTATTCATTCGTACCACAGTATTAGGAACACAAATATCACAAAGTTTTACAGGAAAAGAAGGAAACTTAAGATAAATTGATAAACAACATTATAATATACTAAATTAAAAAGATCAAAGATTTCTCTCATGGGGAAAATGCTACAATATTGCAACTTACTTCTCCTACAGGAAGAGAAGCAACTTATACATACATTCATACATACATACATAAAATTATAATCCATATTTGGCAGCTAAAATATATTTCATCTTCAAGTAAGCACTCACATTATTTGGACCATTATAAGTTCTTAAATCTGTCAGTGGTAAACAAATATAGTTAAACAAGAAACATAAAATGACATCACTAGAAAAGTTATAAAATACACAAAGATCTCAGTTTATAGTTGATTAAGATCATGCAAAAATGTTTCAAATACATTACTTAATCCTTCTATTTTAGTACCTTCAATGGTATAGAAGGATTTATTAAAATATTTATGTTTATTATTATTTTTTTTTTACTATTACATAAATCTAACGTATAATAAAATTTAACATCTAATAAAAAATTTCACACACATATATAAATAACCACTTCATTTTTCATCATAATTAACATGTCTAGGTCATTTATCTTAAAGAATGTTAACAAGAAATAAAAAGCTGCATTGTATGCAGAAAATGATTATAATATCCTCTAGGTGATGTACTGGGAAGGGTGTGTTTACAAGATTGCCAATTACAAATGAATTTTTTCCATGGCAATATTTAGTTTATTTTCGATTATTTATTTTCAAATACAAAAATCATGAGCTAATTAAACTTTTAAAACATTTAGAAAGAAATTGCTAAATTACTTTCAGACAGAAAAACCTTTTACAACATTTATCTTAAAATCTTAAAAATTTTAAACCTCTAAGGAAGTTTTTAACCGTATGTACATGTTTCACTATACAAAATTATTCTTAATATACCAATCAAGAATTGTGAAATGGGTTTGATTTTCTTTTTCATTCCATATTCAGCCTTAGAAACTTAACATGCTAATTTATTAAAATAAAACAATTTTCCCTGCAGAATGAAATTTTTTTCATAAACTGAGAGCTGAGTGCAAATATTAGAAATATACAAATAGAAAATTAATAACACTGATATATATATTTATATATATATGTAGTTAAAGTCTGGAATGAAACTGACATTTAACAACAAAAGTGTACACAACAGAGAAGTCCACTGAAGCACAGCCAGTAACGCAAGAAGCCAGGATAAATGGGGTCTGTTTCCTCGCCTACCGTGTGAGGAATCTTAGGTCTGGCACTACATGGTGATGCTATCCATTGTCGGAGAAGGCATCGAAACTTGGTCAACCAGCAACTTGACTCTGTCACGCCTGTTCACTTGCAGGTTGCAACAGACTACTAACATCCCACAACTAGAAAATAAATTACATGGAACCCAATTAAACTCAAACATACTGGGCATACACCTTCAGAATAAAAAGATTTGGAGAAACTGAGAAATGAGTGGTTCCTTTAGAATCTTGATAGTTATGATAATATTTATCCCAACAACTTAACCCTTTAATGCACAATTTTTGCATTAATTTGGGTTAAAAAAATTATATTGGGCAAAAACTGATTTATATGGTACTCTTGTGATCAAACAGAAAAGATTTACCATGAGAATTTACCATCAAACTATATATATATATATATATATATATATAAATAAAGGAGAATCTTTGACATTTCAAAGAAGAAAAAAAAAAGGGCTTGTGGCGGCCCAGTGGTACAGCGCGCTGGTTTTCGGTGCTGAGGGTGCTCAGATTGAATCCCGGCATTGCGTCAGGATAAAATGCCTCTGTTTGTATTCGTCCCTTCATAGGGGGTAAGGCTGTCTGCCTATATGGTGCCCCCATAATAAAATGGACAGTAAAACTGCGGCGTAGTATAGCCGAATGTTTAACGACAAGTGCATCCGCATTGGGGGAAAAAAAAAAGAAAAAAAATTATGATAATGAAGTGGCATAACAAGAAAGAAATTTGTCTCTTGTCGACAGTGCATAATCCAGATAAAGTACTAGCCATGAAGAAAGATATAGAAGGAAATGTAATGAAACCAAAATTAACTGATTTTCACCGCATGTCATAATAATCTTTTATTATCGAATTATAAATAACAAAATAATATAGATTCCCATGACTAGAATGTCCCAAAACTAGAAAATAAATTACATGGAACCCAATTAAACTCAAATATACTAGGCATATACCTTCAGAATAACAAGATTTGAAGAAACTGAGAAAAGAGTCGTTCCTTCACAATCTTGATAGTTGTGATAAAATTTGCCCCAACTAAGTTGTTGGGGCCCTTATTTCCCCTTACTGCAGAATTTTTGCATTAATTTAGGTTAAAAAAAATTATACTGGGCAAAAAACCAACTTATATGGTACTCTTAAGATCAAACAGAAAAGATTACCACCAAAGAAACTAAAAAAGGAGAATCTTTGGCATTTCAAAGATAAAAAAAAATTTCAGGTAGTTTCTTCTAACGATACTACCGCAGGTTATTAATGTAGGATTACTTATCGTTGCTTACCTCTTTTGTATGTATATATGTATCTATATATATATATGTACGTATGTATATATATACATATATGTATGTCAAAATTTTGATGCAACTTGGTACTTTTCTGATTAACTTGTCCAAGCATTAGACTGGGTTAAGTGCGCTGCCAAAATTATAAGTCGCGAGGATGGATGGTTTTAGCGTCTGAAATTTTCCTTTCCGAAGGACCGTTATGGAGGAATGTAATCCTACGTTAAAAGTTATGATAATGAAGTGGCATGACAAGAAAGAAATTTGTCTCTTGTCTACAGTGTATAACCCAGATAAAGTACTAGCTGTGAAGAAAGATATAGAAGGAAATGCAATAATGAAGCCAAAATTAGCTGATTTCACTGCATGCCATAAAAATCTTTTATTATTGAATTATTAGCAAACAAAACAAAGATTCCCATGACATATACAGACCAAATTTAATTCCTAGATTAAAAGCAATCTGACATCAAACGTGACAAATGTGCTTAAGATATTTGAATGAATATAAATGTGTGGTGCCCCTGACACTTATCGAACTGTACAATAAATCTGCAAGAAACTGCCTGTTTATGTTGTGGAACTGTGCATTAAGCAGTTCATATTTGAAAATAATTTAACTGACACAGTGACAATAGTGAGCAAGAACCTAAATACATAATCTTTAATTATAAAATTTAAATAAAACTGTAATAACAACATACTTTCAGTATACTCTCAAGTTTTAATATTTAATCAGTATTATGATTTACATAAAGATTTTTAGAATTACCCATAGGGTTTTCAGGTCTTATTAAAAAATTTACAATTTTTTGTTTTTAAATATGGATTGCTAAATTATTTTTACTGTGATTATTATTACTATAATATAAGGGTTTCACAAATATTTCAGCCGTTATGTCTTATAGACATCTATGGTAAAGTACGATCATAAAATTTAAGGTGACTTAAAATTGAAACAATGCAAGAAAGTCAGTCTTAAAAGATTTACAGATCAACTCTTGTTGATAGCAAAATAACTTTCCCTATTAAAATTCTATCCTTCTGCTAAATGCTGTTTTCTGATTTAAAGTAGCTTAAGGATTGAAGAATACAAAATATCTTAAATAAAATATCAGATTCATAAGAAACAAATATTTCAGAGAAAATTAAAACTTTTTTTAAAGGGTCCTTTATACAGGGTTTTTAAAAAAGCAATCAGAAAATTTTCATTTCATGAACAAATTCTTTTTACAACAATTGAACATATATGGTTCCCTCATATCAAGGAATAAATATATAATCAGAAATTACATATTATTAAAATCAACATTTTTAAAAAACAGACTTTATAATTCTTTTTAAAAATTGCTTCTAAACCTTTTTATGACTGGTTATTCCAAGTAAGTCTGATCATTGTGTTAGCTTTACATTAACTTAGTCTATTTCCTTTTTACGTATCACTTTCAGGAGGAGATGTCCACTCTTGTGTGGTTGTACGTTTACCTTCCATTCGGGTGTCCATAAGAAGTCAAAGAGAAGCTTATTTAATAATAAAACAAAAATGATTTATTCAACAGCATTTGAGCATGTCTGTTCACTTTTGTTTCCTCAATCTGCTCTTCTCAATACGTCATCAGCACTCATAGTGCCATCTCACCTATCTTGGCAAACAAATAAGCTTTAACAATTGTTTGGTTTTTATAGCTACTAATTTGAAAAACCCACTCTCACACAGATAGGTAGAAATGAATGGAAGTAATAGCCTTGTAAAATCAACACGTTATTTTACAGTTTCATACAATATATTTTTTAACATAAAAAAATATATATCTAGAATCAGCCAAATTATATTACTTCACACAGTTTCAAACAGTTCAGTTGAAATGTAACATAAGACTTAGAAAACAAATAGTAAGAAAAAAAATGTTAAATAGTGATATCAGACTAATGAGAATCTCCTCTACATTTTATATTTTAAGACAGGGTGGGGGGAAACATTTGAAAAAACATTTAATATTTGATTTATAAAGCACAAGAGTTTTCTTCACTGAGCACATTGTATTATTGCTGGCTCTTTAAGCCAGCAAAAGGCTTTCGGAGATCTTGTTAAAAGCTGCAAGCCATTTCAAGATTCTTTTATCCATTGTGAAGCGTTGTGAAGGGGAATAACAATTAAGAAAGGGTCAGCTATAAAAATTGTATACGCAGAGGAAGGATAGATTGAGGCGGCTGTAGTGAAAGTATAAGAAAAGGCCTTTTACATAAGTTTAAAAGATTGTTAGAAAAGGGAAACGTACGCAATAAAAATATATTTATGGTAGAGAGGGGAAGGTTTGGAAATAGCCGCCGCTCCCATATAAAGGCCCCCCATAAGGAAAGGCTTAGTAGTAAAATTAGATCGCGGTTAGTCAAAGGCCCCATGATAAAAGAGTTGCGTTGGACGAGGGTCAGTCGAAAAAGCCCCTTAGAATAAGGTTTAGGAATTGAAAGGATTATATTGAAATTTACGCAACAGTAGCAGTATTGTCGGATCATGGTCAGGAAAAGATGTTATAAAACTGACCAGGTGTTAGAAAATAAAATATAAAAAAAATGTAGAAAGGAACAGGGGAAAAATGTGAAAGAATATGAAAATGTTTAGTATAGGTCCAATGAGAAGTGTGATTTTAATAAAAGAGAAATATTAGGGCCACTAGAAAAGGGTTTTAAGACGTAGGTGGAGTTTATATGGAGAAGAAAATACTGTGATTGGAAGGTGAAAACATGTATGCAAAAAGTTGAGATAAATATTAAGGGGTAGAAATGATACAGATGGGAGAGAAAAAGTTTTCAGAGAGATAGAGACAGAGTGTGCAGAGGATATAGAGGTGTGCAGAGGGCGAACAGCCTACGGGCTTGCCCTGTGGTGGACTCTCGAGTCCACCCTGCTTTTTTACCTACAATCATGAGCGAAAAAGATGGAACAATGTTAATGTTCCCGTAGCAATGCCAAATTGGGGTAAGTCAGTCTCTACATTTCTGTTGCCTGTTGACAGTACTATTTTAAGATTTAAATTTAAATTAAAATCCCGTAAATGATACATACCTTGTTTTATCCGGTGAGGACCCAAATTGTTATTTGAAAGAACATTAATCATTTTAACACATTATTTTTTATCCATCTAGTTATAATCATTTTAATACTGTAATTTAACTGTTTATTTGTGTAATAAATTTTCGTTGTTAATTTTGTAAATATTGGTCCTCATCATTTATATAAACATTTAAGTTGTGTCTAATCTTTTCTACAGTATTTACATGCTGGGGTTAAAACGAACCTGGGTAATTAAGTAATGGGTAATAACTAATAAGTAATCAAACCCTGTGAATATTTTAACTTTAATCTTATAAAACCTTAAATGGCACAAAACCCATTAAAACGCCCCAGCATTATTACACTTCAGAAACATTCAACACAAAACAAACAAAAAATAAATTAAATCTTTTGTAAACTAGGATCAAATTTGATCTTGAGGACTAAATATTTTTTGCAACAATGCGAGTTTAAAATTGCTTAGTTTCAAGTAAATTTGGGATCGATGAATTTTTTTAATCCAATTTTATGTACCAATTGTGTTTGACTGTCATCAAAAATTGAACAAGTACATTTAAAATTACACGAGTTTTGGAATTTTAGATATTGCTATGCACTATAAAAATAAAATAAGGTTAAGAGGAAATTATCAATCATATCTTACTTTAATTATTTGTCAGCTCCAACAGTCAGTAAATGGGAACGTGTTTCATCCAAATTCATATGAATAATACTGTGACGAGCATCATGAAAGGAAGCTAAAGAGACCCGGCTGTGGAAGGCAGACATTTAAAAATTTTACTACACATTTTTAATGCTTTCAAAATTTTAATATTTCACACTAAACAAGAAGAAGATAAAGCATGCAATAAAAATTTTATGAGTCTTTAACTCGTAAAATAAGGAAATTTAATAACTAAACACATGAAGTTGTGCTAAGGTATTACTAAAAATAAAATATCGACAATAATCTTTAGCCAAAACTATTGTGTAGATATATTGATAAAAGCAATTTTTCTCACAGATATTTTAAACTCATTTAAAAATTCAATACTGGAAATTTAAAAATGAATGATTTTAGTACAGACTGAGTGCATAGTCCCATTTTGTGTTAAAAAAAAGTATATCTAAAGAAACAAGCACAGATATAAATACATGAGTATATTCATTATATATATACATATACTAGATGAATATCTGTGCTTCATTATGGAGTACATTCAAATTAAATACAATGGTCAATGTATATATATTTATAAAAATATATATATTTATAATATAAATTTATAAATATATATATTTATAAAAAAATCATAACGGATATTTTTATAGACAAAATAATGTAGAAGAAAATATTCAAATTAAATACAATAGTCAATATATGGAATTAATTTGTATGTTTAATATCCATAAAACATACTAATTTGAATTAAATTTTTTAAAAACTTCCATCTCAATTAGTCTAGTGGTTAAATTTTATCTTTAACCGTATTTTTATATTTTTTGTCAATTTATTTCGTTGTTATGCACATGGCGCAAAATTAATTTGAAGTATCACAAAAACAAAAGAAATCTCGTGAACAGCATTTAATAAATTCAATTCTAAAAATTAATCTTAAAAATTCACCCAAAAATCAGAAAATGGAGATAAAGATTCAAAAAGTTTTCATTTTAAAGGAATTTTTATGATCTTTCTCGTGATATAAATTTTATAACCCTCAGATTATTATTTTAAATGCAAACTTTAAAGAATGTTACAAAAATAGCTAAAAATTTAATTTAAAAATATCTAAGAATTTTTCAAAAATCTTTCTTAGTGCACCCCTACACTACCAGAATTGCCATGCAATATTTCAGCCCTTTAGGTCCAGCGGTTTGGTCTGCATTATCTGTCAGTCAATCAGTTACGGAACTGTTTTATATATATAGATAATTTTTACTGTATAACTTTATGATGGATCATTTCAAACACATGAATTTGATATGGCATCATATAACTGTCCTCTGAAAAAATATGGTAGTGATATTTTTTCAGAGTAGATCTAGTAGTTGGCAAGAAACTACATATATCACTGTGCTAAAAAAAAAGAAAAAAAAGAGCAATTTACTGTTATTACTCACTCAGCATCCGTAATAACAGTGTGGCATTCATCACATACTCTGACATCAAACTCATAACCCATTATAGGGATTTTGCTTTGGTTACTACTGCATTTGTCGCAGACAGCTTTTCCACATTTTCGGCAATGATGCTACATTAAAATAAACAAGCAAATTAAATTTTACAGAAATATATATAAAAAATGCAATAATATTAGCTCCTTTTTACATATACAGAACCAAATTTAATCCTTTCTTAAGGCACTTTTACAAATGAGCTAATCATATTTAATCAAAAAATTAATATCAAGGTATACAAAAGTCTCATTCATTTCATTTTTAAATAAAATATCCAATACACAAACACATATATAAGAGGCATCTTAAAGAATATTTTATTTTAAAAATTAAAATAATTGAGTTGGGATTATAATTGTTAAGTTTCAATTTTGAAAATCTATACTTTTTTTTATTAAGCTTTAAAAATACTGAAATTTTTTTCTTTTTAAAAAAATTTGAAATAAAGCATAATTTTAGAATTCATAAATAAGTACCCGTTCATGTAGACAATTAAACATAAAAATAAAACCAATTGCGAAGGGGGGAGTGATGTATTATATGCCATTTGCCACAAAGCCTCTGTTAGAAGTAGTACATTGTTTCTAAAATTTTTGGTTTGCTGAGGAAAAAAATAAAATTCATTTGTTTGTACTTAGTTATCCATTTTTAATCTGTCTAATCCTCTTCCTTTAACTAGTTTTTTTATGTCTTTTTTTGTTTTCTATGTTAGTGTGCACATTTCACTTCTGCACTGTTTTATTTTGTCACTGTTACAGAATAGCAAATATTCACTAAAAATTTTCTTCACTACAGTTATATTAAACGAATTGAACTTTAGCACTATTTTTTAAGATTTAGTCATCACAACTCTAGTACACATTTCAAAAAGAGTAGGAGGGGGAGGGGTGAGTAAAATAAAGATTTCATTTGGGAAAATATTGGTATATATTCATGGGTTACACAGTAATATGAAGTGCTTATCTGCTTGAGGATAAAAGTATAGATTTTAAAAACTATGCCAATGTAGAATATCCAGAAAGTTTATAGTTTTATAGGATGCAGCACACTATACTCAAAATCAGGGATGGGCAAATTGTGGCCCACCAACATAGGCATAGCGTCAGGGAGGGGGGGGGGGGGTTTGGAATTTATTTAAAGTTAAGTTGGGGGGAGGGAAGTACACCCCCCCCAACTTAACTTTAAATAAATTAAAACAATAGAAGTTCAGTTAAAATTGTAAAATCGAAGAAAACTTTTAAGAAAGTTGTATTTTTCCAACTTTTTCAAACTGTGAAACTGAAGATTCCGATTATGTTTTTAGCCTTAAAATAGTTTTTAACAATGATATGATCCATAACAAAAATTCAACGCTATATTATTTTCTAATTTTATAACTTTTGAATACTACTCAAACATCAATTCTATTGTTATTCAATTTTTAAAAAAAATCATATTTCATTTTTTAAGGACTGTTTGGCAGTCAATGCGCTGAGGAGGGTCATAACTGAATTCAATTCGTGCCCCCAAAAGTTAGAAGCACGCTATGCCTATGCCCACCAAGACAGCCAGAATAGCAAATATTCTACCTTTACCAAGACAGCCAGAATAGCAAAAACTGCCAATATTTTATTTTATATTTATTGATTTTTATGATACAATTTATACCTTTTCTGAAATGCAAAGTTAACTAATAAATGCAATAATTTTAAAAGGTGAGGCCCCCGAGCCAAAACATTTCTCCACCCCTGCTCAAAATAATTTCCAGATGAAGATTTCCTTTAAAGAAATCTTAAAAAATATCTTCATAAATAGTCTTCAAAGATGGGTAACAATCAAAGTACTCATATATTCACAATGTGATAAATGTTAAAAATAAAATCAATACAGAGTTTGACATTATTAGTGTTAAATTCTTCAAACCGAACTTTTTCTTTTTACAATAGCAAACAAACTTTCTTTCTTTTTATGAAATATTTTATCATAACTGACAATTTCACTCCCTCCAAAAGTACTAAAAACACCCCCTGTCCTGTGAACCAATGTTTTTGCTTCACATTTGAGTCATTTATTTTTATAAACCATAGCTCCAAACTGCACCAGATCAATAATAACCATATTAATGAAAATAAAACATGAAATACAATAAAATATACCTCATCCCTAATACAGAGCCACTAGTTAAAAAAGACTCCCAACACATTTACATTTAGACATGTTTACATTTAGAAAAGCTATTTCCTTCCTAATCCCAAAGACCATCCCACAGAGATTAAACTTTCAAGGTCACAATAAATAACACTTATAAATAAATGTTTCACTTAACTGAAAGTAATGCAATTTATAACTTTAAAAAAAATCCCATATATATGTTCCAAGGGAATCATCATATAAATCTCCATCACACATACTTTTGCCACATCACTTGTCCACAAAGAGTCATCCAAAGTTATAGATAATTGAATAAAATTTTAAAGCCACTGAATGCAAATAAATGTTATTACATTATGGCTTTATGTTCACCTTAGTAAAACTTTTATTAATCATCTTGATTTTAGTTATATTTAATCACTGATAAACTTGTGTACTTTCATGTAACAGCTTATTCACAGAAACACTTCTGGCTACTGAGTTTAGGTAGGGCATCATTATAACTAAAGAAGTTAAAAAACCACTCAAAATGAACAAAAGTTTGGAATAGGATGGAGTTTTGCCTCTTTAAAAAAAATTCAATGTCAATGAAACTACTTTTATTCACAATCATGATGGAAATCCTCAATATTAGCTAATTTTCTATTAGAACCCTTGTGAAAAAAGGGTATTTACAAATCCCTAATTTTTTAAAAGAAAAATTGGAGGCTTAAGATGTATATCAACTCCCAGTTTCTCACCTTGTCCTCCAATGCAAACAATCTATTGTAAATTTATTTTCCAAACAAAGTAATTGCTAAGCTAGCAACGTCATTTATGAGAATTTCCTTCAACTAATCAATAATGTATGAATCCCCTAAAATAGTTTGGAAATATTTGAATTATCTAAATCCTGACTACTCACAATGACAGAATATTATTCATCAAAAATATATAAATTTTTGCTTACCTGTCTAATTCCAATAGTCTTTTGGTCTACCATGGCTTTTATATTCCAAAAGAAAGGTTTCTGGCAGCGTTGGCAGTAATCACTGTCAGCCCACTCAGGAGTCTAAAAAATTGATGTTTAAAGAATTCAATAAATTTTACACTTAGAAGTGAAAAACTTAAGATAATTGTACTTCAGATTGATTAATTTTGGAGCACAATAGTCTTTTGCACTACCCAAGGATTAAACTTAATCTTTGCACTTCATAATAAAGTGTAAAGATTAATTTTCCATTAATAAATTATTAATAAAATCCGATTCAATTTAAATCTTGTTAATAAAATTTGATTCTATTAACACTGGCTAAATTAAATTATATTAAAATATACAAAATAAAGACCCACCTAAACTAAAATACAGAATTTTTACTAACCTCTAGCCTTTTGATTTTCATGTTCCAGAAAACTATGGTGCTATCTTCAGATCCTGATATTAGTTGTTTAGACACATTAGCAAAGCATAAAGATGTAACTTTGTTACTAGAAAATGAAGTAAATTTTAGGAATTAGTCACATAAAAGTTTTCAGATTTTTCAGTGTTGGATCATTACACATACACAAAAAAATTACTTAACAATACACTGTTCAGACAAGAGCTTTACAATGCTTTTATATTTAACAAAACACCACATGGCAACTCAACAGTTTTGTATGAGTAAAACATTTGATAATTAATACTAGCATTTGGAATAACAGAATCAAGTGTACAAAACTGAATGTTTTCGATAAAATCAAATCAAGGTATTATGTTACAGAAAAGGTTTCTTTGTAGAAATTGTTGTTTTTCTTTGTTATATTTATATACTGACCAGTTCTGAAGAAAAAATAAAACTATTGTTCTAATTTAAGGTCAAGTTACTTTTCTTGCTTTCCCTACAAAGTTATTCAATACCTAAATAGAAATATATTTATTATTACACACAAATTTTAATTATAAATAATGCTCTATATTTATGTTTGCAACACCTTAAGATGATGACTTAATAAAATGCTGTAATATAATGAAATGTAATACAAACATTCAGAAGTCAGTGCCTGAAAGTGAGCACCGAGCTAAGCTGCTCTAGTCGAGCAATAATGCTCCATCAAGCAATCATGCTCTGTCTGTTTTTACATGAATATCAATACATTTCAAGTTAGTGCAGGTCACATTGAACTGACTGAAGAGGAGCAGCTTTTGAGCCAAGCATTCGTGAAGAAACAAAGGTACACTTACATTACAAGTCAGCCTCCACCTTTAAAGCTATTATATTAAGGAGTGAGCTTTTATCATCTTAGCTCCAACATATTTTATGAGTAAAAATTGTGCACTTTTGAAGGCTATAATAAATCTGTTCAGGTTTTCTATTTAAAAAGCAGCTTAAGTGAAATATGTTATCAGTGAATATGTATCAAAAAGATTTAATTAAAAAAACTCAAATTAATCTTTAAAATTTTTTTTATATATACAGTGAAACCTCAATATATTTGAATTCCTTGATAAATTGAAGTTTTTCCATTCCCCTCGAACCTGCCTGACACTCCCATGTTATTATTAAATCGAACCTCGGTATATCGAAATCCTTGATAATTCAAAGTTTCTCGTTCCCTTTGAGGTTCAATATATCAAGGTTCCATTGTATTACAATAAAAACATTATAGTAAAGAATAAACAATCCTCGAGTCTTAAAAAAAAAACTCCACATTTTAAAAATATATATTTGCTATACTCCACCTACGAAGAACTGCACATTTAGAATAAAATCATGAGTAAACGTAAACAGTATTACTCATGATTTATGAGAAAATTTTATCCCAAAGGGCATTATGAAATTGCTAATGTTATATAATAATGGAAAAAGTATGTAAATATACAATAAGTTTTGAATAAAGCTGTTCTCCATTGTACAGAGAATATGTCTCAAAAAATTTTGGCTTAACACTAGTTTGATAAATTTAATGCAATACCAAATAAGGAAGTGTGCCCTAGATTATTAACTTGTACTGCAGGTAATAAGGTCTGAATGCATCTCATAATAAAAGCACTAGACTAAAAAAAATATAAAATGGACATAATATATACTTACTGGTGTCCTTGGAGTTCATACGCAGTCCCTTGTTGTCCTCCTATATCCCATACAATAATAGACTGGTCAAAACTTCCAGAGAAGAGCAGCTTTCTCTCAGGGTCCCAAGATAAACAACGTATGCTACCTACAGAAAAATCCAAGACTTTAATGCAATAACAGGCATAGATTATTTTGAATATTAGTATGACGTTGAGATAAACTATATATACTTTAACAAATATTATGTAGTGATACCTTTAACTGATCTGACTAAACACTCAAATTGTCATTTTTTAAAAATATAGCTTAACAATTTGACAATTTAATTAAAAACTTACATCATACAGTATGAAAATACATAATACCAAATTTAACTTCTTGGACTACATTCCAAATTAATAGTCAAAAGCAAAAGTTCTGAAAATACAGCTCACAACCTCGCTACACATGAAATATAAAAGTTATACTAATGCAGTGGTTCCCAACCCATAGAAGTCTGCTGACCACTAAGCCAGAAATTGAACCATGTGTGGACCAACCCACCCCCAATGACTTGAGAGGGGGGGGGGGGACTTCCAAGGGTATGCAAGTTTTTTGTATCACATTCTAAAACTAAAATAATTATGTTAAACTTTTAAGAAATTTTAATTTAACACCTGATAGAATACTGATATATTCGGCCCATCTAGTTCAATGAACATTGCTTTCAAAATCCCCATTTGTTTGTCAACTTTTTATATGTGGTGTCGGACCACTCCCAAGGCTCTCGCAGACCACTGATTGGGAACCACTGTTCTAATGTGAATGCTTTAAAGACATGGACACTTCCAACAAGTGCTAAACAAAAACCTAGATTCAAGTAATTCAAGAAATCCTTCGCCTAACATATCAGTTACTTTGAATGTTGACAATATGATATATTAATAAATATCACTTGAAAAAACATTACAAGAAATTATATGGAAAAAAGAATTATACTTTATCATACCAGCATATATACTTTATTTTAACAGTATGTTAGACCTATTAAAATTTATGAACTTATGGAAAGTAAGATGATCTTAAAAAAAATATTCATTTATATTAATTTTGTGTGAAAAAAATTAAGTGTTTGCTCAGTCATTAAATCAAGGAATAATGATGGGAAGATTTTACCTGAATGCCCTTTTAATGTGGTGATAGGTTTATAACCTGAAGTCTCAATTTTTAACATAGTAACTTGACCAGAATAATCGCCAATGAAGACAAGTTTGGACTGGGAATCAAATCTTACATAATTAAGGTTAAACATTATAAACATCATAATTTTACTCAAATACCATAAAGAATATCTTTAGCTTTAAGGAAAATAAAAAAAGCTTTTAGATGTTAAACTTGTATCATACATATCTATATAAAGAATCAAGTTTAATAAATGAAAACACATAACTGGCTTTAGCAAAAATATTACAAATAGTTTAGTTATTTAACATATCTAGTAAATTATAAACTATGATATTGTTTCCAGGAAGGAAATTGCTCCAGTTTGAAATATGTGATGATAGAAATTTTTCCCACAGTCTACAGAACTTCAAGAAAACAGAAATGAAAGTATGTATGTGATGTCCAAATCAGGAGTTTTAAGCTAATAAATTTAAAGTACAAAAGGCTTAGAAAATCTTTCATTCACATATTACATATATGCCATTTAATTCTCTGGTATATTTTAAAAACATGATTCTTAATGATAGTCTAATCTATAGGAAATGCCAGACAAAGATGCTCAGATTAACAAAACCCTTATAAATTGAGTAAATCTCTTATGTCATTTGAATGATGATTCTGAGTATACTTTACCTCACTCCTTTTGAAGGCAAAAAATAAATATATATATATATATAAATTAGCTTATACAAAATTCTCCAAGTGCAGTAGAAATTTCAAATGCATAAACTTTCTAAAAGCAGTTTTATTTACTTTTTTTTTAAGAAAGGAAAAAAAAAAGGAAGACGATGCTACATTACACTTTCATGGCACTGTGTGTTTACTGGGCAATGTCTTTTGTGGCACCTTGAAATGAAACTCTTCATATTTATGCTATAAACTAGCTGAAAACCTGCACTTTGCTACGGAGTACATTAAAATTAAATACAATGGCCAATGTATACAATTAATGCCAAAAAAATAAATAAATATATATTTATAATAAATACAACGATCAATGTATGCAATTGATGTAAATAAAACAAAAAAATATATTTATAAAATAATCGTAAGAGATATTTTATAGACAAAATAATGTAGAAGAAAATATTCAAATTAAATGTAATAGGACATACTAAAGAATATAGTACAGTTTGAGGAACATAATATCTTTTACTGTATTTTAATATTTTTTTGGAAATGTCCAATCGTCTGCCGCATTAGCAAGAAAAAAATAATTTTTTTAATCTATTTAGTTGTTACGCACGTGACGATAAATTTATTTAATGTACCAGAAAAAGAAATCATGTGATCAGCATTTAATAAATTAAATTCTAAAAATTAATCTTTAAAAATTCACCAAAAATCAGAAAATGGAGGTAAAGATTAAAAAAAGATCTCATTTTAAAGGAATTTTTATGATTTTTCTTGTGATATAAATTTTATAACCCTCAAATTATTATTTTAAATGCAAACTTAAAAAAAGTTACAAAAACAGCTTAAAAATTTAATTTTAAAAAATCTAAGAATTTTTCAAAAATCTTTCTTAGTGCACAGCTACACTATAAGAAGAATCGCCATGCAAAATGTCAGCTCTTTAGGTCCAGCAGTTTAGTCTGTGCATAAGTCAGTTACGGAACCGTTTTATACATATAGACTAGCTAAAAACCTGTACTTTGCTATGGAGTACATTCAAATTGAATACAACGGTCATTGTATGCAATTAATGCCATATATATATATATATATATATAATAAATACGATGATCAATGTATACAATTGATGTAAAAAAAACCAAAAAAAATATATTTATAAAAAAATCGTAAGAGATATTTTGATAGACAAAATGATGTTGAAGAAAATATTCAAATTAAATATAATAGTAAATATTAAAGAATATAGTACAGTTTGAGGAACATAATATCTTTAAATGTATTTTAATATTTTTTGGATAATGTCCAATCGTCTGCCGCATTAGCAAGAGAAAATTTTTTTTTTGTCTATTTAGTTGTTATGCACGTGATGATAAATTTATTTATTTTACCAGAAAAAGAAATTACGTGATCAGCATTTAATAAATTAAATTCTAAAAATTAATCTTTAAAAATTCACCAAAAATAAAAAAATGGAGGTAAAGATTCGAAAAAAATCTCATTTTGAAGGAATTTTTACGATCTTTCTCGTGATATAAATTTTATAACCCTCAAATTATTATTTTAAATGCAAACTTTAAAAAAAAATACTAAAACAGCTTAATAATTTAATTTAAAAAAACCTAAGAATTTTTCAAAAATCTTTCTTAGTGCACCCTACACAATAAAAAGAATTGCCATGCAAAATTTTAGCCCTTTAGGTCTAGCGGTTTGGTCAGTGAGTCAGTGAATGACTCAGTGAATGAGTCAGTCAGTTACAGAACTGTTATATATATATAGATTAAGGTTAATTATAAGAATTAGTCACCCTTTCCAATACAGAGGATAAAACAAATCATGATCATACAGCTTAAAATTGATTTTGAAAAGCTATAAATACTGAAGCCTGCTACAGGATTCAAACCCATAGACTCTGCATCCAAAGACTAGTGGCATACTGAACATTCTGCCTAGGACAGTAGTCTCCAAAGTGGGGTACGCGTACCCCGAGGGATATGCAGAAAATTCTATGGGGTATGCCACATTTCATAAACCATATACAGAAATAAATTAGAATTAGAACCAGATCTTCGAATTGCATTAACAGAGGGAATCAAGCCAGATATTTCAGAAATTAGTCAACAAATTCAATCATATTGTTCCCATTAAATTATAATTTAAAATTTCTTTTGTAATTTATGAATTGCATGTACAGTGGAATCTCGATCGAGCAATTGTCATATTGCTTTGTTACATATTGTTTGTAACAAAGCAATTGTCATATTGCTTTGTTATGTTTCCGTATCTATCGTTTTCCCGCATTTATCGTTCACTTTAATTGGTCTCTTGAAAAACGATAGATCAAGATTCCACTGTATATATATTGTTTCATTTAAAATAAATTTTAAAAAACTTGATTTTTTTGCATCTTTTCCATTCATTTCCTGAAAAGAAAAATCATTTTTGATACGCACACACAACATATATATATACATATATATAATTAGGGGATACAATTGATGATTATTTTCGTCATAAGGGTATGCGATCAAAAAAGTTTGGAGATCACTGGTCTAGGATATAAATTAAAATTTGCAAAACAAAAAGGATACTGCACAGCAGTGCACCAGGCATTGCACTGAAAACCTCCTTGGCGCTGCCCAGTTTCAGAACAATGCCACTGGAAATACTTATCTCTTCCAACACTTAAAACCCATTCAGACCACACAGAAAACACTATATCAACAACTCGACCTTGATGTGCTATAAAAGAAAGTATCTCAATTTCAAATGAAATGGAAATAGATTAATATCACGTACAGTACAAAATTATAGACCAGAAACTTAAATATAACTAAATGCTAAATAATAGTTTTACAACACAGGATAAATATTTATCACTCATAATTAATATAAGAATTTATATATCAATATTAATAATTAAACTAATAATGAACTCATTTGCTGTTCAGTATTACAAAATCACTAATTTTGGTAAAACAAAAGAAATTTCCAATGCTGGTGGACAGAACAAGTTAAGAACATAAACAAAATTTAGAGGGTATGAATCTGTTAAGCCCAATGAAAACGTATTAGCTTGTCACTTGTCACATTGGTACTATTTTTATAGTCAGCTATTTACTGTTCAGTTCTATAATGGGTCAGGACATGAGTTCTTGCAAGCCTCGGTTGCTCCCATATTCTAACATGTTCTAATAATTACTACATGTTACTGTTAATTTCTACTTTGTTTATTTCAATATACAGTCTGCTAATTTATTGAATATAGAAAGTTTCTTATAGACAATTTCCTACTTTTGGACCCTACAGAATCTGTAGGTCTTATGGTTATTAATGCTACATTTAATGATTCCTTGATCAGATAGTTGAGTGTGTTTCATTATCTTTTGTCGAGGACTAAACAGACCAGGTAACTTGGCAACTGCACTTTAACCTTTAGCTTGCGTATGGGGCCCGTTTTTCTGATATGATCATTAAAATGGGAACCAGGTTTTACTGACCTCCTAACCCTTTTGTAAGACCAGTTGTTGTGTGTGTGTGTGTGGGGGGGGGGGGGGGGTGTCAGCTAAAAATGCAGCTAATTGCTATCTCACAGACTGTAGGATATGTGAAAGAGAATTTTGTCTTTACCTGATTTCCCTACATCTAGCACAGCTTTTAGTATACAAACTAACAACAGATGTGACAAAGATATTTCCAATTTTTATTTGCTTATGATAGCATGTGTTCTGTTAAAGCTTTTACCCATGAGGTTTTTTTCTTTTAAATGGTGGTAATTTTTTCATATGAATTTTTAAGAAAGTAAATGAATTTAAATTTTAAAATAATCCTACAATATTTATAATATAAGATAAAATAAAGACAATTTGTTAAATATTAGATCCTAAATGTATTTTTAGAGTTCTGCACACTTTTCACACAAAAAGTTAATAACCTTTACATTTTTCTCATAAGCATTGTGAATATGAAGTTGTATTTTCATGGATAATACAATGTATTTAAGTTACATTTATCTAAAACTTAAACATACAACTGGACTCGACAGTCAGTGTCAAGGCATCTGCAACTAGAAAATACAATCTATTTCCTTAATTTCCCAATTCCTTAATAAAACAAAATAGATTGTTTTATTTAAGAACAACCAGATCTGGTTGTTCTTAAATAACATAAGCCCATAAAATGTAAAATATAAACAATAGAAATAAACAAAAAATAAAATTCAAGCATAGACTGCTAAATCACTTTAACATAAAACATATCCTGCAAAGAAAACATAAAACATTTTCAATAGAGGATAGTGTAGAAGCTTCATATCCCTATAATGAAAAAACCAAATAAATAATCCAACAGAGATAGATAAAAAATAATTCGAATATAGACAAAAAAACAAACAGAAATCAAGCACTCTGGGCATCCATGCACCAACGGCAAGATTCTGTATAAGTGCCGGAACCGAACCATAAAACAACATAGAGGTAACCGACAGGTCTCGTCATCAGGGAGCCTAACCATATCAGTTACCTCAAGAGGAACTTTCTGAATAGGATGCAGGTAAGCCCAAAAGACACCCCGAGTCCCCGAAGGAAGCAATAAGTCAAAATGAAAATGAAAAGACAAACATAACTTACAGTATGGGCTCAACACACCGTACAAGCAAGCACACAAAAAATCCTAATGCAAAGTAAAAGATGCATACACACCCAAATTCCGTAAGTGACGGTTATGGCAAAACACATATCTTGCAGAATCTTGCTGTTGGTGCGTGGATGCCCAGAGTGCTTGATTTGTTTGTTTTTTGTCTATATTCGTATTATCATTTTTTATCTATCTCTGTTGGATTATTTATAAGCCCATAAAATTCATGTATGAATGTAATAGATGAAATGAAATAGTACTAATGAAGGTATATGAAATTAATTAAGTCATGATATACTATCTTATTTTGTTATCAACAAAACCAACATGATTCTGTCAAGTGTTTAAAAAAAAAATGATAAAAGCAAGAAAAAATAACTCAAAAGAAAAAGTAAAAGGACAAGACTAACTTCATAAATTTTATACAAAAAATAAACATATTAGACTTATTTCAACATACATGATTAGAGCAAACTGTGGTAAATAATATTCAGCATACTGAGGATTTTTCCTAAATAGCAGCGGTTGGTTGGTTGGGGTTTAATGGCGCAAGGTCCAGAGAGGACATGCTGTGCCAAACACATGGTAAAACCATTATACAAGTGATCATTTTAAAACCATAATTAAGTGTTAATAAGAAGGTTAAAACAGATATATAAAAGATGATAAAAGTAGTCATGTATAGAGGGTGATAAAAGCAACTATGAATGAATTGTGATAAAAAGTGTGATAAAACCACTAAAATTAATACAAACAAAGACAAAGGATAAAAAATAAAAATTAGATTAACGAAAGAAGACCAGCACACCGTAAGAACTGGAAAACAGCAGGGTGGGGTGTTTCACAAAATTACTCAATGTAAGTGAAGTTGAGCCAAAGTATTTAAGATAAAAATTGGTGAGTCCAGCACACTGTCAAAATATGGCGAATTGTGAGGTGACAGTTGCAATGATAACAAATGGGGGACCTTCTCCTTCCTGCAAATGTCTTAAGGCAATTCTTGAATGGCCAATTCCAAGCTGTGTGATGATGATATCCAATTTCCTGGGACTAATTAGCAGCAGATGTTTCTCTTTTCCCCATGTGTCAATTGCAAAGTGTTAAATTTTTTCTCTGGAAAACCATCAACTCTCAGCAATGTAAGACCCCTGCTGAACTAATATCCTGCATTTGCTGTGGTTTTTAACCCATTAATGCCCAAATTAACAAATTTTGAAATTTTCCCTTGAAATTTATAGATATGAGTAGAAATGCATAAATTAAAAAATATTTCAAAAGCATTTTGAAAAATTTTAACTGCAACCATATTTTTTAAGCCATCCTCATTTGATGACACTGGGCATTTGTATGTAAAAAATGTAAAATTTTTTAAAATGAAGGTTTTTTACATAAAATTATTTAGTTTTAATACATAAACAAACTAATAGGCAAAATAATGTAAAAAAAATCAAAATTTATTTTATAGATGTAAGAAAACTTTTTTTAAAAACATTTTTAATGTTGATTTTTTTGGTGAAAAAGAGGAAAACATTGTATGCATAATGTTGCATTGCATTTCATACAATATGTTCTTGGCTTTGGAGTACAGTTATATTGGCAACACCTTTGTTTCTCCCTTTTGCCAATAACATGCTGTATTTTGTCGAATTTTATGTCAGGAAGCACATTGGATCTGGATGTTATCTGCCTTTGTACTGGCCTTCCTAGGATTGCTTTTGAATCGGTTCCCTTTTTTAAATCGGTTACTGCAATATACCTTCTAAATTCTTTGATTGGCATCAACTTAGAACCATAGATCTTTTTATAAATGACATAGCCATTTACAATAGCCATATCTATCATCCTAGTAATAAGGTAAAAGTACCATTTCTTTCCTCGTATGGCTATAGAATATTTCTCAAGAAGCCAATCGTGAAGGTCGACACCCCCCGTAAATGAGGTATAGGAACTTATAGCATGAGGCTGATTCACTTTCACCTTTTCTTTTTTTTCCCACACTCCATCTTTGTACTGAAGAAAGCGGCAGTATGGTATAAAAATTAGAGGCCAAAGAAAAACACTTATTGTCCTTCCATTTAACAACAAGAATTTTATTTATTTTGTCAAATTTACTATTGTAAAACCCTCTTTCTTTTTTACTCATTTTCTTATCCATTATTGGGCATTTTTCAGTATGATTTTCTTGTATTGTTCCACTAGCTCTGAACTGCATTTCTTTCAGTTTTTTTAGCAATGCATGACTGGTAAAGAAGTTGTCAAAATAAACACGATGGCTCTTTGGATCTTCAACAATAGATAGTAAATTTAACACCACTTTTGTACCTAAAGGAAGTTTCTGAGATTCAGAAGTATTTGATTCTTTTCCACAATACAGTGTAAAGTTGCAACAGTAACCATCGTTGCCACACAGAGCCCAGAGTTTATACCCAAATCTAATAGGTTTAGATTTTATAAACTGTTTCAGTGTATGATGACCATAATACCGGATGATCATTTCATAAACGGACAAATTTTTATGGAAAATGCCCCATTTCTGAAAATTCTTGGAAAGCATTTCTAACAAGGGACGTATTTTAAATGATTTATCATGTTTGTTATACTGATGTAATTTATTATCTTGGAAATGTAATAATCTCTTGAGCTCTAAGTAGAAATTTCTAGTCATAGCATTCTTCACAATTGTTACTCCTAAATCATAAATGAAAGAATATTTTTTAATTTAATGCACAAAATAGCAATTTTTTGTAGCATCATCAAATGAGGACACTGGGCATTAATAGGTTAAGAAAAAGAGGGAGGAAAACTTTGGGACAACAGTTATCCCAAGATTGTTTTTTTGAAGGTATATATGCTTAGGATAAATGCTATCCTACCCCGCAAGTTTCCCCCCCCCCCTACATCAGGCAGTGGCAACATCAGCCATGAGTCCTCTGGCAGCCCAATAAAATTTAGCCTTAGTATAAAAGTTATCAAGAGAAAGTCATAAAAGAAAGTGCATTGCAGTTCATCAAATGTAAAAAAAAGTTCATAACTTCACCCAAAGAGCACAAAACACAGTCAGGAGTATTAACCACAACAATATGGTGCAGATGTCCACACAGAAGGTCATGACCTATCGCAAGTCTAAAATTTGCCATGAAGATGGAACAAGGCAAGTCCATTGGAATGGGCAACAAGAGCAGGGTACTCCATGTACTACCAACCGAGTCTTGTTCATAGTTATGTCTGAGAAATCTTTCAATTGTGTTCTTCACCTCAGAACTAAATTGGCAGAAGGACAAGGGGAAAGGTGGCTGATTTAATTTGCAGCCAATTTTAGCAAGGAGGTTTGCTTTTTCGTTTCCAGGTATATTACAATGGCGGGAATCCACTGAAGGACAATTTTCCAGCCAGAAACAATTGCATTAGAGAGACTAATTTTAACCTCCTCTACAAGGAAACATTCGCTTGGTGCAGATGAAGCCAAGATTGCGGTTTGGGAGTCTATGAAGATAGCTGACTTTCTAAGAGTGGTCCCCAGCCAAAGGAAAAGGTTAAAGCGGATTCCATAAGGCTACAAACATCCAAGCCAAAAACTGGATTTGAATCCACAGACTCTGATGCCAAATGAGAGCACTCTGGGAGCTACATTTCCTGATCCTACATTTCCATCGAAGTCTGCTCAAGGAGACCGCATGCACATAGTTATCCTTTGACACTCACAAATTGAAACTTTTGAATGTTACAAAAATTAACTAACTAATATCGACTATTATTGAAAGTGAATGGTGGAATTTTTTTACACTAAGTGATTTTAAGAAAACAGGTATGAAAGATAACTAATTCTCCATCTGAGGATCAAATCATAAAACTCATTTTCACATAGTTAAGAGGTTAAGAGGTTAAGTTAAGAGGTTTTTTGATTTGATTTTGAATTCAGATATATACACATACAGATTACATGCAATCAACTCTTCAATAAACTTTAAACCACACAATTCCTAATGAATAATATTTTGAAAATATGTTTAACTCATTAAGATATATTAAAGTTATAATTCAAAAGCTTTTGAAAACCGCTAAGGAAAGTTGAATGAACTTAAAATGAGTTAAACTGTTCATTAGGTATGTATATAATTTTAATATTACCATACAGTGCTTAGTGCTTATTTCTAGTTGCATGTAATGCAAAATTAACCTTAACTGACAGATTTGTGAATAAAAATTCCCATAACAAACATTTTTAGATAAAGTTCATACTTATATAAGCTAAATATATAATTTTAAAGCTGGCAGAAGAAAACCTCTGAAGGACATCATGAATAAGAGAGACATTAAATCTGTCATATTTCTACCCCATTACAATGGCAAAAAATATTTGAAACATGTTACAAATCACAAAAATTGAATCAACAATTAAAAAATTACCTAAATAATTTCTTTGATGGTTCATTCTATTATAATCTTCAGATAATAAAAACTCCTAATAAAGAAGAATATTATCAACATATTGTCAAAGAAACAGTATTATTGAAAACAAAATTTAAAACAGTAAATATGGACAAATAAAAAGATGATTTTATTTCTGTAGTCAATACTTGGGGGTTTAAAATTTTTAGACTCCCTAGAGAAATTAAAAAGTTTATAATTATATAAGAGGAATTTAAACCAATAAACCAATGGAATATAACCTGTATGTAGCTTTGCCACTGCTCATACCATCTTTCTTCCATCATACTATGGATGGCAATGGAAAAATGGCATTTGACAATGCAACCATAGAGTTTAACTTTCCTAAAAATAAACCTCAAAATCATACTGCTATAATTTTGGGCAGCAGGATTTATAAAACAATTTCACTTGATTACAGAGCAGCAAATTCAAAATTTTATTAAGAGATCAAAAGCTGAAGTATCCATGAGAATAATCTTAGGATAAAGGCTTGTAAGACATACAATAGTCTAATAAGAATTATGTTAAATGGGTTTGTAGCAAGCTTCTACAGCTGTATTGCTTGTGATTAATTCACTCTGAAATAGTTAAGATACTCTAGACAAAATTTCATTTGCTGTGGTCAGACAGTTAATCATACATCATACTTTTGCCTTAACCTCATGAGTTGTGCTAAGACTGAATGCAAGTATCTTAGGCTCTATTTATAACAAACTGAGAAAAATATTATTAGGTTGCTCTCGCTTTCAAATATATTAATTTTTATCTCTTAAAGGAAAAAAAAAAAGATACAAATTATGTGAAATGGCCGATTATACATACTAATAAATTCAGAGATGGTTCAATGCATAATCAACAGATCATAAGCAGAAAAGCAGCACTAAGCTTTGACTCATGTGATTGTATGACTGAATGTTTTAGATCAGCACTATTTTTTTTTTATGATTTATACTATTAATTTTATTTCATATTCTTGACTGCTGTTGGTAATGAAGATACAATTAGATTTCTAAATTGTCTAGATTAAAGATAGCTCTTTTAGCTGTTGTCTTCCTTACAGTAGTTTTTTAAGTTCATATATCTATTCTTCTGTACTCAAAAACTACATCTACATGAAGATAATCAGAGAATCAACAATATAATTTCAATTACTATATTTTCTCTTTCTTTTTTTTTACATTATTTTAATCTGGTACATGATACTAACTTTAGACTTCATTTAACCATAACAGCAATCATTTTCAAAAATAAGCAGTTACTTTTTATTTTTCAATATTCATTGGCTTAAACATTTTTCAATATTTATAAGATATTTTCACTTACTGCTATAGTACCATTATCCATTCCAACAAATAATCGTTTTGTTTCTTCACTATATACAACACATGTAGCAGGAGCTGTAAAGAAAATTTACTTTTTACAGAAATGCTATTATGCAATGAGACTAAAAATCAATTACTAAAAATGCAGCGTATGGCATATATTAAACAAAAATATGTAAGTGATTCAATATTCATCACATATTTCTCATAAAGTAGAATTTTACAAACTAATGAAAACTTACATGGCATATAATGACAAATACTTGGCCAATACTGTCCTGTATCTCGCTTTAGCCATACTCTGACAGTCCTGTAAATACATAAAATGTAGTTATTACATAGTCCTGAACAATTAATAATTTATATTATTCACTTTTTATCCTCTGATCTATTTTTGTTTTAAGTACCTGATGAATGAAATGTTTACAATGTATCACTCAACTGACTGAATTCAAGAAAGTTTGTGAGTAGTACATAGTATGCTTATAAACAGTTTATTATATACATTGCAATAAACTGTTTATAAGCATACTACATATTTTTCAAAATTTACTTGTATTGCTTGCATATTAAATAAAAGTAACACCTATGTAACACAATTTTATTACATTTTTACAAAATATATTTAAAGATTATTAAAAGACTAAATATTTTTCAAATATTAAATTTGTAGGGATAAATAACTAAATTTCCCCTGTCATGAATATGAGGCTTCACTGAACATGCATCACTTTAGAAGCTAATAGATAAGTTCATCTATAATACTCTTAATATTTTTACTATGAAACTTCAGGAAATAAAATTAAAATATTTATAAATGTATTTATCAAAATTGTAGAAGGGAAACTTCTTTTTGTTGTTAGAAATCTCTATAGTCAATCTCATTGCAAGGAAGAAAAATTTGCCGGTTTAAAAAGTGCTTGTTTTTTAGGTGTATTTTAAGAAGTAAAATGTATAAGGGTGGTCCCAATGAAAGGTGAAACTTTTATATTAGTGGCAGTGGTTAAATACTCAGAGCCTTGCATTTACACCAAAAGATGACACTGTTATGTCCCAAAGCAAAGCTATTACCATCGGAAAGTGTCAGTCTGCAGTTATTCAAATTTGTCAGCAGACTATGTTAGTAAAACCGAAATTTATCATCATATAAAGCAGTGCTCAGCAACCTCCGTGCCGTGGCACACTAGTGTGCCATGGTAAGGTGTCCACGGCGAGGTAATCTTGACTGTGCTGCGATGATTTTATCGATAGTAATAATAAAAAAATTAACCACCGCATTAGTCAGAAATTTTTCTATATAAAATACTCCTCTAACTTTTTGCTAATATGTAATTTCTCTGGGTCGAAATTATACACAAAACAAAAACATGTAGTCACCATACATTGTATGTATGCTCAAGCGTCATATTTCTAGATTTCAGTTAAGAAAGAATATTCACAAATTTCTGACAAAGCCATTGCAATTTTGCTCCCTTTTTCTACAACATACTTATACGAACAAAGCTTTTCGACGCTGGTTCTAATTAAAGATGACAAACGATCGTGTTTAAAGGGTCTTGACCATGAACTTCGGCTAGCTCTTTCTGATATAGAGCCAAATATAAAACGTGCATATGTTCATCAAAACAAGCTCAAATATCTCATTAACAAATTAGTTATGTTTAAATTAACTTTGATTTATTAAGCTTAAGTAAAGACCAAAAAACGAATTTTAATATAAAAATTTAAAGAGAAAATTTTTCTACTTGTAAAGTACAACTTTATATTTTTGTTCTTGTGCTGGTGTACAATTCAAAATGATTTATATAAAACTTAAATGATTATAATTATCTTGATACATAGAGCTATTTTATTGTGTTTTTATCTAATAAGAACACATATGTATTATTGTAATTTATGTATTTGCAAGCTTTTACTTGCGGTGTACCGCAGAATTATCGAAAAAATGTTGTGCCGTGGAAGATAAAAGGTTACGGAGCTCTGATATAAAGGATATGTATGGGCATGAGTATCTGTCACAGTATACAGTTTTCAAACGGTTAAATGAATTTTGTAAAGGACGTGTGAGCAGGAGACATGCTGAGACCTGCTCAAGCACGCTTGGTCATCACCATGAAATTGCTTGCTGTCATGGACAAGATTTACTACCACACTTCTGTTAGGTGGTCCACACCCATCTCCTCTATGACCAAAACCTGCCATACTGCAATACCACATCTTCTGCCCACTGGAAAAGGCTCTCAAGGGCTACCAATTCACTATAACGATGCCAAGGTCCGGGAGACCATTCATGAATTTTTGGCAGACAACCATAGACATTCATCACTCAAAGTATCCTAAATCTAATGAAGCACTGGGGCACTTCCATCAACTGACAAAGCGAAAGAAACTAAGTCTCAATTTCATTTGGATCACTCTTAAACAAAGGAAAAGTTTTTAATAATCTTTAATTTTGATCAGTTTATTAGCAAAGTTTAATAGAATTTATTTTATATATTATAGGTTACAAACATTTAGTTCAGCACTTAAATATAAACTCATGAAAATAGTCATTCTTGTTATAAAATTAATAATTTGAGGTACATAGGAATCTAACTTCTGATCTCTAACTTCTATCTCTAATTTCTGATTGAAATTCTGTAAATACTGAAAAACATTCCACTTTAAATATGAATGGTATGCATTATATGCTTCAATATAAGAAATTAAAATAATGTGATCAAATATAACCTAAAACCACGGACAATCGCTGCACATAATCTAACAAATAAAATACACACATCTAAAAATTCTAGACATTTATTGCATTATCTGATAATACAAAATAGATAAGTCAATAACTGCCTTTCAAATCCATAACTGACTAATTACTCATGCATAATTTCATAATGTATTTCAAACATATATTAATGCATTATTCCATAAATGTCAGGAAAGATGGACATTCAGGTCCATCTTCAGGTTTAAAAAAAAACAAAAAAAAAACACCTGTTCAGCCTGAGTAAGATGAAAATTTCTGAGAATGGTAGATCAAAGTTTTACTTATAGGTTTGCCATAAGAAACTTAAAAAAAAAAAAAAGAGGCTTTCCTTAAATCATTCACACAAGAAATAGATAGTGAACTAGATCACCTAACCCATATTTATACAACAAATTATGGTCTAATAATATTTAAAAAATGAAAATATTGATATAATACATTATTAATGTAGATTGAACCTGGTATGTCTATTTGATAGATCAATAAACATTCAAAAGTTAAAAACTCAACATAACATATAAAATAATCAGTTAAATGCAACATTAAAGATCTTTCAATACCTTCAAGGAAAATTTTTAGCAGTGAAATATTCTTCACAAAAATTACAAACTCATAGCCAATGAGATATGTTTAAACATACAACTTTTGAAGAGATAAATACTTATACTATATCTAAGGCAGCTACAACTATAAAAGATATTTCAATCCTTAAGCTATACACACACACAGCATGCAAACACTGATTAATAGATCAAAATATTCTAAAAGATTATACAAAAGCTACCAACTTGTCATCGCTGACACTGATGACACCTTCCGCATTCGGAACAATTACAGCCATATTGATAACATCCTGATGTCCCTCTAATTTGCTGATCAATTGTGGCTTACGGGAATTGACAAACTGTGTACTTGTACCAGCAATAGGTTTGATTTCTGCAGCCATGACTAGTTACTGAAAATGTACAATTGGTATTTTATACTACATTTATAGCTATTAATAATAAATACTACTATAAAGGTGCAATAAATGAAGAAAAAAATCTTTTAGATCATTTGAAGTCATTCTTTTCATACATTAAGAGATTTCAGCCTGACATGTAATTCATAACACATTATTTGACATGAAAATTTGAAACAGTAGCAAATTTAAATTTTACACTTAAATATTTTGGATAAACAGGATATTTCAAGCATTGACACCAGGAAATTATACACTTATATTTGATAAATAGCAAACAGCAAAACAATTATGTTTAAGAATAATTTTATACAGCCCAGTTTATAACTACTGATGGTGTGTAAATACAATAATAATGAAACTGTTTTCAAATAATAGATTAAATATACTCACCAATACCATTGAGATTTAAAACGCTTGAATCATAAGTACTTCACTAAATGACGGATATTTGAGAAAAACAAATTGTTTCCGGGAGATAAAACACTGCTAAATATTACCGAATGAGAAATTTCAAATTAAAAAAATAGGAGCTTATATGACCTTTAATCCTCCCCTTTTAAGAGACGTAAAAAATTAGTATATTTTCGTCAATGAATATATCAAAATTTATTTAGCGTGAGAATATTGTGTCAGTAGACGTGGATTTAATACTCTGCTATAATAACAAAATTGCAGTTTTTAAAAAAGTCTCATTGTTAAGAAGTAAAAAAATATTCTTTTGTAATTATACTTAAAAAATTCATATAAATGTTTTCATATTTGATATAACAATGTAAAAACCCAAAATTATTTTACATGAGGCGTTGACCGATACTAATCATTGCAAATACGAAGTGTCATGAAGAGAGATACCTCGAACACAACAATATCTTAAAAAAATAATTAATGAAAATGTTGCCATACGTACTAATATTGATAATAACGTCATTTACAAAACAATTCGAATAGATACAAATCTGGGGTTTGAGTTTTCAAAAAAAGCAGTAAAAATTAGCTTTCTTGGTGAATATTAACACAAGATGAGGATCTAAAGGGAATTTTTTTTAAAAGGTATGCTCATGATCACGAGATGTTTAGGGAGAAGGGAAAAGGTTAAAATATTTCAAAAAAGGCATTACAAAATACATAAACTTCTCTCGCAAATTTAGTTAGGGATTATAAAAATAGCGAATAAAATATTCTTATGATTAAATTTGTCCTTTCCAACCACATTTTCTGCTATTCGAGCATAACTTGCTACCCTAAGATACGCAAATAAAACTGATGCGATATCGCAATGTGGAAAATTTTTTAGGGCAGTTTGTCGATTTCATGAATATGAACAAGGGCTTCAGTCTTTTCGTCAAAATTGAAAGTAAAAAAAAAAGGAACACTCGTGATCTCTTAGTTACGAAAAGGAGTTTCATATTTGTGCCCCATTTTCTCAATGGATTTGATGCAGAACTTTTATTTTATTCATCACATCACAGGGATTTTGGACCTCATACATGCACTACTGATCAGAGGAAAATGATAACTCTGGCTCTAAAAGAAGAGTGTTAGGCCTTGTTCACATAGAATCCGTCAGCATCAGCGTTACTCGCATCAAAATATTTTTAACCAATTACAGACCTCTAAACTATTAGTCACCAGTTAGTTAAGGTCTGAGATTGGTAAAACGTATTTCGATGCGAGTTACGCCGACACTCTGCTCCGCTACGAAAGCAATGTGTGTGTGTGTGCGACTTATTCCACCCGCTCTAGCCGTAGGCTAGACCAGGTCCAAGAGGCCAAAAGTTACTATGAAATCGTTAACAAGCAAAGGGTCTCTATAAATATCCTCCTTGGCAAGCCCCAGGCAGTTTAGAATATGGTCAGGAGCAGCTTCAGCAGTATTGCATTTAGAGCAAAAAGGGTAAGATTTTTGCCCCTGATTGTAAACAAGACACTTTAGGTGTCCACTAGCAAATCTGCTAATGGTGGTCTGCATTCTTCTGTCGCCCTTGACAGTAAGGGCATTGATCATCTGTTGGACAGTATATGTAATAAAATTATCACATGGACTATAAATAGGCAAAATATGAGCATGAAAACTGTTAAAACGTACACACATATAAATCTCTGTGTGTGTTTTGTCTCAAAGAGAGGATATTCTTTGCTACAATTTTATTTTATTTTTTCTAATTTCATGAAACGGCGGTCGTAATCCCTGCTTGAAAAACATACCAAGAGGGCTCGAAGATATTCGATGGGACTATACAACGCCATTATCCAATGCTCACCATCAGTGCCCCCCCCAAAGAAGTAGAAATATTGATTTTGCATTATAAATATTTGTATTCATTCATCTCGGCCCCCCCCATGCATTATAAATATTTTTATCCATTCATCTCGGGCCCCCCCCCAAGAAAAAATCCTGGGTGCGCCACTGCTCACCATCAATACATATGTACGAAGTAACTCCTGAACTACCTTGAACAACCTCTGCTAATTAATCACAAGAGCATTCAAAGCAAATACTAGTGGCATCTAGCAACAAGCTCTAATAACTAAAAAAGTATTTTATATTAAAGTTGCATTCTTATTACGCAACAGTTCTGTATTTTTCAATTTCATGAGATTACGAAATGTAAGGAAGATTCAGAATATAATACAGTGAACTCATGATGAAATCGACTTCTGTAATCAAAATGTTGAAATTTTCTGTCTTTGAAAATGATGCGAGAAACAATTCAAAGGTTTCATATTTTTAAAAAATTATTTATTATTTAATTCTTTTTTTACGTGAGTATACGGGAAAAGTATCAAATATGAGTTTATGATCTATTTTGCAAACAATGTTGTTTGAGTGGATACTGCGAAGCCTGGCTAGATTTTTACAGCATCAAAATATATACTGGGGACATACATGACATCAAATGCCTTTCTTCCATAAATAATCTAAATTATATAATTTTCATCTCCATGTCTTTTAAATTGTTTTCTTTCATCTAAGGCCTTCATGTCCTAAAAAGAATGGCATCAATAAGTTCATTAATTTTTTTTTTAATAAACAAGTTTCGTAGGATATGGATTCTTTGATTCATTTGATTGGTTCTTTTGGATGGCTTAGTTTTTTATATTGCAGTATGTATTTTTCCATAGTCACAATATGAATTTATGTTACCCCATAATTTAAACAAAAATTTATCCTCCATTTTTTTTTAAAGTTTTAGGGCTCCACATATAAGATATGTTATTCCGACAATAAGATATCCCTCTTTGTGTTTGGAGAAAATTATTTTATTGCAATAATGCTTGGTTTTAATATGTATTCTTCCTATTCAAAGGAGAGAAAAATATTTGTTATTCATTAAACAATAAATTAAAGACTATGAGCTCTTAAGGTCAAAACGATTTAAAGTCTTGATATAATATAATAAAGTATCAGTTTCACACACCTTTAGGTTTCTACTGTAATTAGAGAGAAGGTAACTCTCTTTGTCTACATCTATATTATATCATTACTTTTATTTGACGGGATTCTGAATTCTTGAATTTTTGTAACCATAGATGATAGAGTTAAGATAATGATTTTTTAAAGAAAGTAGTTAAAGGATGTAATTCCTAGAGATAGATTAAGTATATCAACCCAGCATTTTCTATTTTCTGATATCACCTTTCGATTGATACTCTTAGTCAGATCTGATGTCGATCCATTTCGACAGGTTTGCAAAGATATATAGCACTCTCAATTTAAAAACCTTTTTTCCTAGTACGAGCTTTTTAACAAGTGATTGTGGCTTGTTTATTTGAGTCTTTGCCCTGTCGAAATGGGCAAATTGTCAAGTTTAGATCCTAGGAGTATTTACAAAGGCGGCAAACACATCCCCAGAATAGCTTTGTGGTTTGTTTTGATTATTTCAGAGCAAGGAGCTGTTACAAACAGTTCAAATCCTAAAGTTAAAATATTAAATTCCCATGATTTCTGAAAATGTAATGGAGTTTCTACACCCTTATACATCATAAATAAATGGAAACATGTGCGATCGGAAAAAAGTTAAGTTACTTTACTAAAGCAGCTCCTGTATCTATCAATTCATCTCAATCTCTGAAGCAGATCATCAGTCCAGAACAGTTGCAGGGATTTAACATAAACTCGATTTCGCCCTCCTTTCAGCATATCAATGTTTTATAAACGCCATATATCCTCACTAAGAACAAAAAGTTCTAAAAAATATGGCATCTAGAATCTATACTCACCAGGACAGATTATATTATTTGTTTTGGTTTCTATGAATTAATTCGTTCAACTATTTTAACCAGACAATTTTAAAATCACAGTTTAGTTGCATGAGTTTCAAAGAAACAACAGATTTTCACGAGAAACAAAACGAAACAAAATTTTGTAAAAGCCTTCCATTGTGTCCGTCTGTCCGTCCAGACATATACAGGTGTTGATATCTCAATGGCGCACCCAGAGGGGGGGGGGGCCCTGGCCTCCCCCAAAGAAGTAGAAGTATTGATTTTGCATTATAAATATTTTTATTCGTTCATCTCGGTCCCCCCCCCCCATACATTATAAATATTTTTATCCATTCATCTCGGCCCTCCCCAAGAAAAAATCCTGGATACGCCACTGTGATATCTACCCTCATTCATGTTCTCGCTGTTAGCATAGAAAGTTTCAAAACCGATAAAATTGGCACAGTTTGGAAATGAAATTGTCTGTTTTCTTGAAATTTAATTCAGAAACAAGAAATTAGATATCTCGTTTGATTAATTTTTAATGTTTTAGCTTTTGTAATGTTCAATAAATTAATTTATTTATTTGAGTAACAAATAAAAATATGAAACTAAAAATTTTCCATACCCATAGGCCATATTGTAATGTTTGTCAGTGGCGTAGCTAGAACTTTTGCCGCCAGGGGCGGTCTCCAATTTGCCGCCCTTTTCTAAGTCAATCAAAATTTTTAGAGATAATATTTTCAGCCCTACATCGACTTGACGATGAGGAAAAATATTCGAAATCATATAGTAATTCATAATTTGTAGAAATCGAATAGTAAACTTATGAATTGAACAAGTGGTTTTTTTTACAACTAATACTAAATAAAAATATGCCCCCCCCAAAAAAAAAATATGTGCCGCCGGGTGCGGACCGCACCCACCGCACCCCCCTAGCTACGTCACTGATGTTTGTCAAATCGGGTGAGAATTTTGTGAGCAAAACCAAAGCATATTTTCTTGGCAAAATCTAGCAGTCATTCAATTATCAAATTCCATTTGTCTCTGGTGTGTTAATCAGCAGATATGCTACATAGCAACAGCTATGTCCATATCAGCAGATATGTCCATAGTAACAGCTATGTCCATCCTATAGCAGCGGTTGTCAAACTGGTGGTATGCGTACCTTTAAGGATAAACGATCACCTCTAAGGGAATAATTGCAAGATAAAAAGAACTTTTTATATACCATGTTTTTAATTTTTCTGTTGAATCATATAAACTTGACAATTCTATGTATTAATAAATACATTTTAAAATTTTCTTGATGAATTATCCCACCAACTTGAAAGAAAATGAAGTTAATTGGAAGTTAACTTGCGTTTAACTTTTCGTTTCCGTCCCGGCGGATAGATGGCTGCACCAGTCTATAAAACAAAAATAACTGAAAATTATTTAAATTCGGCTTAAAGATGGCTAAAAGTATTAAAATAATGCATTGTCATCATGTTCTGAGCTATTCTAAAAGTTTCAAATGTCTAGCTAGTCGGGAAGTGAGTTAAAAATCGATTGCAAGATTTGTACTAGACAAACACACACACAAACAAGAAAGCGAGTTAATAAAAACATGGTAAAAATCGACAAAGTTTCAAGAATCTACAAAACGTGGGAGGAAATTTTTCCTTTGATTACTTCATAAAAACTTAGCACATATTTCCTTTACTCCGGAAAGCATATTTAATCATAAATTATGACTTTCAAGAAACCTTTGTGTTCTTAATTCTATCTTGTTCTAAATTTCTGAACAAATTACTAAAGAAAATGCTCAAAATTTTCTACAGTCTATTTGCTATAAAATTATTTAATTTTGTCAATTGTTTGATCATAACGATTCTCAAGATGAGATAATGTTAAAGCAATATAGAACTCACTACTGATCATTTTGCTGTTGGAAGTTATTTCTATTATAGATACATATAATTTAAATAATTTAAAATTTCTGAAATAATTTGCTAGGTAGTAATAATTTTTTCAGGTGTGAGATTTGAGAAAAATTTAGTGACAGAGCACATTAGAACTTTAGACCTGACCAAGGGGTACTATCTAAAAAAAGTTTAAGCCAACTGTAGCCCAGAGAAAGCTAACAAATATCACATATTTTTTTTCTCTGCAATTATCTTTATAGGAGATTATTCTTATGCTAATTTCTTTCAAATTTTCTCTTATAAAAACTCAGATAACTTGTGACAACCGTGACTAAACTGTGGTAACTTAATTTTTAAAAAAATATTTTTTCTTATGTTTGACGTCTTTTTTTATGTTTCATGTTTGAAGTCAACTTCTTTCACTTACAATCTATTGTAAATTATAGATAAACAGACAAATTCATATAATTTCATAATTTCGAAAATTTTTAGATAAAGTTCCGAGTACGGATAGAACGAGGTGCAATTTTAGTGAGAGCAGTCGAACATAACGATTAATTTCTTTGTTATAGTTTCCTTTAATCTTGGCTGCTCATTAAAAAAAGCCCCATTTAAATATAAATGTATATAATACACACACACACACACCCGATTCTCTCTTTTTTTTGAGGGGGGGAGGGGGGGCACGGGCCGGACGATGGTCGAATGGGTAGGCGCTGGCATTCGGTACCAAAGTCTGTGGGTTCGAATCCCACTTTTTGCATGGACGTTTGTAGCCGTTCTGAATCGGCTTTAAGCAGTAGGTCCCCGTCTAATTAGCCGTCGTGTAGCAAAAATTGACTGTAGCGCTCCAGACCAAACTTTTTGCCACGGTTTTGAAATAACACGGTCCAAGATAAACAACCAATTCTTTTTTACACCTTTTTTTTAAAACTTTAACACGGTTTAAAAATCTAAAAAGAATTAAAAATATTGAGTGCAATGTTATCAGAGAGTATTTCAGAGAATGTAGATGATCCCACGTTAGTTTATAGTAGTGATAATGATGGTGTGATTCCCCTATCTGCAAGTACAATTCTAGAAGGCCTCCAATTAGCCAAGAAACTTAAAAATAATTTTCTTACAAATGATGACAATGTCGAACGAGCTGTGCCATTCCAAAGTGATTTCAAAATGATTATCGCACGTTACGAAGAATCATAAAAAGGACTAACAAAAACAAAATCACAGCGTCTGATAACCAAATTCGTTTTCAAACCGGTGAAACAAAAGAAACACAAGATTTTCATTTTATCAAAGATACACTTGTAGATATATCGCCATTCAATATTTCCATAGCAATGAAATTCTAAATGAACTATCATCTTTCACCTAAATACAATAATGAACACAAAGAAATATGATTTAAGAAATTAACTCGGTAGGCCCTACTTTATCGAAATCTTTTTGAATTGTCTCTATTCATTTGAGGGGTACAGTATTCGTACAAAAACGGCAATATTGTGCGACGTTCTTTAATTTCTGAATTATAGACCAGGGGTGTCCAACCTTTTAGCTTCCTTGGGCCACATTGAAAGAATACGAATTGTCTTGGGCCACACAAAAATATGCCTAACATTAAAAATAGTTGATGAGTTAAAAAAGTATAATGTATAGTTAACATACGTATTTTTTTATTATAAATTTTATTTATCATTAAAATGATATCTATAGGAGTCATAAAATTAATGTGATATTTGGCATTGAATTTGACAAAACTAAAGCTTCAATACTGGGTCAATTGAAGTGGTTGAGATTCTCAGGGAGTACCCAAGATGTTTATCCAATATTTTGGTTCTAATTTCACTCTTAGTGTGCTTCACTCTTGAAAACAGTTGTTCACAGATGTACGTGCTTCCAAACGATGACACGAATAACGCATGACTATGCAGTGAGGAATATTTATCTCTGGGCAGGTATGATTTATGAGTACAACAAACAGACTTGATTGAATTTCTCTTTAAGATGGATGTCAGATTGCAACTCTGTGCATTCCATTTGAAACTTTTCTAGCATTATATCTATATTGACTGTAAATAGAGTAGCAAAGATGCAAAACAACTGTTTATTTTTCCAAAAGTTCTGAAATAAATTTTTAAATTCTTGTACTAATCGGAAGGTAAGGCTGCGTATTTTATACCAATTTTAGAATTATGCTTGATCAGCGTCTCGAAATGCAAAAAAAAAAAAAAAAAAAAAAATGTTAACTTTTAATTGGGCTTGCCATAATCTCAATTTCGTATGGAACGCGTTTATGGTTTGAAACATTGGACTTATAAGTTGGTTTTTACACTGAAGACGGGTGTTTGAGTCATTTAAAAGGACATTCAAATCTATCAAAACCTGCTAAATCTGCAAGCCCGTTATCATCAAGTTCTGGTACAGGTTATTTTTCAATGTCATAAACAATTTGATATTTTCTCCACTGAGCTACCTTATTTCTTTAAAGCAGGGGTGTCAAACTCAAAGGCTACCTTGGGCCAAACAAACAAGGTTTAACTGTAGGTGGGCCGAAAAAAAAATCAATATTAATAGAAACGTAGGTTTATTTACCTAATTACAGTATATTCAACATAAATATATGCACTTTGTTTAATAATATCAAAAAAGAGTATCATTAAAAAAACATTTAGCGAATTCTTCCTATCTTATTATAATTCTGCGTCGGTTATTTTATTATATATTATTGTGTGCCAATATATTGGCCGGGCCGCATGCGGCCCACGGGCCGCGAGTTTGACACCCCTGATTTAAAGCATACGATATCGCCATATTCAGCATCCAAGCTTTTAAGAAATTCCTGAAACTGGCGATGATTCAATCCCCGAGCCTTCATAAAAGTCACCGTTATGACGACGATTTGCGTGACATGGTCCATTTTTAATGCCTTTTCCGCATAAATTTTCCTTGTGTATTATGCAATGGTACTTCATCAAACGAGAATTTTCAATAGCAATGGCATCTTACAAGTCCCTCTTTTTTGCCTATCATAGCTGGGGCATGATCTGTAATACCATCTGTAATAAAAGATATGTTGGCACAATAGAGTTAATGAGATTGAGTTAATGTCTAGGTCGGATATGGGCACGTTAAATCCGTAGACCGGAAAACCCGTCTATGAGGTCAGTAGGTGGAGAAGGTACGATCCCCCCACATGTCGCTCCTGGGGATATTTTTCAGTAGTGGTGGTGGTCATAGGCGTACCGTCGGGGGGCTCAAAACTTAACGTGAAATAAATTAAAACGTTAATAGAAGTTCAGTTAAAATCGGAAAATTGTAGAAAACTGTTAAGAACGTTGGTTTTTTCCTGCTTTTTCAAACTGTTAAACTGAAGATTCCGATTATGTCTTACTCCTTAACATAGTTTTTAACAATGATATGATCCATGGCAAAAATTCGATGCTATAATTTTTTTTCTCATTTTATTTATATTATATTAGTTTTTCTCATTGTATAACTTTTGTATACTACTCAAACATCAATTCTATCGATATTCAATTAAAAAAAATCATAATATTTCATATTTTAAGGACCGTCTGGCAATCAATGCGCTGAGGAGGGTCCTAACTGAAATCAATTCCTGCCCTCCCCCTCCCCCCCAAAGAAAAAGTTAGAAGCATGCTACGTCTATGATCTTTATGGAGGTTTATTTTGAGATAGTTTAAAGATTACAATTCATTCCTTATCCACAATTCCAAAATCTTAATAAATTATTCCTTATTTGTTTGGAAGAAACTTACCTGAGCTCAACAAAGAGTGTTTCTAATGACATATTTTAGTTGATCTGCCATCTATCAAAAGTACTTGAAAAATTACCTTTCTTATACTACTTTGGTTCCTTTATCAACATTACCAAAATGTTGTCATTTTTCTAAAAATAAAATAATTTTGCGGTAGAAAAATGATTCACCTTCCAGCTGAAATATGGCAGTAACGAAATTTGATATGAATCTGTCTTTCAAGTAAACGTAATGATGAAATTATACACCATGAAATATGATTTATAGATCTCTATGGTTCCCATTCGCAACGGTTTATGTTTTTATTGCAGTTCGGGACGATTTCTGGCCCAATCTTGCAACCTCAGAATTATAATTATTTTTTTTTCTAATGATAATTCCATCTCGTCCGAGGATAAGGCGACCATCGACGCAACATGTTCGCTCAATTTTTTAAACATTGGATCTTATTAAAGTTGCTATGTACAAACCCTATTGGATTCGCTCACCTCAATGTTAACCTATGGAGAAAATTTGTCTACTATTTACAGCTCCATATATGCTGATAATCCAATAAAAATGGTATTTTCATATAGCCTGAACTTTTCTGCACCTTGCAACAGGATTCATTTTATAAATTTCGTCCACCAAAGGAATCTATAAGCGTTTAAAACACACTGTACAGGATCTTTTTCCAGAATAACTTAAATTTTAAAATATAATTTGCATTTAAAAAAAAAAACCTAAGGTGTAAAATTTCTTTCTCTATTACGGAGTACAAATTTAAAAAAATCTTTCAATCCAAGTTGGTAATCCTTTGAAAATTTTTCTCCATAGGTTGACATTGAGGTGAGTGAATCCAATAGGGTTAGCACGCAGCAGCCTTAAGCACAGTACAACCGCACGGACGGGCCGTGGCGGCCTTGTGGTACAGCGCGCTGGTTTTCGGTGCTGAGGGTGCTCGGATCGAATCCTGGCGAAGCGCCACTAAAATGCCTCCGTTTGTGTCGTCCCTTCATAGGGGGCAATGTTGGTCCGCCTATATGGCGCCCCCATAATAAAGTGGCCAGCAAAACTGCGGTGATTTATAGGCGAATGTCTTCGCGACAAGTGCCTCTGCATTAAAAAACAAACAAACAAACAAAAACCGCAGGGATATTGCTTATGTACTATATCATTTAAAACACTGAGCTTCCGTTACTCATATAGTGGCTTCTGATGACGATGAATGTAGAAACACTTGTTCCGTAAGTCCATTAACAGTGTTCGGCATAATTAGTCAAGAATATATACATCTATTCGTAAATCGATAAATATATATGAATGTCTAATGAATGAAAATGAAATAGTCACTTCTCACAAGTAAATGAGAATAATACTGTTAAACTGTAATTTAACGATTTCATTTTAAGAGATAATTAGCTTTTCCTCTACTAATCGATTCTTATACTGATTTTATATCACAGGTTGAGATAGAGTGTTAATCCATGCCTCGAAAAGAGTCTCCACATGCAGTGTTTCCAATTTGCCAAAATGTTCACTGTTCAAAGAACAATCTTTCAGACAGAATATTCTGGAAACGAGAATTAGATCACCAGTATCGATTTTACTTGGCTACACTGGTAATTTTCATTACATAATACCCGGTTAATACTAATATTTGTTAACTTTTATAATATGTTTCATTTTCAGGAAAACATGTATACATGAACTTAAAGGTTTGATCACGAAACACAAGGAATATGGTTAAGTAACAATAGCGGAAACCAGATCGGTTTAAGGCAGGGGGATTTTTATTAGTAAAGAATCATGGCACACATAAGAACATAACTAACCCATTTAAAAGATAACTCCCTTTTTATATTCACATAAGGATGAATGCAAAAATGTTGTATAGTACTTTTTGCCCCGTGTAAATGTTAACATGTTATTCGGACAGCACACAAACAGCAATGAGCAATAATTTCGCCATGCTGTCCAGATATCTGCTAAATAAGCGAATTGAAAGTCATGTGAGCCAGAGTGCTGGACGGGGTAAAAAAGAATACCTCACCGGTAATTAATTATCTGCTGTATTACATCAGGAAGTAGCGACGCTAAAAACATAACAGCATAAGTATATTTTTATTAACAACATAAGTGCATGAAGATTACTCACACACTCTTTTTAACTTAAACACTCCATAAAATCAGTAAAATGCTAAAAATAGAACCCAAACTAATTTTAATTGACTGTTGAATACAGCACTGAGTACCGCTAATTTTAATCTTGGAGGCTGCGATCTTGTAACATTCTCCCCCCCCCCCTTTTTAGTCTCTTTGGGGACTAAAAACAAACAAACAAACAAACAAAAAAAAAAACACAAGAGTCGTTTTATTCACCTTAATTGCGCTATCTGCTCTGTAAATTTAGCTGTCTTACACTGAGTGATATCTGCTCGAGTTCCTCTCGTGTCGTCCGGTTTGGAACTAATCGGTAAGGAGTCTTCCTGTTCTGGTAATTATATGGCTTCACTACTTTGCAACGTCAAAGGAAAACTTCATTGTATTGGATGCATCAAAATACCCGACTGTGCTTCACAGTTCTTACCTTTCCGTCTTTACTCATGAGAAGTTACAGAATTCCAGCTAGTGGACAATTCAATCGTTTCTTTAAAAGTCACCTCTTATTTTACGAAGGTGATTAGCACCGATTATATCGACAAAAGAAACCTTTGATTCAGTTTTTTCTAGCAGAAACAGATGAAATTAAGAGGACAAGGTGTCCTCGAATAAGCAAGTGAGGGCGAGACTTAATAACTGATTCACAATCACACAAGACTGTTAACAACTTTTCAAAAGTAAGGAAGCCTTCCCGAGGGTTCTTATCAGAATTTCTTTTACTACTGCATTCCCAATTCCCCCCTCCCCCCAACCAAGCTGCTGTGGGAGGACCGAATTTCCAATTTATGTGCTAAAGTTCAGCATGTCTGGTGGCTTTGTTCCAATCGTGCCTGGGAAGGCAATGGTTCGCGCCTTGAAAATTCGTGCCGCTATCCAAATACACTGGTGTAAGAAATTAAGAGAATTTGCAGACTTGGTCGATTATCTCTATAACTACTGTACCGATTTTAATGAAATTTGATATGTACATACATTGATACAATACAAAACAAATAACAATTCAATAATTGTAATACACACGCATGATCGTGCGTAACACTCGTTGGAGTCAGAAGGTATGAAATAGCGGTTGCAGAATAAACAAAAAAATGGGTTAATTCTTGGTGTTATTTTGCAGAAATCGGTTAATTTTAAATTGTAACAGTAAAAATGAGTAACCACCAACGTTTAGATGATGCAATGAGGTGGCGAATTGTGGAGAGGCTAGAAGCAGGCCAATCTCAAGTCCAAATTTGTAGAGAGTTCAATTTAACGCCCAGCTTCTTGTGTAACTTATGGAAACAGTTCCGGATACAGGATCCATCGAGAGAAAGCCTGGGCAAGGTCGTTCAAGAGCCACGATGGCCAGAGAAGATCGCTATTTGCCGATTATAGCGAGGCGTAACAGGAGTGCTACAGCTTCTCAGCTCTCTCGTGACTTGTATGCAGCCACAGGAACCCGTGTATCAAGGGTGACTGTTTCCAAAAGACTTCATGAGAGAGGGTTGTTTGCAAGAAGACCTGCTGTTTGCGTCCCGCTCACTTCTACGAACAGGAGAATCCGTTTATCATGGTGCAGAGAGCATAGAGATTGGAGTATGGATCAATGGGTTAGCCTACCCCCCCCCCCCCCAAAAAAAAAAAAAAAACCAACACTCCATTCAGACTTTTTTTTTAAACACACAACAATCCTACCATGGAATCACTCCAGAAAATAATCTTCTGATATACTCTATCAAGGGCAGTAAAAAGCGCATGCGTTTGTCTTGCTTCAATACAGTATTATCGGAGCAACTCTCGACTCAGCTCGTATAAGTCAGACATCGATTCAGTGAGGGAACAGTTCTCGATAAAAAACAAAAACATGCAGCATAAGCGCCCCTGCTTGCATCTAAAAACACATGCAACTCTAATATTATTTATATCGTTGTAACGAGGAATTTGAATGAAATCGTTTCGCCAAACCAGTTACGAAACCTCTGCTGAATGTCCTTAGGCAGAGGGCTGTCCCAATACAAGTTTCAGCTTGCTTGTAACATTATTTTAACATTTTTTGTATTGGTACACATAGCAGACCAGTGTGTGTGTGTGGGGGGGGGGGATGTTGAAAATCTACTGTACGATGGCTAATACATTTCTTTTAGTTAATCTTGTATCATTTATAGTTATTCCAGAGTTCAAATTTATTTTCGAAGTGTCTTTATCTAAATCAGAGCAATCATAGAAGATTAGTAACTTTGGAACATTTGGATATATATTGCGCCTTTACATTACCCTCCCATCCTCTTAAATTGAAACACCCACGGGCCATAATTATTTTGCTATCAAAGGGAAATCGTCTTGTTCTGTGGCACTGTACACCAATGATACAATTAACCACTTAAAAGAAATTATTCTGTCTCTGGATTATCTCATTATCTTCAACCGGAGCACTATTCAAGAAGCGGTTAATGGACGCAGACAGAAAAATTGGGCTAGATGACACGCCAAAAACCACTCGGCAATGTCAGTATACTTTGTTGTTTTCTCTGGGACAGAAAAAAGCGTTGATAGTATCTATGGCGGCTAGCAACAATTAGGTGCAAAAATACCTTTTCACTATAAGGCACAGTGAATCCAACAGGAAAAATCCGAAATCTGTCTACAAAATCAGAGATTAATTCGATTAGGTTGAGTCATTTGAGTAAACATCGATTTTGGATGGCTTTCCTCATCCACATGCCGGCGTATCAAAAACCGGTCTTATTTTCTTAGTTCTATTATTCTTAATAGAAGTGAAGGTAAATAGAAAAGGAGGAAGTGAGGTAAATAGAGAACATTATTATCAATTACTGTATATCAGTTCCAAGAACTATAAATTAATTCGAAATGAGTTGCCATCCTTATTATTTATTGCGGATATTAAGAAGCTTTGTGTTCCTGGTATGGTTTATAGGCATACTAAATCTAATACATGAAAGGGACAGAAGAGATCAAAAGGCATCATTTACTTACATATCGCTAGATTTTAGGCCTGTTCACATTGCTTTCAGGTTGCGTTACGGTACCACATTGGCTCCGAGATTGTTGAGATGACCTGTGATTGGTTTGACATATCACGTGTTCAAGGGATTGAGCTCTGTGACTGTTTAAAAGTTTTAACGTTGACGCTACGTAACGCTCCGGATTCAGCGTATGGGAACTATTATTCTCATATTACGGACATCAGAAGGTATAAGCAGCAATTAGAACTTATTAACATGTTCTTCTATCTAAAACTTGACACATGACATAAATTTACAATAATCGTTACGAAACCCGGCTCGTAGTTCATCGCGGTGAATTCGGAGCGGAGATGCGTGCGTACCACACTAGTACGGAGAGTGAAGTGAAGATCGGTGTTCCAATGTCCGAGGCAATCCCCGCTCCTGCGCGAACCAGATGCGCAGAACGCGACGTCGTAGCTGTCTGCGAGTTGGGTTGCCACAGTATTCCACCCCCCAAGTACCGTAGGTACTGAGGGTTACAACTAGCAGGGGTTAAACCGAACCCGTCGACCAGAACGCGTTGACACTGGAACTGGAGTCGTGATTGGAGTCGGCGAGGGCGAAGCTCTCCTAACAGTAGTGGGAGTAGGTACGCTAGTCATGACAGGATCATTTGGATTCAACACAGGATGCTGCGACGTCAGGGAGTCGCTGGTGGTGAGGAATACTGGCTTTAAACGGTCGAGGCCAATAACACAATTCTTACCATTCATAAGCAATGTGTAATATTTAGCCGTTCTGTCCATTACCTTGAAGGGGCCGTTGTACGGATGCTGTAGTGAGCGCCGGATCCCATCATAGCGCACAAAGACACGAGAGCACGATTCGAGAGAAGGATGCACGAAGGTGGTAGGATTGTGGTGAGCAGAAGTGGGAGTTGGTGAGAGACTCTGCATTAAGCTACGGAGATGTTGGACGAACTCGGATGTTTCGACTGCAGGGGGTGGGGATGGATGGAGAAAATCTGCAGGGAGGCGGAGAGTAGAGCCATATACTAGCTCCGCACTTGTGCACTGGAGGTCTTCCTTGAACAAGGAGAGGAGTCCCAGGAGGTCTAATGAGAGAGTCTCAGTCTACCGGTTGTTTGAGTGACATCTTAGGGCCTGTTTAAGTGAGCGGTGAAAACGCTCAACTAACCCGTTGCCCGCTGGATGGTACGGCGAGGTGCGGATGTGCTTCGTGACTAGCAGTGACATCAGAGCAGAGAAAAGATGTACTTGAAACTGGCGTCCCTGATCGGTGGTGATGACGGAAGGGGTTCCAAAACGGGCAATCCACTGACTGATGAAAGCGCGTGCTACTGTCTCGGACGAGATGCCGTTATCGGGATCGCCTCCGGCCATCGAGTATACCGATCCACGCACGTAAGCAAGTAAGTGAATCCCTCCGATGGTGGAAGAGGGCCCACCAAATCAAGATGTACGTGATCGAAGCGATGAGATGGCGGAGAAAATTGCTGCAGGGGGCTGCGTGTGTGCTTATGTACCTTTGAGCGTTGACAGCTCAAGCAGGTACGAGTCCATGCTGTGATGTCTTTCGCCATTGATGGCCACACATAACGCTCTGAAATGAGCTTCTTGGTTGCTCGTACTCCTCGGTGAGATAGTCCATGCAGGGAGTGGAACAGACGTCCTCGGAACTTCTCTGGGACGAAAGGACGTACATTGCCGGTACTGCTATCGCAGAATATTTGCAGATCGTTGGAAAGTTTTAATGGCTGAAGAACCAAACTCGTATGCGTCTCTCCAGAGAGAAGACGTTGTATTTCCGGGTCATACGACTGGGCCTTAGCGAGTTCGGTGAAGTCGAAACTGGTGATACTCGCAATGTGGTCCAGGCGTGACAAGGTATCTGCAACAACATTCTTGTTTCCTGGAACATGGCGAATGTCTGTAGTAAACGGCGCTATGAAGTCGAGGTGCCTCAACTGACGGGGCGAGCAAGAATCGGAGTTCTTAGTAAAGGCATACGTTAAGGGCCTGTGATCGGTAAAAACTATAAAGGACTGACCTTCGAGAGAGTGTCGAAAGTGCTTAATCGCTGAGTAGATAGCTAGCAATTCCCTATCATAGGTACTATACTTCCGCTCAGCGTTCGTTAACTTTCGTGAGAAGAAAGAAAGAGGCTGGAGTCCCAAAGTGGTTTTTGCATGCAGAGCCGCTCCGATGGCAGAATCGGAAGCATCAACCATTAGAGAGAGTTGCTGCTCGGGAGAGTGGAAACCGAGGGGGACTGCCTGTGAGAGATCAGCCTTGTATGTATTAAATGCAGCAAGCGCTTCGTCCGTTCATGGCACAGGGCGTTTATCATTCTTTCGAGATTCTTCCAAGAACTCATTCAAGGGCGCTTGAGTATGCGCGGCGTGTACCATGAAACGCCTATAAAAATTTATCATAGCCAGGAATCTGCGGATCTGGGAAATGGTCTCAGGTTTTGGGAAGTTAGTAATTTGTCGTTTTCTCAGGTAAGGGTTCAATACCGGAAGATGAAATTTTACAACCCAGAAAGGTTACAAAAGGTTTACCAAGAACGCATTTGGCATGGTTCAATTTAAGGTTGTATTGTTTGAGGCGATCAAAAACTTGTTGTAGGTGAGAACTATGCTCTTCAGAGGAGGAAGAGGCGATGAGAATGTCATCGAAATATGGCACACAGAAATCAAGGCCAACAAGGACTTGATGGATGAAACGTTGAAACGTTTGTCCCGCGTTTCGAAGACCGAAAAGAGTGAATACGAATTCGTACAAGCCAAAAGGAGTGGTGACGGCGGTCTTTGGCACATCATCTGCGTGGACAGGGATCTAGTGGTAAGCCCTGACCAGATCGAGAGTGGATAAAAATGGACTTATTATGCAAGAGTTGCGTACAATCTTGAATTTGTGGTACAGGGTACCGGTCCGGAATGGTTACGGCATTGAGTCTGCGGTAATCGTCACAAGGACGCCATCACCGTTTGTTTTTCTAACCATATGCAAGGGACTAGCCCAAGGGCTCTTCGATGGCCGAATGATGCCTTGGGAAAGCAGAAATTCGAAGTCCTGAAGTGCTGCCCGTAATAATTCCGGTGACAAACGTCGGGGTTTGGAAAACACAGGGGGACCCGTAGTTTCAATATGGTGAAAAACAGAAGTAGATGTAGGATTGGACGGAAGGTGGGATGGATTTGTGAGTTGAGGATAATTTTTGAGAAGCTGGTCGAAACTAGAGTTTCCCCAGAGAATAGAAATATTTGTTGAGCTAGGATTAGTTGAAGGTGATTTGCCTCTCGAAGATATTTTAGTTAGATTGTCGATTAGGGAGTTATTGCTGGCATCGACCAGTAAGCCAAAATGTTTCAGAAAGTCGATGCCTATAATAGGCTGTGAAATGTCCTCGATGACGAACGTCCACGTAAAGGAACGTCGGAGGTTGAGGTCTAACTTGAGCAGTTTAGTTCCGTAAGTGGGGATGTTCGAACCGTTGGCGGCCAAAAGAACCAAGTTTGACGTGCCTGTTGCGTTTGGTACTAACGATTTGGGAATTACCGACAAATCGGCACCTGTATCAATGAGAAATTCTATTGTAGATGAGGGATCGTCCAAGAGGATGCGATTGATCTGGCGATCGCGTTGTAGGCCGTCAGGCGGTCGCCTTATTAGTTTCCCGACTGCCGGAAGGAGCATGGGGATTTACACCGTTTGGCTCTTTCTCCAAAGTTGGTGTGGTAGAAATATAGCCCGTTGGCCGCTGCCTTGTATTGGCGAGGGCGGCTTCTCGATCGGCTGTTCTCGCGGCGGTGGGCACCTTTATGTGGGTTACGACCACGTACCAGTGCCGATAACTCGTTCACTTGCTGGGTGAGCCTATCTATGCGAGAATCAAGTTCGGAACCTTGATTGGTGTTTTTTGTACTGGCGACGATGTTTATTTCGGGGTGTGCCAGGTCGTGAATTTTATCTGCAGCCGCAGCCAATGTGCTGAGGTCATCGCTCAGGATAGCGAGAATACTTCGGGTAGAGGTTGGAAGTCTCGCGAACCATAAAGATTTTAACAAGGGGTTGCCTACCGACGTGCCAGCTAATGTGCGCATTCGCGCCAAGAGTTGTGAAGGGCATTGGTCGCCCAATTCGAGACCTTTTAGCAGCGTACGGATTTTGGACTATTGGCTTTCGGTATTCAACTCAATCATTCGCTGCTTTAGAGTATTATATTGGTCCTTGTCAGGTGGATTTAGAACGAAATCAGCAATTGGGTCTAAAATACTGGACTCTAGGGCTGCAATGGCGTGGTTAAATTTTGTGGAGTCCGCCGTAATATTGGCAATGGTAAATTGTGCTTCAATTTGCTTAAACCATATGTGTGGATTGGTCTTCCAGAAAGGAGGTGGTTTAATGGAGACGCGCGAAAGATTCGCGGAACGGTCGCCGGAAGGTTGCATCATATAAATCAAGGAGTTAAACAATACAAATACAATTCAACAGCTACGTATGTCAAAGGTAATTGTGCAAAAATAAGGTGAAATACAGTTGTTATACGATATAAGTATTCAGTAGGGTAATAATCGAGCATATGCAAAGAAAAGTATGTATAGAAATAAAGTATGCAAAGAAAACATCAATACCAAAATGCAAAACAAAAATGACAAAAATAATCTAGCCAAAAAAAAATATAGGAAAGAGACGCTAGCATGTAAGGAAATTACGGGGATAATATCTGGTACAGCACAGTACGAAAATACATTACAAAAAAAAAAAGCATAAGGGTTGGAAGAGCATATATACGCAATACTGAGAAGGTAAGTTTAATAGAGTTTACGGTAAAAAAAATAATGGGACAGCTTACCGATCACGTAGATAGTTGTGATAATCCACTTAATTAGTCCTAGGGCTTAATTATCCGAACAGTTAGGCACCACGAAAAAATAGGCGTGCGACACGTGACCGCTGTTTGATTCTTTGTCTCAAGAATCAGAATAATCACTGTAAGGTATGAAACCTTGCACCACACATATCGTAAGCGAGGACACAACACACTGTACCAGGATGGTGGAGAAAAATTTTTTTTCAGAGCTTCACAAACACGCTGTCTTGTCGGGCCACGTGCGAGTTACTGCAGATGACAGCCGCGGGAAAAAAATGAATTTTCTCCAGAAAAATTTAGACGTACCTCGAATGATTAGCCGCTTAAGAGATCATATGAAGCACAATTTCACCAAAATTGTAGACAAATCGGGGCGATGCTGATGGATTACTGCTTGGTCGGCCACGCGGCTAATCGAAAGCAAAATTGTCCAGTCAATCTCCGGGTCACCAATTTATGGGAACTATTATTCCCATATTACGGACATCAGAAGGTATAAGCAGCAATTATAACTTATTAACATGTTCTTTTATTTAAAACTGACACATGACATAAATTTACAATAATCGTTACGAAACCAGGCTCGTAGTTCATCGCGGTGAATTCGGAGCGGAGACGAGTGCGTACCACACTAGTACGGAGAGTGAAGTGAAGATCGGTGTTCCAATGTCCGCGGCAATCCCCACTCCTGCGCGAACCAGATGCGCAGAACGCGACGTCGGAGCTGTCTGCGAGTTGGGTTGCCACAAGCGTAAACAGGCCGTTACTTATACAGACGGTCGTTCGCACTTTGTGGAAACGATTTTGATAGTTAAGTTTTATGTATAAATGCCGTATTTTTTGCGGCAATTTGCTTCTATCTGATAGCCATTGTTCTTGACAATAGCTCTAGCTCTAGCTTTCTATGAAGGTAAACTTTTTATTAGTACTGTCATGTCAATTTTACCCAATTCCTCTTGGACCGTTTTCCAAAGTCCGTTCAGTGCTCTTGGATGCCGTTTTCCTAAAGCTCGTGTTAATAAACCGAAAGCGTAAAAGTCCATTGGAGAAATGTCAGAAGATTTTACAGGTATTTCATTAAATGGGATACACTTTATTCCTGTCTTTGATTCTTTCTTTGCTAAATAAGTGGCAGTTTATTTAGACGTGTGATTAGAGGATTTGTCTATATGAAGCTCGACTTTATCAATTTCCTTTCCATATAAGGCTGGATTTTCTTCTTCGAAAATTGGTTCTAAAATATTCTGCTTATAGAAGAATGAATTAATTTTGGCTTTACTTGAGACTTTTTTATTTTTAATTTGCCGTTGTAACAAAATCCTGCAACTATCATGAATCCCTTTGGGAACTTTTTTGTACACTGACAAAGCCATTTAGTAGGTCATTCCCGCCAGTTGAGCAATAGATAATTACAAGATAAAAAAAACTTTTTATATACCATGTTTTTAAATTTTCTGTTGAATCATATAAACTTGACAATTCTATGTATTAATAAATACCTTTTAAAATTTTTTTGATGAATTATCCCATCAACTTGAAAGAAAATGAAGTTAATTGGAAGTTAACTTGCGTTTAACTTTTCGTTCCCGTCTCGGCCGATAGATGGCTGCATCAGGCTACAAAACAAAATTAACTGAAAATGAATTTAATTCTGCTTAAAGATGGCTAAAATGTATTAAAAAATTGCATTGTCATCGAGTTCTGAGCTATTCTAAAAGTTTCAAATGTCTAGCTAGTCGGGAAGTTAGTTAAAAATCGATTGCAAGATTTGTACTGGACAAACACACACAAACAAACAAGAAAGCAAGTTAATAAAAACATGGTAAAAATTGATCTTTTTTATTTCAGTAACTTAAGTACACCCATGCCTCATCGAGTGTTACCGCAAATTTCCATTTTTCAGCAGCTATGTGCTTTTCATAAAATTTTCTACAATTTGTTTTTCTTTCAGCAGTATGCTTTGGCAAAAGCAGATGAACTTTAGGTTTAAACATCTTTTTTAACTTCAATTCTTTATGAATAATTTTACTTACAGTGCCAGAAGACATTCCTAGTTTCGATGCAATGAATCTTTGAGTCGGCGGATTTTCTTTTAGGATCAGAAACTTCACTTTCTTGATATTTACCTGCGTTCGAACAGTCTTAGGATGAGGTTTCACGGGTAACGTTTTCATTTTTACTTTCAGTTAGACATTTTTTCCTTTCAAATTTAATGTATTATAAATACCTTTTTTTGAAATGCCATAACCGCGATTTTTACACCGCTATATAATTCGTTGATACGAATATTTCTCCTCGGAAAGCACAGTTACGTAACCTTCTAGCCATCTATCAATTTTAGGAGCCATTTTCAAAATAAATCGTTTATTTTACATTCCAATCAAAATAAAACAGTTGTAGACGATTATTCTGAAGTTGCCAAATTTTTATCGCAAAATGCAAACTACAAAAATAAATTATAAAATCGTTTCCATAAAGTGCGAACGACCTTCTGTACATCACATGTTGCTAGAAAGTAGGAAGAGAAAGGAAATGTGCTGCCCTACTAGACTTCCTGGTAAATAAGATTCCAGGTTTAAAGCTCACAGGTGCCTCGTCAGTTACTCCTGTCAATGCCAAAGATTCCAAGTTATCACAGTTACTGTATTTCTCCTTCCCAGAGAGCAGAGCGTGATGCGAGATACGTCATCCAGGAACACACTGATCTTCTGCGTCGGCTAGAATGCGCTGAAGCTACAAACGTGGAACTGAGGAAGGAAATCAGACTTCTCGACACGGAGCTGCATGTCATGTATCAGCGGAATGCGCATGATTCCTGTGTTATTGATGGTCTCCAAGTAAGACACCTTATTATGGACTCTAAACAGAGACAGATTTACTTATTTTATTTATTTACTAGTGTCTACAGTTAAAAACTGATTTGAAACAACTACAAACCCCAATCCAACCCCAGAACTTGAACCAAAATACTCTCATGCCAAAGTGTAGTACTCTAACCATTTGGCTGTATTAATTTAATAGACTTCCAAATGAGTAGAGGTGTGTTTTTAACAAAATTGCCAGTTTAGTTACAAGTTGTTGCTAACAGAAGTAAACGCCAAACTTTCAAAACTGATTGGTTCAAAAATATGAAATTTTGTACTTTTATTGAATTATTTAGACTTCAATTATGTAACATCGCTAAATCAAAATTCTTCTAGGAAAAGATGTTATTGTCTTTCATACTTTCTCTTTGTTTTACACACCAGTGAAGTTTAAAAAATTCAAAAGTTATAAGATTAAATTTGATACATTTATCAATCTATTTTTCAAAAAGACTTACTTTCCTGAATTTTTCCCGTTGTAATGATCTGTATAAATGTATACATCGGGTAAAAATTTCAGAAGAATTCCTTTGGAAGCATCAACCATTCTACTCCCTTTAGCAGGAGACACACTGACAGAGTATGCAACTCCTCTAATCCTCTTAATTTTTCCAGCATCCAGTAACAGGACGAATATTGTTAATCACTGGATTTATTAAGTTTTATTTATTTATTTGCATTTTTTTGGGGGTAGGGGCTGTACAAAGCGATGCCCTGAAGCCAGGGCCGCCGTCAACTGAGCCAGGGCCCTGGGCAAAATAACACAGCGGGGCCCCCCTCTCCACTCAATATTTGAACATTGTATACATTTTTTTAGTCAACTCTAATTTAACCAGGCCCCCTTTGTCCCCCCCCCCCCCTGTCGCCGGCCCTGCCTGAAGCCTGTGTTTTAAACACGTATCTACGCATGTGATGCTTTGAAATTTATTCCATTTTTTTTTATCATATGTTGGTAATTTTTTAAATCGCAAGTCAAAGTACAATAGGACTTCGCTGTCCGATGTAGTGCGGAACGAGCCGGTTCGGAGCAGCAAGTGTTCCAAATGACACGGAATTATTTTTCGTAGTATATTTTTCATGTTTATATACTATTGTAATTGTTTACTTGTAATTTAATCAAGAGATGGAAGTTTAAAGAGCGGCCAGGTATGCTGAAGAGTTGAACAGCGGCCTGGGACGCGTCTCTCTGTGTATGTATATACAAGTGGTTATCAAAATAATGGAAATACCTATCTATATTAGTGGTGTTTATGAATGTGCTTCGTATTCCTTAAAAAACAAGTCTGGCCACCGGTATTTCTTTATATTATATAGTGTATGTATTATTCTACTGTCAGGTAGCAGTAATGAAGCTAAGGACATCGTGCTTTTGGGGGGAAACAGAGTGAAATGTCAAACCTTGCAGATCTTGCGAAAAGGGCAAAGTGTTGGAGCGCGTTTAAATTGGAGTATCTGTTACTGCAACCCCAGGTTAATGGGTGTTTTTCGAGCTTTGGTATCGAAAGTCATGATAGCATACAGAGTGAACGGAAAAACATCCGTTGCCAAACAGAATAGTGGACGAAAGGGAGAGCTGAGTGAAAGAGACGAACGAGGTATGAAAACGGATTCTGATATGAAGAAAGAAAACAACTGCAACTAAAATGACCGACGAGCTCAATCTGCATCTTCATGTTCCGGTATCAACCATTAGAGGTAGAAGAGAACTTCACAAACAAGGCATTTACGGAAGAGTAGCTATTCCCAAACCACTTGTAATAGATGCCAATACAAAATATTGTCCACAATGGTGCCACGAGCGCAAATCCTGGTCGAGTAATATGTCGAAAAATGGCATTTGGTCTGACGAATCATTGTTCACATTGTTCCTCGCAACAGGACGTATGTATGTCTGGAGAACACCTACAGAAGTGTAAGATTTTGGCTGTCTCATCTCAACTGTCAATCATGGAGGTAGATCTATCAGGGTTTCGGATGGCATCTCAGGGTTTTCTTCAGGCCATATTGTAACCCTAAAAGGGAGATTGAATAGGAAGACTATGTTGAAATTTTAGCTCACTAGTCCATCCTATGGTGCAAATATTGTTTCTTGCAGGAGATGGCGTTCTCCAGGATGATAATGCCCCTATACATACAGCTAAATCTATCAAGTATTGGTTTGAAAAGCATGAAAAAAGAAGTCAAATATCTTATCTTGCCTTGTACAATCCCCCCGACTATAAATCATCCAACCACTGTGATCTGTATAAGCTGATTGATAAAGGTATCGATATCCACCACATCGTCTCTACAGGAACTTTCAAGATTTTCCCCTGAAGAATGGTATAATATATTCTTAACCACTATTCATAACTTGTATAATCCAATTCTAAGGTGAATCAAGTGCTATTACATGACAAAGGTGATCCTGCACCGTATTAATAAAGATTTTCTTGATGTTTCTTAGTGTTTCCATTATTTTGATAACCACCTGTATATATATATATATGTGTGTGTGTGTGTGTGTGATAATAATCACAATGGGGAATAAATTTAACGCACGGGAATTGATGCGTAGAACTTATTGGAGATGCAGTCGGCACGAGTGTGTTCGTGTTCATCATACAGATGAAGTCGCTCGTTGGGTGATGAGAGAAACAAACATGGAGCCATAGAAGAGGAACACAGATTACAGATGATATCCATGAAATCACCTTTATTCAATTAGTAAGCATTACGAAGGTATTAGCTGCAGTGGCCACATGACTTGTCCGACGTCCATGCCAGGACGGGACGTATTAACAGCAGTGTTTACATGGCAGAGTTAAATGAGAAAAGCCGTCGTGACCAACGGACTTCTGGCGTCCGTGGACAGCAGATCTAACAGCAACGAGAGTTACGTGCGAAGAGAGAGAAGTCTTCTGTTCAGGCAAATTTTAAACGAGTGTTTGGCGATATTGACACCTGAGGGCCTTAATTACTTAATTTTTAATTGGACGAATTTAGTCTCGCGGAGTTCACATGTCCACGTAATGGTTCTCCCGGGGATTAATTAATTGCTCAATCACGCGCTGATCTGCGTTTTACCAAAAGGAAGAATTTGACAACAAGTATTATTTATTGTACACAAATTTAATGAGGCTGTAGCGTAATGGAAGTATGGCGTTATTTTCCCCAAGACCTCGCAGGGTGCACTACACACAGCTGCGTGCTTATCGGGGTATTTTGTCAGTTCCCATCGAACGAACACATGTGTGGATTCCGAGCGGATTAAAAAACGATACCAGCATATGCCGCCAGAATTTTTAGCCTGAAAGTTACGCCCAGGCATATCGGGTTCTCAAAGAAGAGTCTCCCATCATCGTTGTAAAGCTGTCTTTCTTAGCAATAGCTCTATGCGAGATTGACACTGGAATGTAATAAAGTTTCGTCGTAAGAACTGTCACCAACAAAACTGCCGGCCCCCGCTCTGGGAATTTTAAGACACGCCGACAAAGACAGGACCACGAGATATAGTCAGAGACTTGAAGATTTTTGGAGAGATGCCTCGTGTGACGCCCGCCGAGCGGACGTGATTTTTAAGCTCCTGCTTTGAGACTATGGTTCTCGGAGCATGTGCGCTGCTAACTCTGCACTTAAGTCCACTTCATTTAACTATGCTGTACTTTTTACTGTTAATTTTTTTTGTTATTAAATGTTGAGTTTTTGTTTTAAAGTTGGCCTTATTTTTTACAATTAGGACTCTGTCTTTCTTGGTCATGAATTTAGCAGTAACTTATTAAAATAGCCTCAGAGATTAGCCTTAACCACCGGTGATGCCACAAGGCCTTCGTGTTCGGGTCAGATATGGTGATGTTATGGAATTCAGATATTTCAAATGCCTGCTTAATGATCTGTAGGGCTAATAATAAATTATAACCTACATTATTTTGAGGTTGCAATTTGGAAGGGGGTCTTGCTTTATTAATAAGATAATTTAGAATACGTGGTAAATATAATTTTATAGGAGGACGCGATTTCTTGTTACATATATATACAGTGGTACCTCGACTTACGAGTGTCTCGACTTACGAGTTTTTCGAGATACGAGCATTCTCTCGGCAGGTTTTTTGCATCGAGTTACGAGCTAAAATTCAGGTTACGAGCAAGCTTCAGATACCCCACAGCTAGTTTGCGCAGCGAACGCCATGTGCTCAACAAATGAGAACACGAGAAGCATATAATCTTTACAACCTTTATATATAATTATTATACAATTGTATAATATTATTCTAAGACTACTATCCGGTCTAAAACCTAGAGATTAACACTCAACAATTATCACCCGGGGCAGCTCCCTCTGCCCACACTTGAGTCGCCCTCCGAAACCGAACAGAGTCCTCTCTCGCAGCTTCAATTCCCTCCCCCACACTGGTACTCGCCATGGGGTTCTAGGGGATGGAATGACCTTGGTCCTCGGATCTCCTCCTTCTACAGATTCTGAGAAAATGATCTTCGGATTCTCAGAAAGAGGAATTTGGACATTACATCCCAGTGAACGATGCAACAATTGCTCAGCTTCCGTGTCTCACTTTAAGAGGGTAGCTCGTAATAAAAGCGAAAGCTAGGAAAATGTGGCGAAAAGATCAAAAATCAAAGAAAAAGATTTAATTTTTCAGTTCAACTTTTCTCCTCCTCTTTCATCAGCATCTTCAAGTCTGATCTCCTAGGTAAATGTTGTACATTACACTTAATAAAACAAGTTTATTGCCGTACATTCTATTGTATTGCGTTTTTATACAACGTTTGTTATTTATAAGAACATTTTTCTTATTTAAAAACATGTAACCAAAAGTTGCTGTGTTTGGGGGGAGCCCGGAACGAATTAATGGCATTTCCATTCATTTCAATGGTGAAAATTGATTCGAGATACGAGTATTTCGAGTTACGAGCTCCGTCATGGAACGAATTAAAGTCGAGGTATCACTGTATATATATATATATATATATATATATATATATATATATATATATATATATATATATATATATATATATATATATATATATGTGTGTGTGTGTGTGTGTGTGTGTGTGTAGTATGTATATATATAATGCTAACGGGCTTTACACGCACGAATAATTTTAACTTTAAAGTATGTAGGGGAGATGATACACGACAGTGTAGACGCAGGCGGAGTGACGAGAAGAATACATTTCAGGAGAGCTATTGACACGTCTGGGAGGAAAAAACCATAGAGAGGCATTGATGAACACACAGAACAGAGATGCGAGGCATACTATTTTATTTCGGATTATTCTGCAGACAAATATTATTCAGCAAAGCACAGCAACTGGACACACACAATAGCAACACCACCGGTACCTTCTGCCGGGGCTTGTGAATATAAACTTTACATCGTAGAGTTGTCGGAAGCAGTGCACGGACAAGGGACGAGAGAACCCGGGTGAGAAGAGCAAAATAAGTAGTGAAGCAGAGAGCGGAAAAATACTCTGTCCCATCTTTTAAACCATGGGGGGCGCTAACGTGACGCTAGGTGTTAAAATTTCTTTACTTGGCTAGAGACGATCATCCGACTTGACCACGTGAGCCAAACTCAAGATTCCGAACATGCAATGCAAGCGGCGGGGTTTCCGAATCACCCTATCACAGGCGTCTGACTTTCAGCGCATGCCTTAAGGGACAAACTAGTTAGTTAATTCGTTTATTTGTTGGTCGCAATTTGGAAAAAGGGACTGTGCTTTATTGAAAAGAGAATCATTTAGAATACGCGTTAAGTAAAAAAGGGGGTGTGAAACAGTTAATAATGGCGGGGCGTTATTATTACATATATGTATGTGTGTGCGCGTACATATAGGTGGAAAAACAGCGATGCATATAAATCAGATTAAAGAGAAGAACAATAAACTAATAAACCATTGGTCTCAGTTCGAGCATGCATCTTGAATTAACGCCATGTAGAAGATAATATTTAATCATATGAAAACTTAATAACCTCATACTAACTTGTATTGGGAACCGATATCTTTAAATCTAACTGGGTGGTTAATATTTTCCCATTAAGAAGTTTCCCCTCCAATTTATTTTCTTATGTGATGACTTCAACCAATTAAATGCCTGAACTTGGGCAACGAGTTAGCCCACAGCACCAGAGAGCTCTGAGCATTTTCGTCTTTCATGTCGAGTTTAAAAAGGCAGGAATGATGTCATAAATGGATTACAAAATAGAAGGGATTGTGCTGCTAACCGCATTATATATGTTTCATGTCTAATCAAATATTAAGTGATATATATATATATATATATATATATATATATATATATATATATATATATATATATATATATATATATATATATATATATTGTAATAGCGTGGGAATAACGCTTACGAAAATGTGCCAGAAGTGAATCTGGTGAAGAAAGGGTTTTGTCCCCCAAACGGTGTGTGGGGGACGAAAAGACAATTTTCAGGCGAGTCCCTTTTTGGCGCGAACAGGTTTGACGTCACCAGGGACGAGTTTCAGGGGAGAAACGAGGTCTATATAAAGGACTGCATGCCCTCGACGGAGGCTGGTTGCTGGGAGATTCTGCGAGGCGTTGGACGCCGGATTTTCAGCGGACTGAAGTGATCTCGTCAGCGGGCCACGTGGCTCGACAGGACCGTCGAAGCGTGAGCGTTTTTTTCGGCTGTGGGCCGTGTGAACCGAAAGGCAGTTTGCCTTGGCGTATGTTAACTTTTATGTACAGTGCATTTCCCTGTGAACCTTTCCAGAAAAGAATAAAGTGTTTGAAACACTGAACTCCGCTTCTCGAGTCAGTTTTTTTTGGGTTGTGGAGATAGTCACGGCCAGTCAAAGCCGGGACAGTTAGCAGGTGATCGCCCGGGGCACAGCAGTGAAGCGTCTTCGCCTTGGAGCCATCACAATATATATATATATGGGCAGATAGATGTGTGTGTGTGTGTGTGTGTGTGTGTAAGTAATGAACAGCTAAGAAAGGTTCACGAGCCGAGATAAAAAGGGAGCTAAGTCCTGATATCACTTTTATTTAGCTTCATTCTGACGGATTCATTCCAGTAGAAGCCAAACGACGCGTCAGCATTGCTTGTTTATTGAGCAACAGCATAGGTGACAGCGAGCGAAGAGAAGAGAAGAGATCGGATTAATCCTTTCAGGAATATATAAAAAGCATAAATAAAAAGGCTTTTTTTTACCACCAGGGTTAGAATTTTCTAGCTGTCTAGACTTCATTATGGTAGGTACATATTTTATTGGATTAGGGTTGTGTGTATGTGTGTGTGTGAGCGGGGGTTGGGGATTGAGAATTACGCGAATATTTTCTTACCTGACTCAGCGTTTATAAATGTATATTTTTATATTAAACAAGATCTGGGGCAAAAACGGATTTATGGAAGTTCATTAGTTGATAATAGGTTATAAACAATTTATGGAAGTTCATTAGTTGATAATAGGTTATAAACAAGACTTGTTTATTACTAATTAAGTCAGTGGGGCGTCCATGTGGTACTTTCTAGCGGTTAGAACTGCTTTCATGTCCCTAGTTGGTTACTCTTTAATACAAGCATTGAGTTCGGAGTTGAGAAATATCCAGTCATGGGAAAGAATGTCAGAATGTAGCTAGAGGGATAATATAATTTCTAAAAGCGTTAAATAAAATTTGGGAACAAGCTCTTATATGAATATATAATGTACGTAAATATATGAATAGTCCTGTTTAATTCTTTTAGCCTGGTTTTATACCTTGATTATAAATGATTAATACAACGTAAATGACATTTCAGACTCTAATTTAGTTATAACAAATTATAAATCAGGCTGTCGTGAACGTATGATGAAAACCATGATTGGTTGCTTCACATTACTGTGACCTACTATTTTAGTTTGTATTTTTTAAATTGTTGTTTTTAAGTTACATCAATATTCTCTTTTACGCAATGTTATTAGCTTGTTCTCTTGATATAACTTATTCCCCAATTGAATCTAATTTATTTAACTTTTTTCTCTTATTTCTCACACAAACGCAGGAGGTATACTTAATATTCATGATAAGCTCTCTCTAATGTTAACTTTTCCCACTTTGACACAATAATTGGCGTTATATCAGGGTCCTTTCGTAAGACTGATGCCAGGAATGCAAAGGTAAAATTAACCTAAAGAAAGATAAAAATGCTTACACATTGAACTTAAAAAGGTTGGATTTATAATAGTCAGGCAATCACGTTATTAATCCTAACATAATCATTTATTTTTGCTTGTTAATTATTTCTCTCTATTTATTTTTCTTCGGGGAGTAAAGAAGTCTACGTGAAGCGATTTTTACGAATGTGGTAGTTCATTTAGGAGAGTCTATTTCGCGACTAATGAATTAACGCATGTAATTCTTTTAATATATCATATGCAAACTAAGATGTTGCATTTTAAAACGAGGGTTTTATAGATAAAAAAGGTAAGTACATCTTGGTGCACATTTAATTTCCGCCACATCATGCAAACGGCCAATTGAAAGTACTGTATATATCTTGTAAATAATTAGGATTAATTAATAAACTCTTAAGTTTTAGAGAGTTTGTTTTCATGTATAGTAATTATTTATTTGCTCTCCATGTTCCTGAACTTATTGGCAAGGATATCGGGGGGAATAACAGCAATTTCACGCTGCACGTATTCATTCATATCTTTCACAGTGCGAGGTTTGTTCTAATAGAGTTATTCCAAAGGAATAAGTCTGGTGGTGTCCGATCCAGCGACCGTGGTGGCCAAAGCCCCTTAGAAATTTCCACGTTGCTGAAGATGGACACAATTTCCGCCATACTTCTCGCCGACTTGTGACATGTTGTTCCATCTTGTTGGAAATAACCTTCCGCTAACTCACGATCATCCCGTTGATCCACGAACTGTTCAAAAATGACCAGGTACCCATCGGTGTCAAGTCGTTTTACTCCTCGGTTCCCTCCGCTTGCGAGGAATCAGTCCATGATTCACCGAAGACCAGTCGCTACGCAGCAATTCCTGTATACGCAGAGGAAGGTTAATTTCCCAAGTTCGGTGAAATGTCATTATAGTGGGCCTGGGCGCCGATCGGACGATACAGATCTGCAGACAATTGGGCAACCCGGGGCCCTACACATCGGTGTCAAGGAAAATGGTGCCTTTGATGCGCAATCGAGGTATCGCGCACCACACACCAACTTTTTGATTATGGAACGGTGTTTGGTGAGGAGCAAAGGGATTCTCAGCTGCCCATATACGGGCGTTTTGCCTTCCGTTTTAACATAACCCGAAAAATGAAACCCAGCCTCATCCGAGAACCCGGTGATATGATGTGCCAGCTACTGAGGGGCACATTGTACGTTATTTAGTCCAGATTGCTTCGTCCTTGAGAGAGTTATTACAGAATATTCGGGGCCTCTGCCGAGTTAATCACCCTATATATAATGTTCTAAATTTGCGATGCTTTTAATATGCTCACACACACATTTTTAGCTCTTTACTTACTTTTTACATTGAAAGCAAAGAGTTTTTTTTTTCCTTCAGGTGTGGATGCCCGAAGGCCACCAAATTTTTAAAATTGCCTATGGCGTCACTATCCACCAAATGCGTAGATTTCTGTTGAATTTCAGACACAATCGTCAATCTGTATACTTGAATACGTTCCAAAAATAGATAAATTTGACGCAGTACACGGGAATTATTTTAAGGAACAGTATATCATTCTTGACTTATTAGCCAAGGAACTTAATATTCTGTACATGGCATTTTTTTTTTAAATACTGATTTAGTTACTTCATAATTTTACATCTGTTAGATGATCTAAATATTGCAACTGTCAATTCATTCAAATTTCCCCTAAAGGAGGCAGATCACGTAGCTGATGAGGTCGATTTGCTGGAAACAGAGACTTGCCGCAGAATGGATATAGCAACCACTGAAGGTAAGCAAGAGGATTCCTTGATTCGGTTGCTCAAGAATGAGATTGCTCTGTTGCAAAGGAAAGACGGAGAGGACGCGGAACTCATTGAGTCTCTCAAGGTACGTTCAGATAATGAATGAAAAAAATACCCTTCTGCAGTCTAGAAGTGGTATTGATAGTTACTAGTCTCTTTCTTACCATATTTTTCTTTGGAACATGGGGGATTTCAGTAAATGACATGACCAGATTAATACATGGAACCCTTGTTGTTGAATACGGTTGCACAAGTATAACTTGCATATGTTTAAAAATGTATAACTCTTTGGCGATTGTGCAGAATATGTCTGCGCCGGGGTGAATGCGGCGACCTTCCAACGAGGTCAGGATTTTCCTTTAGACTTTTGCTGTAAAAGAGGATTTGTTGCGATAGGAAATTCCAAAAACAGATAAAGATTGGCTTTTGAAGGGAAAATGACTCTGAAATTATGAAGTCCACCGAAACGGCCCTGGGTACGGCCTACTTTTTCGGGCTCGACCTGGGCCAGTGTTCCTTCATTTAACAACAGCTGATCTTTTTCTTATAAAGTAGGGCCGTTTTTTCTCGTATTCAGGAGCTGTCGGTTAGTATAACTTGGAGAACTTAATGACAACTTGGAGTGCTTAAATACTGTGCCATTGGTCGACTATGATATACATAAAAGAAGTTTTTATTAAAGATTAGAAACATTTTGACTATAGAAAAAAATAATGTTGAGTCTTTAAGAAACATTAACAACGATAATCTAATGATTGTAAAAGGATTTCCCAAAGAGATTTACAATACTGTGGACACGAATAATAAACATTTGCTTCTTTCTAACAGCCGAGCTTTTCCTATTTAAAGTTGTCAATGATATACTCAAAATTAAACGACATATTTACAACACGTTTTCACAAATTTTGGACCATACTCTCGATTATTTTTCACTATAAAATCATTTAGGGAAAAGTCAATGAATGCATCTGGTTAAATTGGCAACGAAAGAAGAGCTTACAATAATAAAAATATAATAACATATTACATATATTCTTAGTTGAGTACCGTAAAATCTCTAGTATAATACGCACTTTTTTTCACATTTTAGTCCGCAAATATAAGGGTGCGTATTGTACTCGCGTACAAAAAAAAACTTAGTTTTAAACATTGAATAAACGAACGCACAGCAGCTGTGAGACGTTGTCGCAATATGGATGCGTGTGCATCTGCACTCCGTGATTCATCCACCCGTTTACTAAGCAGGTATTTCTTTTAAACAAACATAACTCACAGTTCGTATCGCACAAGAGTTCGTCTAATAACAGGTCCCTTGAAATAGTGATAGTTCCCGGTTGTTGAAAGTGCAAAAAATTATTATTTTATTTTATTTATTTCCCTCAAATTTTCTTCAAGGCGGTCCTATACGGCAGCAGTAAAATTATCAATTGTTAAACGTGAGACGGCAGTGAGAACGACATATTATGGGAGGGTGGGCAGTTGTCATCAAATAAGGATGATGATGGTGATATATATTACGACGGCATCAATACTTATGACATGGACGCAACAACAATCGATGACCTGTATTCTAGTGAAAGTGACTAAGACTGATAATTTGACAGTATTGTTTGTTTTTAATGAAAAATTTAAGTTTTTTTTTCTACTGAATATAACGTTTTCGTTTCTTTTTATTAAAAATTTTATTTCTGCTAATGAATATTTGTGCAATTTTTAAATAAAATGTTGAAAAGTTATGGGTGCATGTTATAGTCCAATTTTATTTTTTTTCCGAAAATTTCGCGCAAAATCAAGCATGCGTATTATACCCGGGTGCGTATTATAGTCGAGATTTTACAGTATATGTAAGATATCTGGTCAAATCAGCTTTAAGTAAGACTGAATATTACAAGCTGGGTCAAGTTGGGTCGGGCCAGGTTCTGAATTTTTAACCTGTGCAGATCTCTAGTGCATGGTTTAGGTATAGTCGGTACTCCGAGAGATGCATCATCCAACATCACATCTCTCTGATGAACGCTTTGTGAAATTCGAGCACAGATCTCTAAGAAGACTTGTTTCTAACTAACCCTCCAAAAATCTCTTGACATTGCATACAATATTGATTCAATAGATAAGTTAGATACAACCAGTATGTTCCAGGGAGTAGATACTAATCTGGATATTTGAAGGCCTCTGCGTTTTTTCTATTTATTCGATAATTTTCCCCATTGATAAACCCACACGATTTGATTTTAGATTTGTTTAATTTTTTTAGACAGTAATAAAAAAATATCGGTGACCAGAAGTAATTTCAATCACAAAATTTTAGAACAATTATTAGCAGTTTTTTTATATACTGATTGCTTCGTTGATATTCGCTGCAATGTAAAGTACTACCATTTAGAGCCCGAGGTAGCCTAATGTTAACGCGTCGGTTTTCGAAACTGAGGTTGCTCGGATCGAATCCCGACAATCACCATTAAATACCTCCGTGTCTAGGCCGGATATAGGCAAATTAAATACGTAGACCTGAAAGTCCCTCTATGAAGTCAAGGAGGGTGGGAGAGGGTACGATCTCCCCCAGATGTCGACCCTGGGAATGCTCGGTCAAAACTGGCTAAATCAGACTCCGACCCTTGTGGTGCCACTATAGACCGGAGCCTGCTAGCTTATATGGACCTGGTCTGGAATACGATTTCGGCCAGGGGGCATTAGAAACAACAACAACTATCATTTAAAAAAATTCCCCTTAGCGCAAACTTTTCTACTTTCTTCATTCCATTAAAAATCTTCAAATTGCTACTATAAAGAGAAAGTATGGGATGAATGTAAATGAACTGAGAATCCAATATCCTGCATGAAAGAAATGAAAAGTGTTTGTTTTATATTGCTTTTAGTGATTAGCATTCAGTCATGCAAATGATACAAAGAAATAAAATATTCCATAGCGTGTATTTTAAATTAAAATACTGCATTATTTCCAACAGCCTATGGAAAAACAACTAAAAAAAACTCTCGAAGTGGAGAAAATGAAAAACCATCAACAGGCTATGAAGTGTAAAAGGGATTTGGAGAGCATATTGCGCGAATTCCAACAGAGAAGCTCACATCTTGAAACTATGAAATCCGAGAGAAGTCCTGAAATAACGTGGATGGGGGAAATATTCTCTTCAGTTTTGGAGAACAAAATGGTAATTTTTAATGTTTCTTATTTCACACCACGCGTGTAGTAATTTTCAATCGTGATGTGTGTTATATTTTAATGAAAATGGAAGTGTGAAATTTAACATGAAAGGGGAGAGGTACGTATATTGATCGATTGTTTCATTGATATTCGCTGCTATCGTCGTTTTGAATTTATTCGTTTTGATTTTGATATTTGCAAAAGCACAGTGGAATTCATCCATATTCCGTGAAGGTTATATTCAAATGAATTATTCATCGGGTAATACATAAGAAGGAAAATTATTCTCGTCTTATTATATATGACGAGATTATTTTCAATTTCTGAAGCGTAAATTGCTTATCACCCTATGTTTAACTATCACTTATTTCTTGGAGGAAGTTGAGGACACGATATCTAAATTTTTCCAATGCTACCTTTTTCAATAACATTAGAAAACTAGACATAATGTTAGAGGGTAATTTTCTAATTATTGCACTGACTTTGAAAACTAATTCATGCTTATGCAACTGGCCTTCCTCGTATTTGTCACCTAGGATGAAGTGGATTTTATGGCAATTTAGTGTCTGAAATCGCTCAAGGTGTGTAAATGTGTCGCAGATAATAATTCATACCATCAAGAAAAGTCTTTTGTTTGAAGAAGAATGACCGATTCTCAAGAATCTCCCTTTTGGGAATTTTTTTTTTTTTTTAAGCTTTCACCTGCTCACGGTGTTTATAATAGCTTGTTGCTGTCGTCTCGAAGAATATTTTCTCCAGAAGTGCATCTGATATTGATATTCTTCAAAATATTCGTTCGTATATATTCTGATGGTTAACTTGAAAGATGTGTATTAAGCCTTAACAACAGGAATTCAGCTCATGAGAATTTAATGAACTCATGTAATATAAGTCTTGTTTATAAACAACTGGTTGTTTCAATATTTTGTGAACCCTTTCCTAGACAACATAAGGTTGGTTGGTTGAGAGCGCTATGGTCAGTTTTTGCTACACAAGAGATAATTAAACTGGGAGCTACTGCTTGAGGCCGATTCCGAACAGCTACAAACATCCATACCAACAGTGGGACAACCCGGCACAACATAAGCTACATGGAGAAATTTACTGTACAGTCAATAATGTTGGCACACAAAACTCAAAATTTACCATTTAAAACACTATATATGTTACATTTAATTGTTTATATTTTGTTTAACATTTAATTGTTTGTGGTTTTTTTAAAATTGTGTAGTGCTAAGGTGTCATTGATGAACTCAAAATTTTAGAATTATCTAGAGGTTGATTTCCTTTCAATTATTTTTTTTCTTCTTTTTACAATTTTGTAGCTGAAAAATGTTTGAAGATCCCTCATGCAAAAGTAGTCTGATACTATGAGTTTTCGAAATAGGTGACTTATAAGTGGGTTTTTTTTTCTTTTTACAATTTTGTAACTGAAAAATGTTTGAAGATCCCTCATACAAAAGTAGTCTGATACTATGAGTTTTCGAAATAGGTGACTTATAAGTGATTTTTTTTCTTTTTACAATTTTGTAACTGAAAAATGTTTGAAGATCCCTCATGCAAAAATGTCTGATACTATGAGTTTTCGAAATGACTTATAAGTGATTTTTTTTTCAATCTTCCTCAGCAGGTTGAGGACGTGGACACTCGTCCCTACACACCGTGTGACTTGTTGGCTACTGCTCACAGCACCCACTCGGTTGACCACCGCTATTTCCTATGAGCGTAGAGTAACGGGAGCACACATACCTCGGTCGGGATTCGAACTCAGACCCACGTGGAGGCAGCTTGCTTTGCTAAGCACAATACACCGTAGGCAGTTCAAGAAAATGTTTAGTCGTGAAAGTTGTAAGTTCCCTTATAACGACTTTGAAGAGAGTATAATATGAATATTTGGAATTCCAATTTTGTACATTTCAGCATAGTTTGGTGTCCGATGCTTTGAATAAATAATTGAGCTGAAAGAGATGATACGTTTATATGCTCCTAAAAAACTACATTAAGATAAATACAAGGGTGAGGATAATCGACTGTACAAAAAAGGAAATAAGGATTGATCAGCTATGAGCAAGCAGACACCGAATTAATCATCTCACATATTAAAGTACTTGCTTTTAATTTTTTCTTTTCCCAGGGCATTAATTCTTCATGAATTGCAGGTTTTTTTCTTCAGCAGGTTGGTCAGCAAGTTGTGTCTGCCACAGAAGATAGTGTCTCATCAAACGAGTATTATTTTTTTGCAACATTTTCTCATTATATTTTCTCATTATGTTTTGCACTAACTAATTTTTTTCTTTTTGTCTTTTATACAGATCCAGCCAAGAGACGGAAAGCTTTGATATCTCAGCCCAAGAAGAAATTCCTGATGTAGCGGGTTTAGGAGACGATTCCCAAGCCATGAAGGAAGAATATTGTGAATTCGTTGCTTTGAAAGAGCTCTTGGATGCGAAGAACGTAGTGAATCTACACCTGATATACGACTGTTTCCTAAGGTGAAATAAAATTCTTTTTAATTGAGATCCTGGGAGAAAACAGACGAACTTCTTTATTAAGCACCCGCTTGGCTTCTCCTTCTTACGCGTTGTGTCTCATTTCGCCATTCATAAAACTCAAGCAATATTTTCCCACAACATATTGATACGACTGTGTCGAGAGTTGATTTACATTCGTGGAAAAGTTGGTAATCCCTATCATGATCGGCATCTCAATTTGGTGGGAATTCTCACTAGTTGGAATTGAACGAGTTTACATTATTAAAAAGAATTACAGTTTAAAAATGCTAACGCTTCTTAATAAAAGTCATGAAATTTAAAAAGATTTCAGCTATGGTCATGGTGGTTTGAAGGTTAATGATGAATAAGCCATCAAATACAATTAAAAAATACCTACAACTCAGGATGCAATATTAACGAAAATAATTTTGTTTTTTCCGCATTCTTTCAAATATGTCGCAATTGTGCACCATTTTTGCTGTGTTGAATTACAGACAAAGAAACTGGGAGTTTTAGTAATATACAAGAGTTAAAACAAACAAAATTGCGACTATACTTATGTTAAAGTATACGTATACCTTTGAAACGGGCTTTTTAATTAAAAAAATCGATTTTACTCTTAAATAATAATATCAAAGCCTTATATTTTATATTTCTAATTCTGTTCGAATTATTCTTCTATCTTCACTAAGAGCCGAGTCACAGCAGTTTCAACAACAAATTTAATAACCGGAAGTAGCTTTAATTTTCACCGGAATTAAAGCTACTTCCGGTGCTAGTACATTTTTCAAGTTTTAACTTACATATCATTATTAAAAATAGATAATATGTCAAAATAAAAAAAAAAAAAATTCGAAAAATCACCTCCAACAGTGTCCGGATACCTTAATCAGTTTGTAATTTCATTCAGATTCAAAAATTCCATAGACAAGACATTTAATTATCTGTTTAGAGGAGTATCATGAAATTCAACATTTTATAATGCTATTTATATCTAGAAAATTGTAACATTGTTGCTGCCATGTTTCAGATCCTTTCCGTTAAATCACGAAAATGCCCTGTGAAGTCAGCATACCTACGATTTTGAACGTTACATGGGAGTAAAATTAATTTAAAAAAAAAATATCTCACACAGGTTCAGCAAAGGTGTAGAGGTACTGGCGGATGAGTATTTGTCCGTATTTGAGGTTTCAACGGATATTGAATTTATTAAGGAGTACCTGGAACGACTGGATATCATGCGAAAAAAGAAAGATGTAGCAAAAATTGATCGAGATCCTGTTCAGACAGCACATCGTTTAGACCAACTGAATTTAATGTAAGTAAGCACGGTGTTTCCTTATTTTCCTTACACTATAGTACTTCGTACAAAATTATGCACATGAAGAGGCAGCGGCGTGATCATAAGAACTAGAACAGTTCATTGAATTACACAAAAACCCAACAAAATGTCACGAGCCTTACCATGTGATTTGTATACCATTCGCATGACAGTTGTGTCTGTTGAAATCCGATGGCGCAGCTAAGGGGGACAATTTAAATATTCATATGGTAAAGTATTAGACTTTTTGTTGTTGCAGGATATAAAGTTCAGCACCCTTTCAGAACCCAATTCCTTGCTGTGCTAATTCTAAATCAGTTGTTTTAGAAAATAAGTTGAAATCAAGCATTGATGGCCGATGTATTGAATGCATAAGACAGGTTTTGAGATCTGGGTAACTTACATAAGTGCTAAATCACTGTAACAAGATGCCGAGCCATATATCATTACTCACCACAGTTGTGAGTATTTTTACCATGTTTTTACCATGTTTTTATTAACTTGCTTTCTTGTTTGTGTGTGTGTGTGTGTGTGTGTGTGTGTTTGTCTGGTACAAATCTTGCAATCGATTTTTAACTAACTTCCCGACTAGGTAGACATTTGAAACTTTTAGAATAGCTCAGAACACGATGACAATGCATTATTTTAATACTTTTAGCCATCTTTATTCCATATTTTAAAATCCATTACGTAAAAATACGAGTAGCGTCTGCAGCCAAAAGTAACTGCGCTAAAGGCGCCATCTTTTAACGTAATATTGAACCTATTAACATAATAGCGAAATTTAAAAACATGGTATATAAAAAGTCTTTTTATCATGTAATTATTAGGAAGTTTCTATGATCATAGAAACTACCATATCTGTATATATTATAGGAAAGTATATCATCAGCACACACACACACACACACACACACACACACACACATATATATATATATATATATATATATATATATATATATATACAGAATATATACATACATACAGGTGGTTATCAAAATAATGAAAACACCTATCAATATTAGTGGTATTTATGTATGTGTTTCGTATTCCTTAAAAAACAAGTCTGACCACCGGCATTTTTTTATATAATATAGTGTATGTATTGTTCTACTGTCAGGTAGCAGTAATGGAGCTAAGGGCATCGTAATTTTAATCGTAGGGGAAAAAGCGTAAAATGTCAAGCCTTGCAGATCTTGCAAAAAGGGCAAATTGTTGGAGCGCGTTTAAATTGGAGTATCTGTTACTGCAACTCCCAGGCTAATGGGTGTTTTTCGAGCTATGGTATCGAAAGTCATGATACCACACAGAGTGCAAGGAAAAACATCCTTCGCCAAATAGAATAGTGGACGAAAGAGAGAGATGAGTGAAAGAGACGGCCGACGTATTGAAGCAGATTGTGACACGAAGAAAGAAAACAACTACAACAAAAATGACCGAAGAGCTCAATCTGCATCTTCATGTTCCGGTATCAACCATTAGAGGAAGAAGAGAACTTTACAAACAAGGCATTTACGGAAGAGTAGCTATTCCCAAGCCACTTGTAATGGAGGCCAATACAAAATATCGTCCACAATGATGCCACGATCGCAAATCCTGGTCCAGTAATATGTCGAAAAACGGTATTTGGTCCGACGAATCATTGTTCACTTTGTTCCTCGCAACGGGACGTGCGTATGTCTGGAGAACACCTACACAAGCGTAAGATTCTGGCTGTCTCATCTCAACTGTCAGTTATGGAGGTAGATCTATCCGGGTTTGGGATGGCATCTCTTGGTTTTCTTCAGGCCCTATTGTAACTCTAAAAGGGAGATTGAATGGGAAGGACTATGTCGAAATTTTAGCTCACTAGTCCATCCTATGGTGCAAATATTGTTTCTTGCAGGAGATGGCGTTCTCCCGGATGATAATCCCCCTATACATACAGCTAAATCTATCAAGTATTGGTTTGAAGAGCATGAAAAAGAAGTGAAATATCTTCCTGTCCAATTCCCCCGACTACATATCATCCAACCACTGTGATCTGTATAAGCAGAGAGAGCCAGTATCGATATCCACCACAGCATCTCTATAGGAACTTTCATGATTTTCCCCTGAAGAATGGTATAATATATTCTTAACCACTATTCATGACTTGTATAATCCAATTCTAAGGTGAATCAAGTGCTATTACATGACAATGAATCGGGTGGTATTACATGACAAAGGGGATCCTGCACCGTATAAATAAATGTTTTCATGATGTTCCTTAGTGTTTCCATTATTTTGATAAACGCCTGTGTGTGTCTATATATATATATATATATATATATATATATATATATATATATATATATATATAAAACCGGTAACATTGTTACCTGTAGACCTGTACCAATACCCTTAGACCGGTAACATTGGTACAGGTCTAAGGTAAATATTTACAACTAATGACCATAATATAAGTGCCATGTATTTACAGCAAAATAACAGGATCTGACCATTCCCTAAACGATAGATATCTAATGAGAGCTGTCTCCCCATGTTGATCTATCAATAAAGTTCTGTCTTAGTTACGAAAAACCACGAAGTGCTGATAAATCGTTGCCTGACCTTGACTTGTCGATCTGATGGGACCCACGAGAGAACAGCTGGCTAGTGAGGACAATTATTTTTTAATTAATGAAGTATAACACTCTCAATCGTGGTATAAAACTCACGATCTCCTTGCGGTACGTGATTGGATTAAAAACAATCATATACAACGACAAGCTCTCTTCATAATTTCTCATAGTTTTCTTGGATCACTTCAAAATAGCTATACTCAGTGACGGTTAATTTATAATGACACACAAACAGTAATAAAGGAGATTTACAAATATCGATAGTTTAATTTAATACAAGCTAGGGATGCTACTCTTCTAAGAAATATCGAAAATGATGCCCATTGACACACTCTTTTAATTTTGTTTGTTTTCTTCTTATTATTACTTTTAATAATTTCACTTGCTACAGTACTATTCGCTACCCGTTGGGTCATTTACTATTTAGAGGTGATGACAAATCCATGATAATTTCGGCTAATGTCGAAACGAAGGGTTACTTTTAGATAATTTAATTAACTATTGCAATCCATTCGTGTTTCTCATAATTCAAAATAGAATTCTGGAACATTTTCCCTTGCTTAAATCTACATAAAGCCATATTATGAGCTATTTTTCTAAAATATAGAGTTTTCCCTTAAACAGATGATTACACTTTTAGCTATCATATTAAAGTCATGAAATTTGAAATGAATCCATACGTAACATCGGTGAGCAAACCTTTGGTCACGACCTTCATAGAGTTCGGGATTAGTTTAAAGTAAACTTAAATCATTGAATTATTTCAAAAGTATGCTTTAAATTTTCTAAAACATATTTATAATATTTTTATTTATATTTTCTTATATGGTACGATATTGTTATATAAAAATATATAATATGATACTGTTGTATGAGGTATCAAACAGTGTTGCAACAATATATTTACATTGCTTGCTTACATTCTCTTCTACCTGCCTGTGAGAGAATGACTTTTCAAAATTACTTGCTATAAAAACCATACAACGATCAAGACTTAACCCGGAAGAAGAACCTTCCAGACTAGCACTCTAAAATATTTCAACTAATATTGAACAAATATTATTCGAGGTCCCGGCTCATCCATCTCATTGATTTTATTTTCTATTTCAGCTTTGTATAAATAAATTCAGTTTATAATTTTCAATGTTTTAATATGAAGCTTATAATTTTGAAATCATGATCTTTTACCTAAATGAAATACAAATACATATTAATATAGGGTGAGCCAAAAGTTCGTAAAAACTTTAAAAAGTTTAAAAAGGTTTAAAAAATTTAATAAGAGACCGGTAGATGGCGCTGACATGCGAGAGATTCCGCAGAATTATGTAAATCAATCTTGCAGTAAAAGACCGTGATACACGAGGATTCGAAGGATCGGCCACGAATTGGAAGACCCTCATTAGCGGAGGGTTCACATTACTGCGGTGGAAACCGTTATGAATAATATGGCGGCGGAATCGTCCAGTAGCAGTGCTCGCGAAGCTGGACCAGTGACTCTACCAGCGACTTTTTTTAATTTTTATTTTGCTGCTAAAAAAAAAAATCCGACTTCCTTGTGAGCCCTTTCTTGCAAATTGCACTTCTTTATCATAATTTCTTCCTTTTTTATAAATTTTTAAAGTTTTTACGAACTTTCGGCTCACTCGGTATTTCAATAATATTTCAATATGAAGTTTTGGTTACATGAGATTTGACAAAAACAATTGTAGAATGTAAGCGAGACTTTTTTTTAATCGTTATTATGCAAAGTAAATATATACCCACAATCTACAGTTTATTGATTTTTAAAATAGTTTGTAAACATTTGCTTTTTTCCTTTTCCTATTTTTTTGTTAACATTTTCCTAGTTAAAAAAAAAAAAAAAGAAAAAAATTGCTACTACCGAAAAATTTTCACTGGGAGTCGCGTGATTTTTTATTTAAAAAGAAAGTGGGTCGCGATAGAAAACAGTTTGTGCACCACTGATCTAAAGGATGAATATATTACGACCTTTCATTAAAAAAACATTTATAATTTGATAAATCGTGGCGTAATTTTAGCGACACGTTTTGTTCTGTTCATAATCATATCAAGGGTACTTTAATCATACAAATTTGGTGATATTTTGTGCACTGTTTTGGCTTATTTAATTTCAGACACACCAACTCAGAATTTCAGTATTATATAGCTAACTAAAAAGAGGATTTCGAGTCTACAAACATAAATTTTTAAAAAAAGTTATAACCCACATGAATATGTTGCATTTCTGTTGCAAAACTCTCCAAAAACACTGCGTGAGGTTTATCTAAGACGAATTTTCAGAAATTTAGAATTTTCTTAAATCAGTTGCAAAATCTCGCGAAATTTGCTTTTGAAAATATTTCCAAAGATTATAACTGATGTAATTTCCTTACAATGAGTGTGATTATACTCATATATTACTTACAATGATAGTGATGGTCGGTTGTAAAAACATTTGAGCCATATTTTGGCCACAGAATAAGGAAAAATATATAGTAGAAATTTCGAAAGCGGATATGTTGTCTTCACTAAATCACAACTCTGTGTCTATTTTAAATATTTAACTATAACATAGCAATTCATAGATTTCAGGTACCTAGTTCCTCAAGCAAGCCACCCCCCCCCCCCAAAAAAAAAAAAAAAAAAAGAAAAAAAGGGTACATCGACCACACAAGTCCCTGACTCAGATAACATTTAAAAAAAAACCGTTATCGTTAACTCATAAAAGCAGTTGTAATCAAATTGGAAAAACGTGATTACAGATTTGTGAGTATATAATACATGCTTATATGTTATATATAACTAACTGCATATCAGCATGCGTATTTTGAAATAAAAGCATTGAGTTACGAGCGTTTTTGCGACAAAGAGCAATATAGAAAGTTTTTAAAGACATAAATGGTTATGATAAAAAATACATGATTCAATGCATGTGAAGTATTTAAGCAATATAACACATATTACTAAATGATCACAATAAAATGTAATTTTATTTTTTTATCAGCGTTTTACTGATAAAATGAAAGATGTATGTATATAATTAGATCCTCTTGAAAAAATAAGTTATATCTGTAGGACATAGATATCTAACTATATAGCAAAACCACTCTGTTTTTTTTTTTTTTTTTTTTTTTTTTCTTTTCCTCTCAAGCAGTGAGGTGCAATTACAAGAAACTCACGGATAACTCGCTGTATAACAACATCTAAAAATCTTAAACGCGTTAAACCTCAGTCGTGAATTTTAAGAAGCGGTTACTTAAGCGGAACTGACATTTTAAATCATTAAATTTAGATTTAGCAAAGAAGCAGCCACATGGGGTAGGAAAAAAAGAGGATAAAATTAAAGGTTGTTTTAGAATTTTCTTTTCTCTGGAGGAATTTTTGTTGCGCTTCTGTACGAAGTAAAGGTATTCTTTTTTTTCTTTTTGTATGCTACGAAACACGGAAACGAAAAATTGTTGTGTCATGTTAGCTGAAAAAAGTTCCAGTATCGAGTTTGGGCACATTTCTTGCATTTTAATCTTTGAAGCAGTGCATCAGGGGACTTAATTGCTTAAGGGGACAGTGAACTTTCAAAATTGTGAAATTTGTCCAAAAATTCGATTTTTTTATTTTATTGAATTGTGAAACTACGAACGAGTAGGAATGTGTTGCAAAAAGAATTTTTAATTTCTGTGATTACTTTCCTAGATATAGGCATTTGTATTTAATTTAGATATTATGTGGTTACTAATAGCAATAACTTTAAATGTGTTTTTCTCAAAATAAAAATTTTCATGTCATACGAATATTCAAACTGCTCCAGGCGCATTTCTAACTATCGTATTGCTTTGAAATTTATGTTTTATATACTTAATTGTATATCAAATAAATCTTATTGAAAATAATTATGCTTCGTAGCTCAGAATTTCTAAATTTTGTACTTGAAAAGATGATTTATAGGTATTTTGCGTAATAAAAAGGGTGTTTTCATTATTTTTATTTTTTCTCTTTATATTTTTAATGAATGCTTAAAATAAGTAATAAGTTTCATTGTTAGTCCTATAAGGTATCCTGGAAATAAAAATTACCATATTATATGCAAAAGAAATGCGCATGGAACATTTTTAATTAGGCCAATTTTTGATATAATTAATAATTCACAAATTATTAATATTTCATCATTAAATTTTAACCACTTTTACATATTTATGGTACTAATGACATATTCAAATTTCAAGCAAATCCATTCAAAACAAAAAAAGTTAGGTTTGAAGGTCCACTGTCCCCTTAAGTAAGGAATTTTTTACGCAAACATTATTCTAATTTTAAATTACCAAATGCATATTTTTGAATTCCGTTTTCCACATTTATAAACATAGATCGTATGCAAATCACATTTTTACGAAATTCTTGTTTTAGTTTTATAAAAACAATTTCAATTTTACAGCGATAATAATCATTACTACAATGCTATGAAAAAAAATTAACTGTTGAAAATTATTTAATTTTATAATTTCGCTCTTTACTCAGTGAAATTAAACATCTACCTCCGAAGGATAAAAACTGAATTCAAAAGTGTCTATTTACTAGTTTGTGATATGGGGGACCGAGGTGGATTAGTAATAGCGCGTTGGGCTCGGGATTTGGAGTGCTCGGTTCGATTCCCGATGAACGCCATTATATACCTTCGTGTGTAGGCTGAATATAGGCAAGTTAAATCTGTAGATCAGAAATTCTATGAGGTCAGAGAGGGTGGGAGAAGGTTCGAGCTCCTATATGCCACCCTTGGGGTTGCTTGGGGGCGGTGTTAGTTCACCTATACTGTGCCCCTATTGAAAGAAACGAACGATTCTTCATTGACAAGTATTGGGAAACAACAGTAATAACATTTTGTGATTTGGAAAAGGCAGAGAGGAAAGTTTTTCTCGTATGGACGTAAGGACTGAACTTGAAGCTGAATTTGAAAATCTGTGAGGTCAACTGATCCCTTAAAGGTTATCATGGGTGAAATTTCACACCATGCGAATAGTTTTTTAACGTATTTTCTATTAATGGTAGATTTTAAGGGTTAAAGACAATATTGAATTCTTAGATACAAATATTTATCTCTACATCTAGAAACATTGGTAACATGTTCGTTACCAGAAAAGGGTCCGTACTGGTAATCTTTTAGATTCTTAGATAAATTCCGATAACCCTAATTTGGGTTTATTTGTGACTGATTAAAGACAGTCACTAAGATTTAAACTAACTGATGACATAGTTATAGTAATTGTTAACGGTAAATTTCATTTCTTAACTGCAAAAGTTTGTTGTTTAAATTGTTTTTAAGTTTGAATTTATAATCGATAACTGTGTGCTTTAGATGTAATTGTCTATGGGATGGTCAAAAAACGGAAATGTTCCGTTATTGATATTGTCGATGTTTTAAAACAACTAATAATCTCCACCATCTTTTTATTTTTATGGTTTCGACGTTTTGAGTGAATGAACGTATTGTGTTGCTGTTGTTGTTGCTTATGCCCCTTAATCGACAGTAACATCAGATCAAGTCTCGAAGGCTATGGGCGATGAAGGTGCTGCTCCTGGTTTGAATTAGCACCAGAAGGGCCGGAGTCTGACTTGGCTAAATGACCCGTCCCGTAATTTTGAACCGAGTCAAGTGACGAGACCGGAACACTTGATCCCGCACCTCCAGAGGTAAATTTGATAACTTTGAGGACATTGTAGCCACGCTCTATTTTACGTGCCCCGGCCACCATTAGAGAACACTGCGGTAGATTTGCAGCGACGAGCAGTGAACCAGGGACGTTCAGATCACTTTCCCGCTGTTCATGCCAACTGAGCTACCGCGCCCCGTATGAACATATTGTAACGCGTCATTCATAACCGAATATAACATTTTAATTTCTTGATTCTTTGTAGTTACAATTCCTTACTGGCTGAAAAAACGTTCATTGGAAAATCGATGCATCACTTCACGTCAACCCTGAAAGAAGATTTTGAAACTCATTGCGTAATCCTCCATAAAACAGAAGAACTTTTCGCCTCGCCTCAATCTGAGTAAAATTCAAGAAAATTGATGAAAAGAGTGGAACTTCTTATAAAAATTAGAATGAATTTGTAAAAGCACCTTCAAAATGCGAATGAAATTAAATTTTTAGAAACCTCTGATTGCTGTCTCCTTCTCTCGTGTGTTGGGGAGTTATTCTCCGATGAAAAAGCGAAAGGTGATTTTGAAAATAGTCTTTGGAAACCGATTTATCAGGACCTTTAACTAGTAAATTAAATCTTCGTGTACAAATATATATTACTATGAAAGTGTGTGGGCGTATATATATATATATATATATATATATATATATATATATATATATATATATATATATATATATATATATATATATATATATATATATATATATATATGTATGTATGTGTGTGTGTGTGTGTGTGTGTGTGTGTGTGTGTGTGTGTGTGTTTGTGTTTATAAAGGTATTGTGAGTAGGGAGAAGTTGGGAGCTAAATGTGCTTGCGTTAAATTAATAAAATTCTTTGGTTTGGACTATAGAAAATATAAGGACACAAAATTATTTTTTATACAATTACACTACACACTGATCCTATACTGATTTAAGCGATTCTCCATAGAAAATGACGAAGTGCGGTATAGAGTCATGTAAACGCTGATTTTTTTTTTTTTTTTTTTTTTTTTTTTTTTTTTTTTTTGAGGGGTGGGGGTGGGGGCAAGGAAAAATATTTTGCAGTAAACGATAACTGAAGTATGTATAACTGAAACTTTTTTGGAACAAACAGAAAATCATTTTTAAAATATGTAAGAAAAATCGGGTAGAAATTAACTAATAAAAAAGCTATACTTACCCCTGAGGAAGCATATTCCAATTTTACTCACTTTAAAATCATCACAAAAATTATTTATCTGAACAATAATAGTTTAATAATAAAAAAATAATTAACTAACTGAGCAATATTTTTAAAAAATGTGTAAAGAAAAGATATATATTGTGTTTAAATATACATGCTAAAAGTTAGATAATTTGTTTACTATATCTTAAATTTAATTTCGTGTTAGTATAACATTTTTAAATTTCAAATATTTTTTTTGTTTGTTATAAACTTTTTTTATAGGAATATAAGTAACCCCATTGAATTATGTTTTGTAACTATGGTTCACTGTGGTTTCCTGAAGAATATTGTGATACTTTTGGTTTTCTTTCTGCGCTACTAGGGCTGTTAGCACTTTTTTTATTAAATTTTCCTTAGTTAATTATGTTGTTAAAAGAGGCAAGTACATCTCTTAAACTAAATTATTTTAAAGCTAGAATATTTCTTCATTCTCTTCAATACTGTCTTATTATTTTGTCCCTTCTGCTATTTCGTCTACAGTACCCAACGATCACGTCGAAAGCTGGGAATCGTACTCAACATATTGGACGATTGTAGCTGTTCGGAATCAGTAGGTCCCGGTCTAATTACTCCTCGTGTAGCAAAAAATGACCGTAGCGCTCTAAACCAAACCCAAACCATATTCAAAATACTCTAAATATTCAGCCATAGCCATTATAAAAAAGCAAAGCAAGACGACAGTTGAACAATCGAATGAGAGGAAAATTAACCCCTTCAGTTCTGATTTTAAATAAACGTGGCCCGAAGGCAGGGCCTGATTTAGAAAATTCTGGACTATAGGCACAACTCGGGATGGGGGCCCCCGAACACTGATGCGGGGATAAAATTACCAAAATTGACGAAAAAAAAATCATGAATCATTGTAAAAGTACTATTTTACCAAAAATTGGCTATCTGAAGCGTAGGAGCCTAGAACATTATCAAATAACAAAAAGCAATGCAACATATTAAATTCATTCATCATTAAAACACCAATACCATGCAACCAGAAAAACTTATCAATCCCTTATATACACTATAACATACATATGAGGAACCAATCAATCAGATTTGAAAGTATGTATAAAAAAATTGCTATAAAAAAGGTAAAATAAAATAATTTAATTGGGAATTTTTTCTTTCTTTTCTTTTAAAATAATTTTTGTGGGTCCCCAACATTAGGGGGCCCCTAGGCCCGGGTCTACCGGGCCTAATGGAAAATCAGGGCCTGCCCGAAGGATTCTCGTAAATTTATAGGCCTTGCTGTTTATTCTGTAAGCAGTTCCAAAAGTTCATTTAAAAAAATAATATGAACACTCTTTAATTTCATACTGAAAATACATATATACAGAACCAAAAAAGAAATCACATAGAAAGCAACACGTTTCGTCTCATAATTTATCCAATTCTATAAATGCATTTGTTTGTTGTTGGATATCACTTTAAACTATACTGATTGCATAAGATATTAAAATAAAAATTTAGGATTTAGAGAAACGTTTAGCACAAATGCGCTGATAGTAGAGGAGTGCATCGGAAAAAAAATTAAACTGCAGTCTTGGTCCCCGATTTCGCTCTTTATGGGCACCTCAGTATGACTTACGCCGGTGAAGGCGTAAGAGCAATTCCTTATTTGTAATGAAGTTTTCCATTTTAATCTCCTTTCATTTGCCCAACATTTTTAATTTAGTATTTTTCTCCTTTACTTTACTTTACGTAAACGCTGCAACTCATTATATTTGTATAATGTTACCCATTTTAATGATAGCTCTATAGTGTTCTTACTCATGCTATTTATCTGCTTTTGAGTCAGGGGAGCTACTATTCTTGGCTGAATTAGCTTGTTTCCAGCCCTAAGTTCATAGATACAGGAATTATATCCAGCCAAAATTAGCTATTAAAATTACAAGAAAGATGTTTTTTAACATGAGAACCTGCTTAGATTGGTATGCCGAGAAACCACAAAAATTCTGTTCGGTAAATCAGCGGGAATCTAAAATACGCAGTCTGAATTCTAAGAGCGATTCTGGGGTTCTAAGGAGAGATAACTGGATTTTTCTTTAGATCTGTGGTTCAAAACGGCTCTGTAGGTGTCACCTGTAGATGAAACGGCATTGTAGAGAACCATGGCACTGTAGAGAACTACGGCCTACGGCACTATAAGTTCTTTAAAATTTCATGAATACATATATTGTTTGTGTTTCATCTCTCTTATTACTTTTATTTTCTCCCTGACTTCTATTTTTGCAGTTTACATCGTTCGTTTTCATCTTTTTTTCTCCATGGATTCTCAGCCTTCAATTTTCGCATTTCGTCCGGATGTCATTTCACGATTCTGTTGAGGAAAAGAGAATGCTTTTATTACCCGTGGCTAAATTTGCTTTGCATGACGTGAATTGCTGTTTTGTATTTTTCTCTTTATATAATTCTTGGCTAGCCATGCTTTATAAAACGTGTAATTCTAAAACGTGTAATAAAACGTGTCATGCTTTATAAAACGTGTATATCTTGGCCTCTTTTGTTTTATATATGTAATTCTGTTTTAAAGTTTTCTCTTCATACAGCTCTTGGCTTTTTTTCTTGTTTGTTTGTTTCGTGTAATGTGTAATTCTGTTTTATAGTTTTTCTCTTCACATCGCTCCTGGTTTCTTTTGTTTTATATAATGCGTAATTCTGTTTTAAAGTTTTTCTCTTCGCGTAACTCTTGGTTTACTTTCTTTTATGTAATGTGTAATTTTGTTTTAAAGATTTTCTCTTTGAATAACTCTTGGTTTCCTTTGTTTTATGTAATGTGTATTACTGCTTTAAAGTTTTTCTCTTCCCTTAGCTCTTGGCTACTTTCGCTTCATTTGATGTGCTATTCTGTATTAAAGTTTCCCATTCACATAACTTTTGACTCTTATGGATTTGCCCGCCATGTTACAAAAGATGACCGCAACGTTCCAAACCAACCAATCCTGGCTACTTCTGTTTAATATAATGTGTAGTTGTTTTAAAGTTTTTCTGTTGACTCAACTCTTCGCTTTATAAATTGTGTAACTATTTCCGAGATATTTTGTTTACATACATTATATTTAGCATTTTTTGTTTAATATAATGTGTGAATATGTTTCAAATTTTTCTTTTCGCATACCCTTTTGGTTCTTTTGTTAATTATAGCGGGAAATTTTGTTGTTACAGGTTAAAATACAGTATGAGATAGTTCTATGTGCTAAAATTAGATCGCTATTTGTTTGGGAAGTCCTAAAAATGACATCGAAATAAACATCGAAGTAAGCCCCATCGTAAAGTGGTTAGTGTCATGAGCTTCCATACAGTGGAAGCGGTTCGAATCCTGTCTAAGGCATGGACGTTCCTGTGTTCCCCCTCATACGGAGGCCGGACGATGGCCGAATGGCTAAGGCGCTGGCATTCGGTACGAAAGTCTGTGGGTTCGAGTCTCACCCTTGGCATGGACGTTTGTAGCCGTTCGGAATCGGCTTTAAGCAGTAGGTCCCGGTCTAATTAGCCCTCGTGTAGCAAAACGTTGACCGTAGCGCTCCAAACCAAACCCTCATAAGGAGAAGGTTAGTTCTCCATCAGATGTTGCATTTATGATTAAGGCTGCTGTGCATTAACCCTACTGGATTCGTTCACCTCAATGTTAACCTATGGAGAAAATTTGTCCAAGGATTGCCGACTTGGATTTAAAGATTTAAAAAAAGAAAAAAAAATTGTACTCCGTAATAGAGAAAGAAATTTTACACATTGGGGTATTTTTCATTTAAAAATAATCAAAAAATATTTTTTAATTTAAATTATTCTGGGGAAAAATCTGGTCTAGTGTGTTTTAAACGCTCATCCATTCGTTTGGAGGACGAAATTTATGAAATGAATCCTGTCGTAAGTTGCAGAAAAGTTCAGGCTATCTGAAAAATACCATTTTTATTGGATTATTAGCATTTATGTAGCTGTAAATAGACAGATTTTTTTCTATAGGTTAACATTGAGGTGAGCGAATCCAATAGGTTTAGTACACAGGCAGTCTTAAATAAGCAGCAAAATCGTGGTGTGGATGGGGTTTGTAGGACAAAGTTCCTGCCACGTTGGACTGGGAGGGAGGGGGGTATATTCAAAGCAAAACGAAATACTGACCCTGAAAAGTGTTGATAAGTCCTTTATGTTGACATCTGCAGTCACACCCTTTTGCTCTCCAGGAATTTACCTGTTTAGTGTAAGTGGGGAAAATGTAAGATGTAATTCATCACTTGAACTGACGGGGATAAAGAATTAGGGAGTTCACACGAAAAAGATTGGGGGAAAACTTGTCGAGAAAGTAGATTCCGCGTTTGAGATGGGCTCTTTCAAAACGATTGTTGCGGAAGGGAGTGATTGTTAAAACCCCACTTCACGAGAAGACCAAACTAATCCCCATTTCGGAGAGGGGAGGTAAAACTCACCTTTGGCTTTTTATTCTCCCTCTCTCAAGTGTTGCAATAACAAAAGGAGACACGTGCCTATTGGCCATTTGGATTCCTTGATTGACTGAGGACTCCGGGAGTATGTTTTCCTCCGTTGGCGCCTGTATTCCTTTATTGGCGACAAAAAAATTACGATGATTTCTTTTTATAAAATCCTGCAGCGATGATCGTAATTTATGTGCTTTATTGGTAGTTAAAACGGACTTATTAGGTTAGGAGGAAGAGTGTTCTAAGAAAGTTATGAGAGGTATTAGACACGTGAGTGACGTTTTATGTAAGTTGAAAATTTCCAACGATATTATGCGGTGAAACACCGCAGTGGGTCCAACAGCCTGACTTAATAATTAAAATTGGGATGATGAATACCCATTAAGTTGAGGAAATAGTTCAATACATTGCGCACTTAGTTGTAATATAAACTGATTCGCATCTAATGCACATGCATATTTTTTCTCACACGAAACTCACGATAACCCATGGGTCAGTTCTACTCTTCGAGTAGCAAAAGATTTTCGTGGCACTCAAATATAACTGATCAGCCCAATCAACAGTGACCTGATTATCCCTGCATCACACAAGAAATTGGTTAGAATAAAATTACAAATTGTTTTCTTATTATTTAAAACAATTAGTTATATGACTATCAGCACGAAGGTGCTATTGTTAACCGTTTGACAGATCTGCATTTTTGCCTTTTTTCAAGATTGCTAAAGTTTTCAGTAAAATAAATCATGCCTTAGCGACGTTTAACAGAGGAAGAATAAATACTGAATTTAATTAATAACACTGAAGTACGTAATTAAAATCTGAAATAGAGCCTTTTTTGTGTGTAGTTTTTAATTTAATTTCCTTGAAATCACATTTTTACGCTTATATTTTACGCTTGCGGATAGCTCATTTTTACGGCTTATAATGGTCATTTTCGAAATATCAATATTTTCCAGTTTTCCGTGCATTTCTCGTTCATTAGTTAGCACGGGTAACTGGGTGTTCAGAGTATTGTTAGCAATACATTTTTACCTCAGCACTGAATTTCCAGAATTCGTTTCGAGAGGTGTTTCTGAAGGGAGTATCACTGAAAACAAAGAGAAATTTATCGTTGATACCTCGTTCTTTATCTTTCGTTTTTCTGATTTTTTAGGCTTCTTGAGGCGTATTACGTTCCTCCATAACGGTCCTCCGGTAAGCAAAATTTCAGACGCTAAAACCATCCGTCGTCGCGAGTTATAGTTTTAGCTGCGCGTTAAACCCAGTCTGTATCGCTTGGGCAAGCAGTAAACAGTTAAGCAGAAAGGTACCAAAAAGTGACAAAATTTTAACATACATATAAATATATATATATACATACGTATATATATATATATATATATATGGATACATATATACATAACACATACATATATACATACAAAAGAGGTAAGCAACGATAAGTAATCCTACGTTAATAACCCGTGGTAGTTTCGTTAGAAGAGACTACCTGAAATTTTTTATTTTTTTCGTCTCTCCTCCAATAGCTCTACAATTCTGGTGATTTTGATTTCACTGATAAGTTTTGATGGTGCCTTTTTTTAAAAACTTTAACACATTGTTGACCGGCAATTTTATTTAAATATATACGCCAGTCACCGGCAAAGACTGCAATGTTGGAATAAAGTACGGCACTTCTATTTTCTGAAATCTGTTTTCTTTATATGGAGGTCTGAGATTCACAGTTAAAATGATAAAATGTGCGGATTTGCCTGAAACCCCTCCAGGTCATAGTAAAGGTAGTAAAGCAATTGAAGTAAAGCAATATTCAAGTAAAGCAGTATTCAAGTCATAGTAAATCACTATTCAAGTAAAGCAATGCTCATTTGATCAAAACATTCTCCCATATAACTTTATCCTAAATTGTCTTCAACATTGGAATGTGTAAAAACACGAGTTTTACCAGCAACCGGTCAACAATGTGTTAATTAAAGTGAATTTTTTTTCTACTAGGGGCTTCGCCCCTAGGCTCGCTACGTTCGCTTTTCGTACGGGGCCTCGAATCTGTGACATATTTTCTCTCCTATCAGACATGCGTTTTTTGGGCAATCGCTGTTCTGACATATTTTCTGAACGGTTGGCAGCACGTTTGTGTTCCAATTTATCTTCTTCAAGTCCTACTGTTTCAAAGTGTTTATTTAACTGAAGTCCATCAGTTTCCACTCCATGTCTTGTTGAAACTTTCTCCTTACCTTGCCTGTCTCTTCGTTCCATCTGTGCTTGAGCACTTCGTCTTCTTTCTTTATCACCAGTTATACCGCGCTTTCTTTTAGGCATTTTTTTCAATACACGTCTTATAGTAGCGAAATTAAAAAATCAATGCTGAAGTAAAAACAGATAAAAGAATATAATATAAACTGAAAGCAAGAAATACTGAATATAATATAAACTGAATATAATGTATTATAAAAGGAATATAATATAAACTGAATTTTATTTAATTTCTTTTAAATTATTTTTATATCTTTCCTCTGTTAGGGCTAATAGCGAGATAAATAGGGGTGATTCTCGGGCAATGTAACAGCTTCCATCCATTTACTGTTGTCATCCTTATGCGAAGGGCTTTTCATCACTGTTGAATTATCAGCTTTAAAATTCAATTGAAAATCGAAATTTTAAGATAGAGACTTGAAATGAGGTTTATATGAATAAGAAAGCTTTCAGTTTCCAGATGATGTAAATATTTTCTTTGTAACATAAAAACTCGAGGTGCATCGATATTACATCCACATATGGGACGATATTTCTTGAAAAACTGAGTTTCATTTTTTGATGAAAATATTAGTCTGTTTAAAAATATTTTTAAACAAATGAAGTCTAGTTTGAAAGAGAAATGTCTATAGTCTTAGATTGTAAAAAGATCAAAATTCTACGATTATTTTTTGGCGAGTTATCATAATCTGAAGAGGAAAAAGTCAATATTATCCCACAAACATAAAATTAAAAAAACTTAAAGTCCGACGAAGATGAGACATGTCTTACTTTGGTCCCCCCCTTTTTCTGCATCCATTGGTATCACTCTCGACCCCATACCCCCAGGTTTCGGAGGAGATAGCGTGACAAGCTTTTGACAGCGGCGGCAGCGGGAGTTACTTTTATTTAGAATAGAGAGATTCCCTGACTGATTTCACCACTTGCAGTTTAAAGTTTCTTGAATTACCGTATTTGCCGGCGTATAGGACGCAGCGAATTATGAGATGCACCCCCCTTTTTTATACACTATTTTAAGGGGAAAAAATGTTCTACATTTTTTCCATGAATTTCCATAATGATTTACGGTACTAATTTTATAGTTTATGTTAGTATTATGTACTGTTGCTGGGTGGTTCTCGGCTCTAATCTCGCCGTTTACTGGATTTAGAAGATTTAGTTTAAAAGTTTTAAACATGATCATATTAAGTTTCCTTATCCGCAATAACCTTAACTATCCATAATAAATTTACCCAGGTTCTTTACCCAGCATGCAAATAATTATTACTCGGTAGGAAAGAGACACAACTAAGATTTTAAATAATGAGAAAGAATTAAGCTTAAATGAATGGAATTTATTTGTATATAAGTTTTCACTAAAATTTACATATAAATATTTGATACACTTTATAGATACATATTAAAACACTTTTAACAACCATGAATAATAAAACACTTTCATTAAATTAGCTAAAAATTAAATAAAAATTATTTGGGTCCCTAACAGTCACTCAACGAAGTTAAAAGACGGACTTATCCCATTTCAGCTGGGCTGATGTGCAGCGTTTTTCCATCTCCATATTGAACTACTAAATAAAGAACTCAGCTACCAAAAATCGTAATCGTCTCCCCGTTTTTCTGCCCTGCATAACTTTTTATAACTTTTAATTTTCTATACCACATTTCTGTTTCCCAATAAAATCATTTTCCCCTCCTTCTGAATCTAATATCAGACCGCCTTTTTTCAAACTTCGATCCCCAGTGGTCCAGAATTCTTCTTTATTATATTTTCTCATTTCCAATTGGATCTATCTGCTGTATGCATTTATTTCTACCTTCGCCGTATCACCTGACCAGGGCCCACCTGACCCTGAAACTTCCGGACGGAACTAACAATATCTTCCCTCCAACATCTAACACTTTATTCCCAAAGCTAAAATCTTTACAATACTTCTTCTGGCCATATAATAATGTTTTTCAATTTGTTTTCAATGTTGCGTTAGCTCAATATCACAAAATCCTTTTCTACACTTGTTTACAACACCTTCCTTTTAAACCCACCGTTTTCATAAATATGATTTTATTACCCTTTACCTGACGGCGGCTTTCAAACCCCCTTTCTTTACGGGAGAGCCACTTCTATACCACCTATTCCTTCACTGTAAAATTGTTATTCTCTCTTTCCGCTTGTATATTCTTATTAAACTGCCCTTGTAAAATTTTATCGCTATATATGAAATTCACCTTCCTTAAAATATTACTTTCAAAATTCTATACTTTCATACAAACTCTTTCCTGTGGTTTTATGCCTTCTTACAAACCCCTCTATTTTTATTTATTTTTTTGCACTATAAGCACACCACCTGCATTTTATTTGAAAGCAGGGTGTAAACAGCCCCAAAATTCTAAGCGAATGTAACTTTTATTTTGGTAGACTGAAAGGTCTAGCACTGTTATTACAGTTACCACTTTTCGCTAAAAAACAAAATGCAATAGAATACTTATAAATGTATATTAATGTAAACCAGAAGTTTTAGATAGACTGAAATTTCAACTCATAATTTTGATTGCGCATTATAAATTTTAGCATTATAAATTTGCGATAGCATTATATATTTGCGCATTATAAATTTGCACATTATATAATACGCATTCTAAATTTTAGGTGTATTTCGATGGAAAAAAATTGCGTCCTATACGCCGGCAATACGGTAATTCTAAGTATATTTAATATTTAATTAATGTGTAACAACAAAGTGCTCTAAAGTTATATACCCATATAGTTAGGGATACGTAAATTTCGCATAAAAAAATATCGAAATTTCGCAACAAAAAAAATATTCAATGTATAAAATTTCGTATTTATTAGCAAAAAAATAAAATTTATATGAATTCAAAAATTTCGCATTTATTAAAAAAATATTACAATTTTACTGACTTGGATACGTAAGTATTGAAAGCTAACATTGTAGTAATCTCCACATTATGTTCCTAAAGTCTTTGCCTTCTCTCATTAATTACTATATGTTGTACATACTAAACAATCTCAGCATCTAATCTGCTAACGAGACTATAGAGGCTTTGTAACGTTGTATAGAGGCTTTGTAGCTGCCTTTGCAAAGTTAAGGCAGCAGCATTTCATTGCAATTAAATTCTGCATAACGTCAACAGAAGTCTCTTGGTTGACTACTGTAAGTAGCTGAAATGCCCTTGACTTTGACGCTCAAGAGACGTTCTTGAATCAACTAAATTGTTCCGCAAAACTTGATGGTGGATTTTTACAGTTAGATTTTTAGGTTGAACTCCGGTACAGATAAACTGTCTGAGTGAAAATCGGAGCAAATCCGAAGGCGAGTTCTTGGTTAATACCGCGGATGGTCTTAGTTAAGCAATTATGTTAATAAATTACTACTATTATTACCTAATTTCGCCTAAAAAGCCGTTAATCACCGAGTTTTAACCGAAAAATAGTAAAAAATTAATTTTTGCATTTATTCTTATCTATTTCGTAAATACGAAAATTACGTATCCCTACATATAGTTTTCCATATTCTTTCCCTGAGAAAATATTTTTCAAAACGAATAGCGTCCTTTCCCCAGGAATTGTTTTTTTCCTTTTCACTTCATCCAGTTTTCAAAATGAGTAACGATGCTACGCTGTCCTCCGTGAGAAACGCCAGGTGTTCTGTCCAGCCTTCCACCAGCCTAACATCGTGCTCGCCACCTCCCTGGGAAAAAAGCGTCGTGTAAGCGGTGCTTTTCAGTTTCGGAATGCTGTCGGGTGATTTTTGTTTTGAATACGAAATTAAAGGGCCGTTGAAACACCCATCCCTGATTGCTAAATTGATACATTCATCCTGCCCACTTCGACAAAAATGATGGCTCGCTCTAGTCCCCTGTCTGGAATTAGACTTAATTAACATGCGGTGTAAATGCGATAGTTTGGGCCAAAGGAGAGCAGCGAGACTTGTCTAATGGCAACCTTTTGAGAACCCAGGCGGAAAAAAAAAATATATATATATAGAGAAAAATTAGAATGATCGCGCGTGTGTCTACAAACATAACTAAAGAGTAGACTCTTTAGTTTAAATGCGCCACATCGTGCATCTTATAAATTACAATTTTAAAACTAATTAATAATTTTTAATGATAGGGGAAGCAGGGATGCACAGCTTCTTAAGGCTGCTGTGTACTAAGTAGATCCAGTAGATCCCTACTGCATTCGCTCACCTCAGTGTTAATTGGATTATCAGCATTTAAGTAGCTGTAAATAGTAGACCAATTTTCTCCATAGGTTAACACTGAGGTAACTATGAAGAAAATTTGTCTACTATTTACAGCTACTTAAATGCTGATAATCCAATAAAAAGGGTATTTTCAGATAGCCTTAAATTTCTGCACCTTGCAACAGGATTCATGTTATAAATTTCGTCCACCAAAGGAATTGCTGAGCGTTTAAAACACACTAGACCAGATTTCCCCCCCCCCTAATAATTTAAATTTTAAAATATTATTTGAATTTTTGCTCCAAGGTGTAAAATTTCTTTCTTTATTACGGAGTACAATTAAAAAAAAATCTTTAAATCCAAGTGGGCCAAATTTTTTCCACAGGTTAACTTTGAGGTGGGATAATCCAATAGGGTTAGTACACACCAGTCTTAATATATATATATATATATATATATATATATATATATTTATATATATACATATGCATCCCACAACCGAATTCTGAAGGAGGCCATTAAATACCTTCATGTCTAGGACGGATGCTGGCACGTTAAATTTGTAGCTCAGAATGTCGTCGTATGTTGTCAGGGAGAGTGAGAGAAGGTACGAGTATATATATACAGTGGAACCTCAATTAATGAGTATTTCGCATAACGAGCAAAATAAATGATAAAAAAAATAGCTCGCTTAACGAGCAACATTTCGCATAACGAGTTACGTGGAAGGAAGTCCCCTCTTCACGTCACTCGGATCTTCACGTCACCAGGATCATCAACGGCAGAAAAATAAATATTTAAGGGTAGTCATGGATGGTTCGAGAAGCAAATATCATGGGACTGGAGGATAACAATGATATTGAGGATCTTGTGGAAGAGCACAACCAAGAGCTGACCACCGAACAGCCAATAGAATTGCAGTGTCTTTCACAGCAAGCAGTTGTAGAGGAGAGTTTGTCAATGGAGAAGAACGAAGAAACAGCAAAGAAACAATCTTTTGGCGCAATAAAAGATTTGATGAAAGCATGGGAAACTGTTGCATCGTAAGTTACAAAGCATCACCCTGATAAGAAGGTGGCTATGTGCGCTATAAATTTATTCAATGACAATGCGGTGACACATTTTCAGCAAATTTTGAAGCGCCGAGAAAAACAAATGTCGCTAGATAGCTTTCTAGTAAAAAAAATTAGATATGTGTCATAAATTCGTAAATAATAAACTACATATGGATGATTTTGCTCCTTAAGAATTTATGTATAAGTAATTTTCTTTAAATAATAAACGTTACATCTAAACAATTTTGTGTATTTTTTGGCATGGAACGCATTATCGTATTTTACATTAATTTACACTCTACTTGAGTTTGAGTGTTCTACTTGATTATTTATATCCATAATTTTCAAAGAATAAAGTATCAGAAATTTTTAGAACAAAGACTAATCATTTTTAAAAATACCCAATGCATATTTTTATGCAATCTCTGACATAATTTTCTCAAGGGGCTGATTAAAATTATGATGCATTATGTTTAATGCAATAATTATGTATGTATGTAAATGTATTCGTGGAGAATTTATGAAAGTAAATGGATACTTACTATACTCATGCCTTTTATGGCGTGATCGATTGTTTCGCGCCGTTATAAATGAATTTAAATGTAGTTATTATTTTTTATATATGCATAAACAAATAGTGAGAATGAATGTGTAAACAGATTTAATTTATTTGTAAACAGACAACACTTTATCCTAAGGCGATCAGATTTTTCTAACCTAATTTTAGAATTTAAATTATTAAATTCTGATCACGTGATTTCTTTTTCTGGCACTTTAAATAAATTTATCGTCACATCATAACAACGAAATAGATAAAAAAAAAATTTTCTTGCTAATGCTGCAGACGATTGGACATTATTAAAAAAATATTAAAATACAGTAAAAGATATGTTCCTCAAACTGTTTTATATTAACTGCACTATATTCTTTAGTATGTCCTATTAGATTTAATTTGTATATTTTCTTCTACATTATTTTGTCTATAAAAATATCCCTTACGATCCCTCTTAAAAATCTCCCTCGTTTATCCGGCCCTCGTTGATCCGGATCTCCGGTAATCCGTATCAGATTCGTAGACATTATTTTTATTTAATGTTCACATTATAAAATAATTTTTAGCTATGATAGTGAAAACGTAAGTACGCCATATATTCGCTTTTCAGTTTGATTCAATGTACAGTTCCTGCATAGATTGTACAATAAAATGCTTTTTGTTGAGTTTAAGAAAGCTTCACTAGACTTACCAATTCTTTGTTAAGAAATGATGTGAAAATTGTTATTTTTATATTTTTTAATGTCTTTTAAACAATACTATGTAATTTTGTTACAAAACATAGTTTTTTATCGTAATTAACGGTCTGCTTAGTTAAGGATTTTGTTTTGATTATTACCCATATTATCCGGATTATCCGGATTTTCTATTGTCCGGATTGCCCATGATCCCAGTTAGTCCAGATAAACGAGGTTTTTACAGTATTCTCAACTTAACGAGTATTTGACGGTAAATTACAAACTACTAAACATATTTTTCGTAATAAACGGTAAGTCTGCTTAGTTAAGGATTTTGTTTTGATTATTACCCATATTACCCCGATTATCCAGATTATCTATTGTCCGGATTGCCCATGGTCCCAGTTAGTCCAGATAAACGAGGTTTTTACAGTATTCTCAACTTAACGAGTATTTGACGCTAAATTGCAAACTACTAAACATATTTTTAAAAAAAAATTAATAATAATAATACACACACACACACACATATATATATATATATTGTAATCTGTATAAAAGTTTATAATTTGTCCTTATCTACTTAAATTTAAGAACATTTCCTCCAATTTTATTCTAAACACCTGGTCGTCTTAGCATAAATGGCTAGTCTTAACATGCCATGCGGCATAAATGCATGGCAAACATGTCATGCGGTATAAATGCATGGCAAACATGTCATGCGACATAAATGCATGGCAAACATATGCGGCATAATTGCCATGCGGTATTCCTCATATGTATATAGGAATTCCGCAGGCAATGTAGCGAATATCAAAAGACTCGTATATAGCAGGTATATTGCGTGGGAGGTACAAAGCCATGACCGAATTCTTTACTACCTTTATATACAGTATTCTGATACTGGCTACATTAACTGAATTTAATTATTTTGTTACCACTTCTCAGTTAAAACTCTAAAAAAGAAATATTCAATCTATGGTCTAAGACTAAACTAAAACATTCGGCTAATGGAAAGGAAATTAAACGATATAGTGATTAATAATATCCGTGCATGTATAAGCAAGTCAGGGATCAAAAGATATAACCACAGCGCCCCAAAATGTCAGCCAACAGGCAACCAAGTAGACAAGCCTCAGGCGAAACTGAAGCCTAAGGGTACAGCAAAATCTTGGCTAAATAAAAATATATCGCATGGTTTTTCAATCCATCCAAATTATAAATTTTTGTTCCGAAATATAAATGTGGTATTTCATTACAACAGTTTTGTGTTAATACTTAAGGAAGAAGTGATAAGCGAACACATCGCGCGTCAGCGGTGCAAGATTAATGGACATTAATAACGTACGAACTGACAGAATCACATCTAGAACTGTCTCAGGTATGCACTGACCGGGAAAAGGAAAAAAGAAAGAAAGAAACGCGAGTGTTTGTTAAGTGCTCGGATCTCCAACAATGAAATTACCTTCATTATCCGATCACGTGGACGCAAATCATCCATCAGTCCGATTATTTTCCAATTGTGGAAACTGGAACATAACGCGCTCCACGCTTTTAAAATCGACGGGCACATGTATCTTATTTTCAAAAACTTTTTATTTGTTCGGAGAAAAGTTCGAATCGACTTACTATGTATGAGAATCAGGATTATATCTGATCCGAATTTTTTTCTTACTCGTGAATACGTCTGTGAAGAATAAATATGCGTTTAGACTTGACAGACGAAAAAAATAAATATAAAAATAAATAAATAAATAAATATAATAATAATAATAATAATAATAATTTTGGATATTAAATACGATCATTTTATCTGCCGGAATTTAAAATGCTCGAGCACGGAAAATATTTTGAATTTAAAGATTTGAATTTAAAAGTGTGAAATAAGGATTGTTAATATCTTGGATATTACCATTAATTAATAAAAAATTATTAATAAAAATAAATAATTAAATAAATAAATAAAATATTAATAATAATAATAATTTTGGGATATTAAATATGATCACTTTACCTACTAGAACTTAAAATGCTCGAGTACGGAAAATATTTTGAATTTAAATATTTTAATTTAAAGTGTGAAATAAGGATTGTTAATATCTTGAATATTACTATTAATTAATAAAAAAGTATTAATAAAAATAAATAAATAATGATAATAATTTTGGATACTAAATATGATCACTTTGCCTGTTAGAATTTCAAATGCTCGAGTACGGAAAATATTCTGAATTCAAAGATTTATAAAGTGTGAAATAGGAATTGTTAATATCTTGAATATTTAAATATGTAAAAAATTTTCAAAACATATTCAAATAATCGTAGAGATAAAAATGTTGATCACTTGCATTACAAAGGTTTTTTTTTTTTAAACGAAGCCTGAAGGCTTGAAGTATTTAACTATAGTATGCACGTTTTTAACTATAGGTTTCCCTAGGAGAGAACATCCCTGAGAAAGTATCACTCGGGAAGAGTTCTTTTTTCATGAGGGGTAGAAAGTGCCAAAAGCGGAGGTCTACGGAATCTCATACCCTTCCCCAGGATGTGGTGAGGAGAAGATTTTCACCAAGCATCCCCACTTTTCGCCAAAAATTGGCATTTGCCTCAAGGAAACTCGATTAGGTGTTTCTTTCTGCCTATGGGTAATGGTTTACCCTACGAAAAGGCAGTGTTTACAAGAGACAGATGGGAAGGAATACACATCTGCAATTAACAATGGAAAGGGAATTTTAAACACCATACCTAATGGAATATTAACTGCCGTGATTTGCTGTATAATCTGAAACGGTTAAACGCTGATTTCTTATGTCTATTTTCCAAGTTATAAATTTACAACTAAGCAAAACATGTTTCACGTTTTTATTTAACTTTTAAACTGACCAATAATATGGCTAACAAAAACCAATTTATGAGAAGATATTTCACAGAGGATGAAATTAGAGTTTGACGAGATTTTTCTCCATTCAAATTGTGAAAAATGGGAAAATTATATAAAGTGTTGAAAAAATAAGTTGCATGAGATTTTTCAGTAGTGTAATTTTTATTATTTATTCGTGCTGTCATCGGTTTCTGAAAACCCATTTGTTTTATGTATGAATTATTTATTAATAAAGGTGACCACACTTGTTATTTAAATGAAAACAAAATAAACGAAGATCTCGTCTCCTTTGGCGAAAGAAAAAACTAACAATTGCACAAACCCAAATACCCAGATATCTGATTCGTTGATTACATGAAAATAGAAATCAAAACATGCAAGGGTTTTCTTAAAGCCTAAATAATTAAAATTTTCATAATTTTCTCAATGACTAAAGAGCAATAAATATTCATCGGGGGTAAGGATCATGTTTATCTCCGACCCTTCATTTTGAGAATCGACCTCCCTGAGGAGGACACCTTATAACCAATCTCAGGAATCTTCCCACCGGAAGTGGTCTATATTGACCTAGAGACGCCATTAATTCATCCTAAAGATCTATTACTAAAAAAAAAATATCTGCCCAGAAACCCGAAAATATAGCGTAGACGGCGATTCCGTTTTAACAGTGAAAGCTGTGACGTCAGATTATCGAAATTACGGATCTTCCCGCTGCCGATCGAAGAAACACTGAACTTTCGGGACGAACCAACGTACCCCTTACGCGTCTGGTGTCGCACAGCCACAAGGATACTTTTTGTGAGATTTTTTAAATCCCGATGATAACGAGGCGATACTGTCTCCGCCACGTCCGCAAAGCCAGCGATCTGGCCTGTGAAGAATAGGAAATTCTTCAAGCAGTCAGTCGTGTGAATATTTGATGTGTCTTTGTCACCCCTGTCCTTGGCAACAGAGGGGGGCGCGAACTGGGTGGAACCCTGGTGTCAAGCTAACTGACTGATGGTCATCGCCGGACTGAGGGCGGTATTTCCTCTACTTGTCTACTGGCAAAAGGGTGTCAGCTGGCGACAAAGGCCACACACGGAGAGTCCGACATTCTTCATGCACAAAAGGGCGGTTCGTTACGCTAAGCCCTCGGCGTGAGAAATTCTCGAATGTTGGAAATAGCTGATGTCACTGATTTCAGCAAATCAACGTCGAAACACAAAAACCAACGCATGATAGGACGAAATATGTTCCAGGGAGGTGCTTAGAGTTTTCTTGGAGAACCTCGGACCGAAAAAGAGGCAGAGAGACTTGAGATCTACTCTCAGAAGGTGACTGATACCTGCGGCCTTGGGCCAGATTACATTTTTGGGAACTTTGAATCCCGGGCTTAGTGCCGTTTCATATAGTCAGTGAACTCTGACTGTTCGGGGAAGAATTTTAACTCCCCGGTGCCTTAGGGCGGTTATGACAGTAAATTTTTGATGTAACTGAAGTGTACATATTGTATATAATTAAATACATAATTTTAATTCCTAAACTCCGTTTCTTGAATTAATCTATGCCCAGCTACCTGGGAGAAGTGTTCATATCGTCACAGTCTTATTATATAGATTAATTAAAGTGGTGGCAGCGGTGTTGATCGACCCTCCACCTGAAGATTCCTGTGAGTAGTAATTTATACAGTGATCTGCCAAGTTGGGCGTTCCGATCTACTTTCTTCGAACTGTGATTCCGGTAAATAGCAAGTTGGATTACTTTGCTGAACCTGCCTTGTGCGTGTCTACTTGTCGTCAAACTCCAATTCCTGTGATCTGAAAGTTAGAGAGAATCGTCGAGTGGTGCTTTCCTGTCTGCAATCTACTAGACTTTGTTACGTAGTGCACGAAATCTTGCTGACGTCCCGCTTCTTCAATTAAGGCTAACTGTTTGCAACGTTAAACAGAACCATTGTGGTCTTCTGTTCCGTCTTCATGCTGATCATCAAGAGCAGTCGTCAAAGCAGTGAGTACTATATGGTTTTCATTTCTCTATTGGGTTACTGAGGCAATTGAATAATAGTGTTCTTTTTTGTGTGTCATTCAACTTAAATCATTGCTAGTTGTGTTTCATAGATAAAGTTGTGTTTAAATATACTAGTAAAACAAATTTTAAAAATAACACAGTAAAATAATTTAGTTTTGTATAATATAAAAGTGTATTTGAATGTGCAAAGTTATTTAGTATATCATAATTGAATTTAAGCTTAAACTGTAGTGAGCTAATTAAATTTTTGTGGGTTTGGTGTTAGAATTGTTGTGTGTAAAATTTAGGGTAAGGTTAAATTCTCTAACTGAAATCATGGCTTATTTATCTAAAGCCCTTAAGGCTGATTTGGTTTCACTCGCGGAAGATCTTGGAGTTTGTGCCAATTTCGATATGAACAAAAATGAAATTAGGAGACTAATAATGTCAGATGAGGGTTATGATAAAGAAAACGCGAAAGCAATGTTAGAAGCGATTGAACGTGGAAACCAGTTAAAGTTTGAGAGAGAGAGGGAACAGCGCGCTTACGAATTGGAGAGACTCAAAATAATAAGCTCAAAAAGTAGTAGAGAGTCAACTCCTGAGCCGTTAGAAAACTCTCTAAGGAGATCTTCTCCAGAAATGAGGAGGATGATGCCGAAATTTATTCTAGAGGAGACAGACATAAGTTTGTTTTTGGCTATGTTTGAGCTCCAAGCTAAAAATCTTGAGATAGATGAAGCAGAATGGGCAACCCAACTTCTTTCGTTATTGCCGCTAGAAGTAGGACAGATTGTTTTACGTGAGTCAGAACAAGACTCAAGAGATTATAAGTACGTAAAGAAAATCTTGCTAGACCATTTTAAACTGAGTCCAGATACCTTTAGGCAGAAATTCCTGCAACACACCCGCAAAGCAAATTCAAGGTGGAAAGATTTCGCTTATGAATTGCAGAGCTATTTTAATGGGTGGATTGAGGGGCTAGGAATAAATACTTTCGAGGCTTTGAAACAACTCGTGATTGCGGACCAAATTAAGAGACGCGTAAATAGAGAGGTGCAGGAACACTTCTTAGATGAATGGGGTAGCAATATTTCACCTTCAGTGTTAGCCGAAAAACTGGATCGTTACGAGTCAGTGAGACAGGGTAAACGAATCACAAATAATGGAAGGAAGGAATTTCAGGTGCGAAAACAAATTGATTTGGGGTTTAGGAATGAGGGGAAAGCCAAACCAGAAAAACAAGGGGATGGGCAATCTACCTCCCCAAGCAAAAATTCATATTTAAAATATGAAACAAAATTTAAAGAGTTTGATAAGCGAAAACCTCTTCGCTGTTATGAATGTAATTCGGAGGAGCATTTACGTCCAAAGTGTCCTTTCCGAAAAAAGATAGATGCGGAGACTCTGAATAATATTGAACAAAACGATGATGTGGACAAATGGTTGAAACCATATTTGAGTGTGGCCAAGGTCAATGGCGTCCAAACTCAAGTCTTACGAGATTCGGGAGCCACTTTTGATCTGGTCTCACAGAAGTACTCTCCGCCAGAGACTTTTACGGGCGAAGTCGTTTGGGTAAAACAACCCCTTGACACGGAAGCAAAATGCCTCCCTGTGGCCAGGATAGAGTTAGAAGGGACATTCGGGCGCGTGACCACAAAGGGCGCTGTGTTCGATAATTCGCTAAACCAAGACAGGTACATTTTGGGGAATCGTACTTTTGCTCTTCTTTGTGAAGGCGCGGGAAAAGAGGGTGGAGTTCAGGAACTAAACGCCGTCACGCGCTCGCAAAGCAAATCGAAAGAGAAAGAATCCGGGGTTGAGCCAGCTGATAACGTTTCTGAGCCGGCTATTGTTCTCAGTGCAGAGGTTCCGATCGAGGAGAAAATAGACTTACAGTTAGAGGGGAGTAATGTCGTGTCAAGTGACCCTAACCTGCTGATTTGTACACCATCAGAATTAAAATCCGCTCAAATTGAGTGTGATGATTTAAAAACGATTTGGGATAAATTGAAGACGGATGGGGAAAAAATATTCAGGGACACTATGTGACCGAAAACGTAGTCTCTCCGTACACGTTAGGGCGGGAAAATGCTCTAGAAAAGATAAGCGTTAAAGAAAAAGGAAGCGCTATCCTCAAGAAAGGCGATCGTGATGAGTTACAAATATCAGAATTGAGAAATCTGGAAAACTTCCTGTCAGAAGGTGGGGAAAATAGCGAATATACCGTGTCAGCTATTTGTGAAATTTATGTATCGTATCTTTGGAATATAACACGTAAATCAGCTGGTAGAATGTCGCCGATAGATAAGTCACTATGTTCGGATCTAGTCGATTTATTTAGGAGCCAAAAGAAATTCTATGTTTGGATAGGAATTCACAATTATCACAAGTGGGCTCATAAGTTCATTCTTTGTGCTCGACCTAGAGCCCTTGAAAGATTGCTAGGAACTGGTAAATGTTTTGTTCAGCTGTCGTGCAACTTTTCATGCTTTAATTACGTAATTCTATATATGTGTTTTGGAACCTTCGATTACCGTGCAAGAAACGCGGGTTTTAGTATTGGATGGTATGAAATAGCGTGCGAATTAGTCTTAACTAACTTAAGAGACATGCTTACTCTGTATGTAAGGGAGATGAATTCGCGAATGAAAGTGCGTTGCTTTAAAGAAACGTGCATTATCTCCGGATTCGACTTGGTCGAGATCTCCAGTCACCATGTGGAGACTCCCGTCGGTTTTGTCAGAGAATCGGGCATGAGTGTGAAAATTGTTCTGTATAAAATTAATTATTTGTCTGAACGTGTTGGTATAATTATCAAAGTCGGCGGAGTTGCCAAAGTGAATGTGAATGTTTCATTCTTGAATACAAACTGTGAACCCTATAGAGATGTACCGGCAGAGCTTTTACCGGACTCACCCACCGAATTAAGAGGTATAACTCGTGTCTCTTCCTTTGTAATCTCAAATGCAGATATTTTGTCCTCTGTGACCAATGGTAAATTGTTTATAAACGTTGAAGGCATAAATTATTTCCTACGAGGCAGATCAGATCTTCCAGTAGATCTGAGTTACTTTACTTGGGACAATAAAACCTGGATTAACGAGTTATCAGCAGATCGGAAGGAATTGTTTAAAGCTGGCAAGTTAGGTGTTATCACGTTGATTGTAGAAAGTGAAGGGTTTAAGGTTAACCGTTCTAGACTAGCAGGCCGATCTCGCTTCTTTTATGCATTATTTTATCAAGATGATTACCTGAAAAGCGTCCTCGAACTTCGGGACACTGGACCTCGTAGTATACGGATAAGGCATACGCTTATTTACGACGGTACATTCAGCCGCGTACATGACCCTACGTTAGAGGAATTCACTAAACCCTATAAAGTTTCTGTGAAGGGTAAAATTCAGTGTATAACAAAATTTCCCGCACCTTATGCGTCTGATTTCGAGCGCGAATTCATTATACAATGTGATGCCTCTGATGTTGCGATCGGGGTAGTACTAACGCAAATGTTTAGGGCAGAAGAACATCCTGTCTTGTATCTCAGTCGGAAATTTAGCCCCGCTGAGAAGAGATACTCGACAATAGAACGGCAGTGCGCGTCGATAATTTTCGCGGTTCGGAAACTACATTTTTATTTAGATGGTGCAAATTTCAAAATCATAACGGACCACAAACCGTTGAAGTGGTTAAAAAATCACACCGGCACGAATTCCAGGATTCTTCGGTGGTCCTTAATTCTGCAACCGTATAACTTTACTATTGAACACCGGGCTGGAAAGTTTAACCAGAATGCAGATACGCTTAGCCGTATGTCTTGCGAATGAAGGTGTAAATAGAATTAGTTCTTACAACAATTGTACTTGAAAGTGTGTTTTTTTTTTGTTTTATTTTTTTGTATGTTGTTATTTATGTTTATTTAGGTTAGTTAAAGTATAGTAGTGTAAATTATGTGCTTAAAGTTGCTTGCCTCAGAGCTCAAGTGTAGAGGTGGAAACACATATATGTACCACACTGTATCCCCGAACTATGATGTAAGGGTGGGGGACGCTGTGAAGAATAGGAAATTCTTCAAGCAGTCAGTCGTGTGAATATTTGATGTGTCTTTGTCACCCCTGTCCTTGGCAACAGAGGGGGGCGCGAACTGGGTGGAACCCTGGTGTCAAGCTAACTGACTGATGGTCATCGCCGGACTGAGGGCGGTATTTCCTCTACTTGTCTACTGGCAAGAGGGTGTCAGCTGGCGACAAAGGCCACACACGGAGAGTCCGACATTCTTCATGCACAAAAGGGCGGTTCGTTACGCTAAGCCCTCGGCGTGAGAAATTCTCGAATGTTGGAAATAGCTGATGTCACTGATTTCAGCAAATCAACGTCGAAACACAAAAACCAACGCATGATAGGACGAAATATGTTCCAGGGAGGTGCTTAGAGTTTTCTTGAAGAACCTCGGACCGAAAAAGAGGCAGAGAGACTTGAGATCTACTCTCAGAAGGTGACTGATACCTGCGGCCTTGGGCCAGATTACATTTTTGGGAACTTTGAATCCCGGGCTTAGTGCCGTTTCATATAGTCAGTGAACTCTGACTGTTCGGGGAAGAATTTTAACTCCCCGGTGCCTTAGGGCGGTTATGACAGTAAATTTTTGATGTAACTGAAGTGTACATATTGTATATAATTAAATACATAATTTTAATTCCTAAACTCCGTTTCTTGAATTAATCTATGCCCAGCTACCTGGGAGAAGTGTTCATATCGTCACAGGCCGTATGACGTCATACCACTAATAAAGACTTAATGAGAGTCCTCCCTGAACCCTTTTTTAGTCCTAGAGAATTTTGGGGAGCAACTAGTTGAAACTTTAATTTGTGTACTTTGTTGATTATTTTTTCAAAAGAATTTAGAAATCATTTGTTCAGTGGCTTAGCCAGGATGTTTGCTTGGAGGTGAGGAAGATGACCATCATTAGCCTTGAGGTGGGGTTGAACTTCACATATACCGAAACTGCTGCGAGTAATCAAACGTTGAATGCTATTCTGTAGATATTAGCAAACAATCTGGAGTGTCTGGAGGTTATTACCCTAAAATGTCAGCTCACTAAAGACTTTGGACGTTAAAGGAGCTAATGCAGCAAATTGGAAATAAAGAGAGTGAAATAAAGAGAGTTGGAAATAAAGAGAGAAAAAATCAGTACAAAAATATATTACTCGAGATGGCAGAATAGTTTGGATGGAGTCAGAGGGTTCAAATCTCGTCATAAACATGGATGTTTGAAATCTTTCGAAACGGCTTTAAGGCTGCTATGTACTAACCCTATTGGATTCGCTCACCTCAATGTTAATCTATGGAGAAAATTTGTTCACGGATTGCCGACTTGGATTCAAAGATTTTCTAAAAAAAAATATTGTATTCCGTCATAGAGAAAGAAATTTGACATTTGTGTACATTTTTCGTTTTTTTTTTTTAAAATGCAATTAATATTTTAAAATTTAAATTATTCGGGGAAAAATCTGGTATAGTGTGTTTTAAACGCTCATAAATTCCTTCGGTGGACGAAATTTATAAAATGAATCCTTTAGCGCTTTGCAGAAAAGTTCAGGCAATCTGACAATACCAATTTTATTTGATTATCAGCATTTATGTACCTGTAAATAGTCGACAAAAATATATTTTAAATAAAAATTTTGGGGGCAGCGCTTAACCCCCCTATAGAGAGAGAGCCATTACAATCCCTCGAAATGTCAATCCTAAGGGGGGTGGAATTCTCGAACTGTCAACTGGACTCCTCCCACAACAAGAGTCTGCAAGAAGAGGAAAAGGGAAATACGATTTTTTTCTTAGTAGGGGAACCCGGGGTAGAACGAGGTTCGGGGTGGAATGAAGTTCGACGTTTTTAGGTGTCAAAGAGGTAATGCCAACCACCGGCAATAAGTACAACTAGACCAACGTATTGCATCTCAACTTCGACAGCCATTTTAATATAGTTTTCTCGAGCGTTGGTGTGTACAATTTTCGTTGTGGGATTTTTTTCTCCTGTATTGTAACTTTTGATCTTTTTGTAACCAAGGTAAGGTATACATACTTGTTTACATCACAAGTATAGTTAGTACATGCTTTAATTACGTTTAATTGTCTTTAGTTTCCTGTAGTTAAATATTTGCTTACGTATCTTTCTCGAGTGACCTTACGTCCCTAACCTAAATCGTTTCCGTGGGGCGGAATGGGTGGGGCAGAATGGGGTAGTACCCCATTCTGCCCCGCAATGTTTTTAACTAAGAGATCGTTTTTGGTACGCCCCTAATTTTCTTTCTTTCGATTTCAGATGGTTCGGGACTATAAGTAAAAAACAAATAGGCAATCATAGTCTACTGAGGCAATGAACAATGCTGTCGAAGCGGTTATTTCTGGAAAATCTGGGTATTTGAAGACTTCGAACCAATTTGATGTTCCCCAGTCTACTCTGGAAAGATTCGTTAAAAAAAGAAAGGAAAACCCTGACTATAAGATCGATAAAACGGCTGGAAAATTTAAAAACGTATTTGCAGAAGAGCAGGAACTTGTTCTCGTTAACTACTTAAAAACTATGGAGGCTAGGTTATTCGGTCTAACAATGAAGGACTTGCGTAGCTTAGCTTATCAGTTGGCAGTAAGAAATGGCATCGGTCATAGATTTAAAAATGGAATCGCAAGCCAAGATTGGGTCAATGGATTCCTTAAGAGACACCCTGCTTTATCTGTTTGCAAAGCCGAAGCAACATCTGGTGCAAGAGCCATGGGATTTAATGAAGAAGCTGTCGATAGTTTTTTTTTTCGTTGCTAACTAACTTACTCGACAAGCACAAACTAACGGCTTCTCAAATAACGGCTTCTCAATGAAACGGGCATTTCAGTGAACCCTAAAAACCAATCAAAGATCATAGCTTGCAAAGGGAAACGTCAAGTCGGATCATTAACATCCTCAGAAAGGGGCGAAACTGTAACCTGCCTTATTTGTATGTCGGAAAGCGGAGCTTACATGCCCCCGATGCTCATTTTTCCTCGAAAGAAGCACAAAGAATTTGAGTTAGGAATGCCACCAGGAGGTTGGGCTGAGGTGCACAGCACTGGATGGATGACTGCTGAGTCATTTCTTGCATGGTTTCGAAAATTTGTGAAATTTTCTAAGGCATCAAAAGACTTCCCGGTTCTTCTTATATTAGATGGCCTGTCAACACATACGAAGAACCTTGAGGTTTTAGACTACGCGAGGGAGAATGGCGTTTCGTTGCTATGTCTACCACTACATTGCTATCACAGACTTCAGCCACTTGATATTTCTTTTATGAAGCCTTTAAGTCTTCTTACAGCAATGAGCTTCTAATGTGACTACGAAGCAACCCAGGGAACGTAGTAACTCTCTTTCAAATTTCAACGCTTTTTGGATCATCTTTTATCCAAAGCACAACAATGAAAACTGGTAAGGAGGTGGTAAGGTTTCCAAGCTACAGGAATATGATGCCCAACTGACCCATCCATATTCAATGACGTAGATTTTCTCCCAGCAGACGCAACTGACATCGGACTTGGTAGGCCTTAAAGTGAAGAGGTAATAACATCCGGAGCTGAACAATTGGAATTACCTTCGCCTAGCACATCAGTTAAAAAACACATGCATATCAGGTTGGATGATAAAGCTGGTAAGGTTTCAGCCAACTCTAATGATGACACGCTGGTTAAGAAGGTCCGATTTGATGACGCTAATTGTGCCACTCCTGGCTGCTCTTGGATGACAATTGACAACAGGGCCTCTTCATTTCATATTTCATCTGAAATTCTAATGTCTATTCCAAAAGTTAAAGAAAGCGCGAAAAGGACGAATAGGAAGAGGGGGAAGACCGCTGTCTTAACAGATTCCCCATACAAAAAAGAGTTAGAAGCCGCTATAAAGGAAAAAGAAGAAAAGAACTTTGCTAAAGAAGAAAGAGCAAGGATAAAAATATTTAAAAAAGAGAATAAAATTAAGCATGGAAAAAAACAAGGTAAAATGCCTGAAGATAAATGGAAAAAAGAAGGAGCTCAAGAGAGAACCCAAAACGAACGAGAGTGATTCTGGGGATTCTTCTGGCTGCGAGTCTTTATATTGCGGTGAATTTTATTCAAAGTCAGTTGGAGATTGTATCGCTTGTTCCATGTGCAAAAAATGGGCACACAATTCCTGTGCGGCAATAGATAACGAAGAGGATGAGTCTGTCCTAGTGTGTGAATTTTGTGATTAGGCTTAAGAAAAGGACACAATCAATGAAAACTGTAACCTTAATTAAACCTTTATAATCACTTAAAACTAAATAAATATAGAGTAAACTTATTTTTTCTGAGTTTCCACTAGTTTATATGTTTTTAAAATGAATTGTCCTTAGTCCGGGGCAGAACGGGGCAAATGACATAATTTTCTGAAATTGAAAAAAAAAATTGTCCTTTAATTTTTTTCAATATTATTGTATTTTTGTGATTGTTACATTATAACGTATTCATAGAAAAATTTGCAGATCTCTTAATTAGCTCTTTTGTATTTTTAAAACACATTTTCAACTTCGTACCCCGTTCTACCCCGGGTTCCCCTACATAGCAGCCTTAAGCAGTAGGCATGGTCAGTTTAGACTTCGTATTGCAAAAACTGGTAAACCACCCAATCGAGGGATGCCTTATTTAAAAAAAAAGTAATGCTTGGCTACGAGCAGAGGTCCGACATACCTGGAGCATGTAAAAATTATCAACGGCGTTTTTTCTTCCCCAGGGAAAACGGAATGCAATCAGTGATCACATTTGGTAGTAACTTGTAACAGGAAATATTAGATTAATATATTCATATGACACAACGAAAACTGTATATCACCCTCATATGAATAGAATCACTATTATATTCATATGGTACAATGAGAAGAGTATTTGAATGTTCTTCAAGAAAATCTCCAAAGAGTGCAGATAAAATTGAGTTTGAATAATCGAAATTTACCTTTATCTTGATGGTTGATCCGAGGTATGAGGCTCATATGCTGGCTCTTTAAGCCAGCAAGGGTTTCTCGGAGATTTTTAGCAGCTTTAAACCATTTTATGATTCTTTTATGTATTGTTAAACGTTGTGAAAAGGGTAAGAAATAAGTTAAAAGGAGTTAGCCATAAAATTTTGATACGGAGAGGAAGGTTAGAGAAAGCCGGTTGTAGTGGTCAACACAAGAAAAGGATATTTTATAGCGGGTTTAGGAATAAAAATATTTATGGTGAAGAGGGGAAATGTTGGAAAATAGCGAGGTGTCCTTTGACTAAGTAACCGATGAATTAAAAAGACCGCTCCCATAAAGAGGCCCTTCGGTGAAAAGAGTTGCGTAAAAGACGAGGGTCAGTCGAAAAAGCCCCTTAGAATATGGAATAAGAATTGAAAGGAATTTGTGCCACAGTAAGTATTGTTGAGTTATAGAAAAGTTAGAGAGGGGAGATTTAAGAAAAATAAAATATAAAGAAAAATGAAGGAAAGGAAAATTGGAAAACATGTGAAAAAAGTATAGATCCAATGAGAGTTTGTGAATTTAATAAAGAAAAATATTATAGCCACTAGCAAAAAGTTTTAAGACGTAGGTGGAGTTTAAGATGAATAAGAAAATATTATGATTGGAAGGTAGATAGGAATATGGAAAAAGTTGAGATTAATATTAAGAGGGGGACTTGAATTTTGAGAGAGAGGAGTTCAGATTTAGGATATAGAAGAGGCTCGATTAACTAGCTCTGTGGTGAGACTTTCGAGTCCGCCCTGCGACAAACAAAGATGGAGCGATGTCAGCTTCCCTTAACAAAGCCGAATTGGGGTAAGTCGGTCTTTACTGTCTGTTGATAAGACAGTACTATTTTAAGATTAAATTTAAATTAAATATCACTTAAATGATACATACCATTCTTTTCCTTTTCCGGTGAGGACCCAATTTGCTACGTAAAGAATATTAACCATTTTAACACATTATTAATGATACATGTGGTTATGAGAATAGTAATCATTTTATACTGTATAACTTAATTGTTTATTTGTGGTAATAAATATTTTTTGTTAATTTGTAAATATTGGTTCTCATCATTTTAAACATTTAAGTTATGTCTCTTTTCTACAGAACTTACACGTTGGGGTAAAACGAACCTGGGTAATTAGTAATGAGTAATTAGTAATCGAACCTGTTGAAACTTTAATTATAAATATCTTATAAATCTTTTAAAACTAAAATTAACCCAAAAAACCACCCAGCACATAATGCATATTTTATCATAGAGTTGACACATTTTTGGAATATTCTCCAAGAAAAATCTTCAACGAGTGCCGATAAAACTAAGTTTGAATAAAGTCGAACTTTACCTTTATCTTGGTGATTGATCCGAAACATGCGGCTCATAATGCATATTTTATCATAAGGATGGCACATTAAACAAAACCGCACAATCCCCTACTTGAATCCTACTGATTATTTACGAAAAAAAATATTGCCATAATAGTCCAGTCAAATTAGCTCAAAATGGCTGTGAATCATGCATTAAATAAAGGGGTTGAGATTTTTTCAGGAATGTGTAGGGGTTGTTCCCCTGAACAACGCCTAATAAAGTCCCCTCGATTTCGGGCGCCGCGAGACGTGGTGGGAGTCCCAAAGGTCCATTTTTTTCAGTTTTTGACATTTATCTCGAAAACTGTCAGTCGCACAGAAAGTTGTCGAACACAAAAATTAAAGCTGATAAAATTCCCTTTCAAATGGTATATCCATGTTTGTACCTAAGTGTTACCGTTTTCGAGATATGAGACGTTGAATATGAAAATTTTTCAAAAAAAGTGGTAGCGGTTCAAGTATCTCGTCAAACTTCCTCTTCTAATTCTTTCCCCTTCCATTTCTCAGAAAACTCGTGATAGAAAAAGTTGTAGAGCGAAAAATTTCCTTCAAAAATGTACATATTTATGCTAATTTATCTTCACCCTGTAAATATTTAGAGCGTTTTGAAGTTTAGGGGTACTTTTTAACATTTTGCTAGTAAAATGCTCGTCACTCAAGTTTCGTTTCCAAGGTCCGTAACTCTCTTAATCACTTTGTATGCTGTTTAATTAGATACGTATAGTATTAATAACCCGTATAAATAATAAATTATGTATACCTGTACGTATAAAGTATATCTCATATACAGAAGAACACTTGTAGTACAAAGGAGGATGTAAGAAAACAAACCAAAATGTATAAAAGTGTCACTTTAGCTCAGATCATTTTGGAAAATTTAGATATCACACCATATGAAAAAGAAGAAGTAGTTCAGTTACTTCAGACCTCAGTAGAAATTACTCCACGACACATTTCCACAAATACCTCCTTTGCCAGCATTCAGTGGAAATTGAGCAACGAATTGTCACGTCTGAAAGGTAATGGGCCAACAGCAACTTTGTGGGTCCAGTACTTTGAAATGGTGGTGTTGATGAAAAAATTCATTGCAGCGCAGCGCAACTGGAAAGATCATATGACATGCGCCCAGATGATGATACCTTACTTCCATGCCAGAGGGCATTTTCATTATGCAAAATGTACTCACCTATATGTACAAGACATGCTGGGACTAACAACTCGCCAGCTTCAACTTAAACAGGATTTTATAGATCGTGGTTACTTCACTGTCAACAGAACTGGAACACCAATGACTGGTGTGTGGTCTGACATGGCAATTGAGGTGACACTCACGTATGACATGAAGAGTGAAGGAGCATTAACAATTGGGAGGATTAATTAACAACAGGAGAATTAACAACAGGAATTAACAACAGGAGAATTAATTAAATTGGGCGAGGCTTTAGTGATTCGGTGTTGGCGAAATGGGTTGTGGGAGCACTCACAGCTACAGCAATATGTAGTTCACTTGAGATGTTTTGTGGCGTCCATACTGCAAGCGGAGGAGAGCATGTTGAGTTTCGAGCATCACGCATAACCAGAGATGATCTAGACAGAAGGAAGCTTGCTCAATGGTTGGCTGATCACCCTCCTTTTGCTGAACGTAATTTTTTTATGTCACTTTCAACGGGAGTAATTGGAAGAAGTACCGTAAACTGCTACCAGGCCTTGAAAATTGGAACCCGCACAACGAGCACTTTTGTTGGAACGAATTTCTCAGAAGTGAAACAATCCAAGAAGAACTCAGTCATTCCTCTAGCTGCGATGAGCAATATGATCAAAGTTAAGGTTGAGGTAGTGATGGTAGAGCATCTGATGATATTTCAGAGAACTCTGATCACCAAGAAGAAAGAAGGGGATGTAGAGGAGTTGCTAAATTACGAGTTAGCCCCATACCCTATGTCTCTATTCGCCGAGTGGATAATGAGAAAAATCAAAAAGTCAGCACTGTATGATGCTTTCCCAAAATGTAATCAACTGATCAATGTGAAGAATAGTTTCACTGTAATCGATGGCTGCTTCCTGCTTCATAGAGTAAAGTGGAACACCAACACCATCTTCGCTTCCATCTGCGATCAATATATATCGTACATATTCAACCATTACGGCAGCAGTTCAGCTGTGGTTTTTGATGGTTATGAAGACACGAACTCCACGGAAAGAGACGAACAACATTGGAGAGCATCAAGTAAAACATCAGTGGATATTGACTTCAATAAGAATATGGTGGCTACTGTTCATCAGGAAAACTTCCTTTCCAATGAAAATCGCAAAACCAAGCTCATTACTATGTTAGTTCAGGCCTTGGGTGCAAGAGGTATACAGTCTATTATAGCCAAAGGAGATGCTGACTGCAGTATTGTCAGAGGTGGGTGGCAAAACACCTCTCATTCAACTATGGTGATAGTAGGTGAAGACAGTCCTGCTCGTCTTACTTGTGGCACTCACCCCACGAGACACGAATGTGTTTTTCATGAAGGCCGGACGGGGCAACACAGAAAACAGGCTCTACTCTTCACAACATCTTCAGGTCTTATCATTCAGCCAGTACATTATCTTCATCCATAGTTTCTCAGGATGTGACACTACGTCAGCGATTTATGGTAAAAGCAAAGCAGCAATAGTACAATGTTTCCAGCGGTATGCCAATGAAACAACAAACATCAACAAAGTTTTTTATGACTCCAAATCTTCACCAGGAGACATTGCTGGAGCTGAAGAACGAATATTCCTGCTGATGTTCCAGGCCTCGACAAATGAGCATGATCTCAATCACCACAGGTACCTTTCATTTTTCTTTGCTCGTACTGACCCCATTAAGTAAATTTAATAATACATCCCCCTAAAGAAGTGGATCTAGCAGGTGACGTAATTTGATGCGTAACCGAAAGCTATAAAAGTATTGGTAGTTTACAGTGGAGGGTCCGGCCCATGTACTGTAGTTACCACTACTCTTCCTGAAGCTTCTGAAACTATTGGTAGTGTTTTGTCAGGTCATATTTATACGTTTGTGAGACGATGAGTAAGTCAAAGGAGCTTAGTGACTTTGATCGTGGCATTATAGTGGGATGCCACCTTTGTGGGAAATCAGTTAAAATTTCGGACATTCTACAGAAGCTAAAATGATAGTGAAGACTTTGACTTGTTTGAAACTTTTTCCGAAGTATCAGATTGACGGCTTTTAATATATAGGAAAGTAGTTTATGAAATAAATTACAGTGGTACCTCGACTTACGAGTTTAATTCGTTCCATGACGGAGCTCGTAACTCGAAATACTCGTATCTCGCATCAATTTTCCCCATTGAAATGAATGGAAATGCCATTAATTCGTTCCGGGCTGTCCCAAGACACTGCAATTTTTTGTTATATGTTTTTAAATAAGAAAAATGTGCTTATAAATAACGAACATTGTATAAAAGCGCAATACATTAGAATGTACTGCAATAAACTTGTTTTATTAAGTATAACACTTACCTTGGAGATCAGACTTGAAGATGCTGATGGAAGAGGAGGAGGAGAAAGGGTGAACTGAAAAATTAAATCTTATCCGTTGATTTTTGACCTTTTCGCCCCGCTTTCCTCACTTTCGGTTTTATTACCAGCTACTCTCTTAAAGTGAACGAGTGAGACACGGAAGCTGGGCGATTGTTGCATCATTCACTGTGGCTGTAATGTCCAAATTCTTCTTTCTGAGAATCCGAAGAACTTTTTCTCAGAATCCATAGAAGGGGGAGAGCTTGCGATCCTAGGACCAAGTTCATCCCATCCCCTAGACCCCATGGAGAGTTCCAGTGTGGGGGAGTGAGTTGAAGCTATCTGTCTGCGAAAGATGTTGGAAGCTGTTTGGTTTCGGCGGGCGACTCAGGTTTGGGCAGAGCAAGCTGCCCCGGGTGGTAATTGTTGAGTGTTAATCTCTCGGTTTAAGGCTGGATAGTAGTCTTAGAATAATATGTATACAATTGTATAATAATTGTACACAAAGGTTGTAAATATTATATGCTTCTCGTGTTCTCATTTGATGAGCACGTAACGTGGCATTCGCTGCGCAAACTAGCGGTGCGATATCTGAAGTTTGCTCGTAACCCGAATTTTAACTCGTAACTCGAAGCAAAAAATCTGCCTAGAGAATGCTCGTATCTCGAAAAACTCGTATGTCGAGACACTCGTAAGTCGAGGTACCACTGTATATATAATCTATTTAATGTAAGTACTTGTTGTTTGAACCTACTTTTAATAACCATTTTTTGATTATATGAACAACTTTTATACATTTTGGTTTGTTTTCTTACTTCCTCCTTTGTACTATTACATGTGTTCTGTATATTATGAGATATACATTATACGTACAATATACATAATTTATTATTTATGCGAGTTATAAATACTATACGTTTTTAATTAAACAGCATACAAAGTGATTAAGAGAGTTACAGACCTTGGAAACGAAACTTGAGTGACGAGCATTTTACTAGCAAAATGTTAAAAAGTACCCCTAAACTTCAAAACGCTCTAACTATTTACCGGGTGAAGATAAATTAGCATAAATATATACATTTTTGAAGGAAAATTTTCACTCTACAACTTTTTCTATCACAAGTTTTCTGAGAAATGGAAGGGGAAAGAGTTAGAAGAGGAAGTTTGACGAGATACTTGAACCGCTACCACTTTTTTTGAAAATTTTTCATATTCAATAGCTCATATCTCAAAAACGGTAACACTTAGGTACAAACATGGATATACCATTTGAAAGGGAATTTTATCAGCTTTAATTTTTGTATTTGACAATTTTCTGTGCGACGCACTGTTTTCGAGATAAACGCTGAAAACTGAAAAAAGTGACCTTTGGACCCCCACCCCACCCCTCGCGGCGCCTGAAATCGAAGGGACTTTATTAGGCGTTGTTCAGGGGACCAACCCCTACACATTCCTGAAAAAAATCTCAACCCCTTTATTTAGTGCGAAATGAAAACCTAATTTGACTGGACTATAAGAGGAGGAAAGCATGATACTAAATATGGACTGCTTGAAAAGTTTTATCTCGGAAAAGGAGAAAATGTCACCTAAGCAACAAAAATAAAATAGTTTATTTGATGTAAAAATAAATAAATAAATAAAAGTTGTTGTCGGGAATCAGGGGTTCCTTGCAGAATATTCATTTAAAAATTTTCAATATTACTTTCAGCTGTGCCAGTAATTATGTCCTTTTTTTTCCGTAGAGTAGGAATATCAACTTTCAAAAAATCTAATGGTATAAGATTTCATAACATTAGATTCGTTATATTGAAATTTTATCATTAGAAATTTTGTTGTATTGTCACATTATTGGTAGCTATATGCCCAGGGTTTTTGTTTAGAAAAAAATTGTTTTCTCTAATTTTTCCGAAACTTTTCTTTGAAAAAACCCAACTGGGACGGTACTTTAACTCACCACTGTTTAAGAATGGAATGTTTAGTTCCAAAAATCTTATTCTTTGGGTAATAACTCTTTAAGTTCCTATTTTTCATTTTTAGTGTTTCCTTTTATGAGATAAATGAATTTTCAAAACTTTAGGTTATTTTTTTTTCTTTAAGAAAAAGGAGAAAAAATAGTTATATATTTTCAAGTTTATGCATTATCGTTTTTCATCAGTACCATTCACTTATTTCTTACTTCACAGGACCCTTTTATCTTGATCCATCATAAAGTTATTTTTAAGCAATTCCGAAAAATTATGACGTCTTTTTTTTAATGTTTTCAACGAGCTGCGTATCCCGCAGAGACGAGGAAATATTCGAAAATTCCTCTCCACAGGTCATCTTTTGAGCTGTCGGCACTTAACCTCTTTCTCTTTTCAAAGCTCACTCTGTATAATGACAGTCGCCCCTAAACATTCGCTGCATATCACTTTTCCTCTAAAGGACGACTATATTTCTTTCATGAATTATCCACTTATTTAGGGAAACGATAAATCCAGTCAAAGAGAGTTCCAGTTCATGTACCACGTGGAACAGTCGATCCAGTAAATGTGTTTTCGACCATATAATTGTTTATTGACTATATACTTAATGTAACAAAAATAACGCGTCCTCCTATTAAATTGCATTTAATGCGTATTCTAAATTATTCTTTTAATAAAGCACGACCCCTCTTCTAAATTGCAACTTAAAAATAATGTAAGTTATAATTTATATTGGCCCTGCAGATCATTAAGCAGGCATGTGAAATATTTGAACTCAATAACATCCCTATATATCTCTGGTAGGAGCCCGAAGGCCTCATTAAATTTGTATATAATAAATAAGTCATGTTTTCAAATTCTTTCTTTTTAATAAAAAGCAGATCTAGTAAGCGCGTGATCTAGCAATTAGTTAATCCCCGAAGAACCACGATGTGGACACGTGAACTCCAAGAGACTAAATTCGTCCAATTAAATAATGAATAATTTCAGCCCCCTGGTGGCAAGATCAATAAACATTCAGTTAATAATTGCCTGAACAGAAAACTTTTCCCTCTTCTCACCTATCTCACCCTTGCTGTCAGATCTGCTGTTCGTGGACGCCAGAAGTCCGGTGGTCACGACGGCTCCTCTCACTTAACTTTGTCATGTAAGCTGTTTTCGCGTCCCATCCTAGCATGGACGCCGGACAAGTTCTTTGGCCACTACAGCTATAATGCCTTCGTAATGCTTACTGATTAAATAAAAATGATTTCATGGATAACGTTTGGGATCGCTTCTATGGCTCCATGAGTGCGTTTCTCTCCAAAATTTCCCAAGTGCTTTCCTGGATGAACACTTCGCCCGACTGCATCTTCAATAAGTTATACGCAACTATTTCCCATTGTGATTATTATCACATACCTATCCTGAAAGATACCTTATATGAACAGCTGGTTATTTCAATTAATTAATTCTGTAACTTTAACAAACTTTTCCAGACCTTAAATAAAAGACGTTTTCAGTCTGGGAAAATTTTGGTTCTCTCTTTTTAATATATTTTCGAAGAAATATTTATTTCTTTAATTAAGAAGCCAGGCGGGTTTTCAACTGTTATTCTCTGTTAACAAGTACTTTAAAATATTAAACGTGCCTTATTTGCGCGACACCTAATTCTGGCCATCTTGTTAACATCAGCAATCGATGATGAATTAATTTTAACAACTGTTAACAGTTGAAAGTCCAACAGAGAAAAAAAGGTATTCAAATAAACCAATATGTAAACTTGAAAAATTAGTCTTAGGCGGGGGTGTATTTAAATGTAATAACTGAAATTTTTTGAAAATAAGTCTTTGATTCCTTTTAACTGGAATTTCCTTATAGCAGTTGAAGACGATGAAAATCTAGACGACGAGGGAATTATTACGGTCGACGAACTGATTCTAACAGTTGACGATAACAAAAAGTAGCTTCTTAATTGGTTCCTTCGTAATATCTAAACAGAAAATCAAAGCATTTGAACATTGTACTTTCAGATAAACCAATAATTATTTCTATGAAAAATCAGTCTGGAAGTTCATTTTACTTTGAAGTTATTTCATTCGTTTTGAAAATAGAGCCTGTAATTAGATCTGTATTGATTTTGCTGACAGTCGATGAACATGAAAATGTCGGAATTTATTACAATGGCACGTACGTAATTGATGACAGATTTTGAATACTGTCTTATTCGCTATCATATACAAAAGAACCTTTATTATTTTAAAACAAAGTCTTTTTTTTGTTTACGGATGTAATTCTGAGAAAAAAAAAGAAAGACAAAAAAACTTGATTTTGGTTTGCAGCACCATATTAATTTTGGAAGTATCAGTTATAAGATTCGATTCACGCACATCTTGAATTTGCTCTGATGACTACGAAACAACTAAGGACTGAATTTACGAGTATTATGTGGGTCTCTGAATACAGTCTCCTCATTTATTTTTTTCCTTCCCAAGATAAGTACCTGTCGAAATGGAAAAAAAATTAGCCCATCATATCCAAGACAAAATTTTAAAATTTTTAAGCAAAGACTTTAACAACTAAGTTTACATGTTTATCCGAAAAACAATTTCGAATTTTAGTTACTTTTGAATGTAGTACTTGATTACATTTTTGAAAATAGTATCTGATATCCCATCAACCTTGCAACACTGTTAGGAGCGATGAAAATTTCAAAGAGAGAATTTATTACAATGAAACTCACACACACGTAGTTTTGGAATAATATTATATAATCCTTAATTTATCTATTGATCATATATATTAGACACTTTTATTAAAAAAAAATTTCAGGTAGTCTCTTCTAACTACCGCCGGTTATTAATGTTACTTATCGTTGCTTACCTCTTTTGTATGTATATATGTATGTATACGTTATATATATATATATATATATATATATATATATATATATATATGTATGTATGTATATGTATCTATCTATCTACCTATCTATCTATTTCTCTCTCTCTCTCTTTATATATATATATCAAAATTTTGACGCATTTTGGTACTTTTCTGTTTAACTGTTTTCTGCTTGCCCAAGCGATACAGACAATGTTTGGCGCTCCTCCAAAATTATAACTCGTGACTCAGGACATCTGAAATTTTGCTTTCCGGAGGACCGTTATGGAGGAACGTAATCTTAGGTTAATAAACAAAGAAATTATCGTATATGCTGATATATTTCTGTGTATAACTGAATTGTACTACTTTATTAACCTTAAAAATAATAGGTACGAGCTTCTTAATTTTCTGACACTTATACGGACTAAGAAAATGTTGAGTTGGTAATTAATAGTTTGTAAGTCCACACAGAATATTTCCTCATTATAAAACAAAGACTGTTGGATAAACCTGTCTATTACTCAGAAATCTAAATTATAAGCTAAAATATAATTTTGAAGAAAGCTCTTTTTTTTCATGTGGTTTATACTCGTACTATATCAAAACTAGTTTTCCTCATAGTGGTTGATTGGTTGATGGTAGCCGAGTAGTTGATTGGTTAATGTACACGCGAACACAATGCTTGTAAAAAAGATCAACCCAAAATCACAAAAGAATTTCAAAATTTTATTTCCCCGTTTCATAGTAGAATGATGGGTATTTAAATGGGCCAATGGAATTCCTCCTCCCATCTTTGTTCAAAGAGTTATGTTTCACAGATGTAATAAAAACAAGAGACAGAACATCCTCTCAAGATTCTCTTTCAAGTTTTTATCTCAAAGGCATTGTTATATCCGCATTTCAGAGAAAACAGTCCTCATTGTTGAGACATTATGTTATTTCTTCATCAGAAAAGCATAATATTACACTTGTTTTCGCAAACGAGACAAATGCCGCATAACTCGTCATCCGTGGAAGCTTTTTTTTTCTATAGTCACTATTGCGACCGAAAAGATGGCATGAAGAATTATTGTAAGAAAACTTTTTGAAACGTAAGTCAGCCGTTGCATGCACATGGCATGTAAGATGACAAAGCCTCTATAAAGGAGATATATGTAGATGAAAATATGCCCAACATTGGAGCTTTTATATCATACACGTTATGGTATGTAGACCAATGTTAAAAGAATTCAACACGCAAGAGTCAATAGGAGGTTTTAAACAATTTGGAGTCCAGGGTCGAGACAATTTACCAAAGGCGTTGTAAAATCCTGTTTACAAATATAGTAACCTTTTACCATGTTGGAAAGAGTTTGTAGATTGAATCCACAGGTCTTGCGTCTCCAAAATATGTTTTGGAGGCAAGAGAAATTAAGTTTTCTGTGATTTCTAATGGTGTAATGGATGTCCAATCAGATGAAAACAGGTTTTGGTGGAGCACATTCTCCAATGGGTGGTCGAAATTGCGCAGGCGTAACATCTTATGTTTTGTGATTTCGAAATGATTCATAATTAAATCCAATCTAATCACCATTGGCGTTCTTCATGAATATTCTTTGTAGTTCTTTTTTTTTTAATTTCAAGTAATGCTTTTAAAGTTTAATTATCCTGAAAAAAAATATAGTTACTGTGCTAAGTTTCAAATGTGCAGGATTATAGTATAAAAGACGAAAATGAAAAAAATTTAAAAGATCAAAAGTGCATTGAATTCTTTCCTCTACAACGGGATTAAACATTTGTGACGATATACATAAATGTAATTTAATAATGGATGAGAAACTGTTTTTTGTAATTTTAATGTAGGAAACATCTAATTCAATATATAGGTTACCAATCGACTAATCAAATTGTTGAAAAGGTAATTAAATTTATTCCCACCAAAATGTTAAAAATTTATTGCTGAATCATGAAATTGTTCTGTAGACACTACCTTTTGTTCCCAACTGTTAAAACACACAGCACCGGAATTATTTTTTCTTTGCATCACGAACTAAATTCTTCTTGCTTAATTTAAGATTACGTTATGATCTTTAGGTAACACAATTTTTTATTCATATGGATTCGATTCATCTATAAATTATCTCCCGTCATTTGGTTTGATCGATGAGAGGAAATGGATTTAAGAATTCTTTACGTGTAGTTCAGTCTTTTAAATTCTAAGAAACGCTTATGAAATTTTAACGTGTGCAGTGACATACGATCTGATTGTGCGTGGCATTCATATAGAGCTTAAGCAAAAAAGAAATTAAACCGGTTATTATCTAAAGCGAGGAAGAAGCGAGGTTGAAAATGAAGTGAAAAGGTAGCGAAGAGATTAACAACTAAAGTAAAATATGATTAGAAACTAAAGTATAAAAGGAGTAAAAACTAATAATAAAAAAAGCTGATAGAAATAATTATGAGCAAATGGTAAGCAAAAAAAGTTAAAGAATTTATTACAAAGAAAGCAAATTCTTCAATAATCTGATTAGACACTAAGGTGAAAAACTAACAGAACTGAAGAAAAAGTAATCTGACTAAAGTAAAAGTGAAGAAATTTATTAGAAACTAAAGTAAAATGTCAGAAACTGATCAAGAATGAAAGCAAAAACTTAAGAAAACTAATTTGGATAGAAAAGCGAAAGGGAATGGAAAAAATGAACTGACGAAAGCAAAAGAGAAGAAACTGATTAGTAACTAATGTAAAATATCGGAAACTGATTAAGAATGTGAGCAAAAAATTAAGAAAACTTATTTGGATATAAAAGCGAAAGGGAATGAAACTGTTTTAAAGAACTAAAGCGAAAAAATATAATGAAGTTGATAAAAATGGCATTCACATGGAACTAAAGCAAAAAAGAAATTTAACTGGTTATTATCTAAAGCAAGGATGTAGCGAGGTTGAAAATGAAGTGAAGAGAGAGGGAATAGATTAACAACTAAAGTAAAATATGATTAGAAACTAAAGTATAAAAGGATTAAAAACTGGGGGGGGAGGAAGGATGATAGAAGTAATTATGAGCAAAAGCAAAGCAAAAAGAGTAAAGAATTTATTTGAAAGAAAGTAAATCCCGAAATAATCTCATTAGGCATTAAGGTGAAAAACCAACAGAAATGAAGAAAAACAAACTGGCGAAAGTAAAAGTGGAGAAACTGATTAGCAACTAAAGTTAAACGTCAAAAACTATTTAAGAATGAATGCAAAAAATTAAGAAAACTGGTTCGAATAAAAAAGTAAAAGGGAAGGAAACTGATTTAAAGAACTAAAGCGAAAAAAATCGAATGAAGCTGATTAAAAAAAAAATGAAAACTGATTACATGGAAGACTGTCTGCCTTGTATGAACTTTTCTGGAAAATCTAGTTCTAAGTGACAGATTTAAATAAACTTTATGCTGTATAGTATATAGATTTTCCATTCTGCTCTGCAAAAAGTCTCTTTTGGCTTATTAATCTCATAACTATAATAAACAGTAATAATAAATATTAATAAATTTTTGTATATTGAGAAAAGCTCAATTTATTGATGACTGTGTGATTAAATAATAGACGTTGGAGAAAGAAAAAAGAAATAAACAGACTATTACGCAATCGAAATGAACGATAGTAATCTAAAACAGGATGATAAAAAAAAACATTTATTACAGCACCGATCGCGTTAATTTGCGAAGTATATTCGAAAGAGATAACTGTACATTGAATTTCTTTCTTTCTTTTTTCTCCCCTTCTACGATAATCACTTTCTTTGAGAATGGTTTCGTGAGATAAGAATCTGTGTTGAACTGCGATTTATTGGCATTAGCATATTATTTTCTGTCTCATTTTGCACCATTGTTTTTTCTATGGGGACAGGTCACTCAATGACTTCGCCAAAGTGAGACCTCTTAGACGCCATCGAGTAATTATCGCTCAGAAAAAATATGACTTGATTTAATTAGTTTTTCAAGCGAATAAAGATGTGCTTAGATGTAATCTTAGTTGCGTTTTTTTTTTCACCCCCAGGAGAAGGGTTATCAGAATTCGACAATTACTGAAAGCACTATCAAGTGGCTTTGGAAGAGGAAAGAAGAAAAAAAACAAATGTTTGCACTCTGCCGTTGGTGCAACCATTACTTCATTTTCTCGTATTACAAACAGGAAGGATTTTGTGAGCGGGACTCAATTATAATTGCAGTTGGACCATTTTAGATGAGAATGTATGTCTTATATGAAGCTCGAACAAGCTAATTGCTGTTCTCTAATCGGTGTTTTTCTGAAGGCCAGTAACTGTAAAGCCCCGAGCTATATATATATATATATATATATGTATTCCTTATTTATGCATACCTCAGGACTCTTGATATTTTTTAGGAAAATATAGTCTACTTATGCTATTAAGATGAATTGGTCTGAAAGAAATTAGATACATGACACACGTAGGAGATAATGAAACATGGGAATCTTGAATACCACAACGTATAACATTCCCTTTTTTTAACCTCTTCATTACCTCGGTCCACATTTGTGGACCTTCGCTTCTTAGCTTCTAAAAACATGTCATGAGAAAATTTGTAGTTCTAACCTCGCTGTTACATACGTGGATGTTCACGTTTTCTGGCAATTCTAATAGATGGCTGCAGTTGTACGGCGTTTGGGTAGAATTTCACATTACAGAAGTGATTTTCCAAAAATGGCGTCATCTCAGCGTGCACGAAAACGTAAGTAATTTTCATTATTGTATAATTTAGTTATTCACAAAATAATTTTATTTCTTTAAACTTATTAGTTCTATCATCTGTATGAAACTTTTTATTTTATATTAACCTAATATTAAAAACTAATATAGTCAAGAATATGCAGGTACACGTGTGTGTACCTTCGTACATATGGCTAAATTGTGACTGTGATAGTGATCATGTGAAATCCCATTGTACTATGAGTATTAATTTTATATCTATTTAGTAATATTTTTATGGGTATTTCAGTTAAGTGTTTAATGTTTAGGTACATCTAATACCTGTCTTTCTGGATTTTTTTTTCCATAATTTTGAAATTTTACCCCCAAAATTAGATAATGTAAAAAAAATAATGTTAGCTAATTTTCAATATATTTAGATATTTTGCATGGTTTGCATGATTGAAATAGTTATAAAACTAAAATTTAATGTAATATTTGAATAATATTTATAATAGCATATAATTTAAAAAAATTAATGTTAGCTAATTTTGTAATGTTATATAATTTTTAGGAATACTGACTCAAGAGGAAATTGAAAATATTTTGCAGCAGAGTGACTTATCAGACATATCTAGTGATAGTGATGATGGTTGGCCCATTTCTAAAGAAACGACTATCAATGCGTCTGATATAGATCTATCATCAGATAGCGATGATAGATCTACGGCAATATGTGCCTAATAAACCTAATTGTCTTGGATTTAAAAATCTTGTTTTACCTGCAGTAGATGGCTTAGTTTTAGATTTTATTATCTACGATGGTAAAGGATGTGTTCCTGTCGAAGATATGAGTAATTTGGGTGTAGGTGATGGCACTGTTAAGCGTCTTTCTGAAGCTATTCCTCAAGATTCTACGCATATAATTTATACCGATAGGTATTTTACTGGAATTAAATGTGCAGAATATCTTCTTGAACATAATATTTTCTTGACTGGTACTGTGAGGAATAATAAAATTGGAATCGCTCAATAGAAATTGAGAAGTAATAAAGAAATCAAGAAAGGTGCGTGGGCTGAATTTGTTTGGGATGATGAAAAAGTGTGTGTGTTGCATTGGAAGGACAATAAAAGTGTCACACTTTTATCAACATGTGTAGGAAGTGAACCAGACTCAAGCTGTCGTAGATGGTCTAAAGAGGAGAAGAAAAAAGTTAGTATACCTCAACCTGCCATAGTTTGTTCCTACAATACTTCTATGGGTGGTACAGATCTTTGTGATAGGTACTTAGCCTATTATCGATGCACAGTTAGAACAAAAAAATGGCCAATCAGTGTATTTACTCATTTTGTAGATCTAGCAATCTCCAATTGTTGGATTCATTATGTACGCTATCATAAAGCAAATAAATTGAAACATATGTCCCTTTTGAAATACAGAATGCATATTGCATTAGCACTTATAAAATATGAAGGAAACAAAAATGTTGTTGCACGTAGAGGAAGACGTAGGATTTCTTCCTCAAGCTCAGAAGAGGATGATATTCCAAGAAAACAACGCAAAATTATAAATCAACCCTTGAAAGCAATACGTCTTGATAATGTGGGACATTTTCCAAGATATATGGACGATAAGAACTCTTCAAAATGTCGTTTAGCAGGATACAAATCGAGAACAAGAGTTATGTGTATTAAATGCAACATATACTTGTGTATCCTAAAGAACAATTGCTTTGTGAATTACCACACACACAATAAGACATTTTATTTGCTAATGTATAAATGTTTAAAAACACAAAAACCATTGTGTGCGTATTTTAGCAACACGAAATAAGCCATAAACTGTGCATTTTAATTTTTTGTCATAATGTAATATGTCAATAATAATTAGTTGTACTTTTTCGTTTGAAATATTAAAGCATTGCACTTAGATAAAAATTCAGATTTTTTTTAAAATTTGATTTTCTTTCTAAACAATTATTAAATACATTCATTATTATACTTAAATTAACTGTAATACAATAATATGTATATTTGTACCTCATTTAGATAATATTTATCATTTGAAATATTTAAGTATTTTTACTTTGTTAAAACCTGAGGTACACATAAGTGTACCTAAAATTATTGGCCCCCTAACAGTAAAATTTATGTTTTCTCTATTTTATTATGACTTATGAACGTAAAACAGAAATTTGGAACTGTTGAATATTTTTTTGCAATATTCTTTTATACTTCAGTAGTGAAGAGGCTATTGCATGTTGCCATGAATTTTTATGAACATACTTTTGTTTGAAATTGTTGTTACATATTAGTACTTTATGGAAAATACTAGCTGAAAACGCGCACTTCGCTATGGAGTACATTCAAATTAAATACAACGGTCAATGTATGCAATTAATGCCAATATATATATATATATATATATATATATATATATATATATATATATATATATATATATATATATATATAATAAATACGACGACCAATGTATACAATTGATGTAAAAATATATATATATATTTATAAAAAAAAATCGTACGGGATATTTTTAGAGACAAAATAATGTAGAAGAAAATATTCAAATTAAATGTAATAGGGCATACTAAAGAATATAGTACAGTTAATATAGTACAGTTTGAGGAACATAATATATTTTATTGTATTTTAATATTTTTTTGGATAATGTCCAATCGTCTGCCGCATTAGCGAGAAAAAAATTTTTTTTTGTCTATTTAGTTGTTATGCACGTGACGATAAATTTATTTAAAGAACCACAAAAAGAAATCACGTGATCAGCATTTAATACATTAAATTCCAAAAATTAATCTTTAAAAATTTACCGAAAATCAGAAAATGGAGGTAAAGATTCGAAAAAGATTTCATTTTAAAGGAATTTTTATGATCTTTCTCGTTATTGTTATTTTAAACAATCAAATTGTTATTTTAAATGCAAACTTAAAAAAAGTTACTAAAACAGCTTAAAAATTTAATTTAAAAAATCTAAGAAGAATTTTTCAAAAATCTTTCTTAGTGCACCCCTACACTATAAGAAGAATCGCCATGCAAAATTTCAGCCCTTTAGGTCCAGTGGTTTGGTCTGTGCGTTGTATGTCAGTGAATCAGTCAGTTACGGAACTGTTTTATATACATAGATTAAAGAATTAAAAACCGTCTCCCGGGTTGCCCAAATTGGTCGGCAGATATGTACTGTCCGTCCGGCGTCCAGGCCCATATGAAACATTACTGTGGGATCTAAATATTCTTTTATCCAATTTTTTACTTTAATTGAATATCAAATAAAGGCTTCTTACCTTGTTCCCACGTGGTTCTTTTATGCTGCTGGTTATTCTGTACATCAAGTTGCTATCTTATTCTTAATGAATATTAAAACTGAAGTCACACTAAAACAACACTACGAATGAATATTATTATATTTTCCTTGGTTAGATACTTTACATTACATTACGGACATTAAAATATATACAATTTCTAGGCTAACTATTTACAAACATTGAATATTAATTATCGGAAGTTTCTCATCTCTGACTGAGACGTCTATCATGCTTCGCGATCAAAACAGTTCTGCTAGTCGTTACATAAAGTCCCGGATGAGCTGGGAAATTGTCTGGTGATGCTGCTGTTACGTCACCTGATCGCGTTCTTTCGAATTCGGCGACATATTCCCACCTTGAGTATGGAAGATGTCTGAAATACTCAATTTGGTAGCCGATTATGTCCCAGTCTATCAACGGGTTTCACCATCCGGCCGTACTTGGTCTTTTTAAGCTGCCGTAACTGAGCAATCGGAGCTTCTTCTGACAGATATTGTCGCAGGTTCAAGTCCTCAACTTGGTTTCTCTGGAGCTCTAAAGGACAAAGACGTTGGTAAGGACGCAAAAGTTCTCCTGTTTTGGTTTTCACTCTTGCAAGTCGGGATTGACCATCCTTCCCTGGGTATAATTTTATCACCTTCGCTAATGGCCAATCAATACGTCTCAGCTGACCATCATCTATGAAGACTAGATCGCCTTCTTTGATCTCGACACTTGTTTTTCGAGTTTTTGTGCATTCTCTTAAATATCCCAGGTATTCACTGCGAAACCTGCGACGAAGATCATCTCTGATTTTCTGTCTGTATGCGTATCTTCTGTGCATTATTGTCTCATCGATACTGTCGAAGTCTGGCACTCCTGTGTCACGAATATCTTTCATGAACATCTCTGGAGTCAAAGCTATTAAATCTGATGAATCTTCTGGGATATATGTTAAGGGTCTGGAGTTGATAATACTTTCTGTATCACAGATAATTGTGTACAATTCCTCTAGTTGTAAGCAGGCTTTTCCTATCACCCTTTTCAGTATTGACTTGAGGATTCCTATTAACCTCTCCCAAAATCCTCCATACCAGGGCGCCGATGGTGGGATAAGTTTCCAATGAATTTTCCTTGTGGTTGCGTAATCTTGAATGTTTTCCCAGTTAACTGTGTTCAATTCTTTTCTACTACCTATCATATTTGTGCTATTGACGGAGTATATGGTGTGCGGCCTACCTCTTCTGGCGATGAATCGCCTTAAAGCTTGCAACAGTCCATCAGTTGAAAGGGTTGTGGTAATCTCCAGGTGAACCGCTCGAAAAACTGCACATGTAAACAGTACCACCCAGCATTTTCTACCATCCCTTAGAAATAGTGGTCCACACAGATCGACCCCTGTAATGTCGAAAACGTTGGCATCACGAACTCTATCCTCAGGCAGGGGAGAGCTCATTACCTCAATGGGTTTTGCAGAAAATCTCTTACAGCGGGTACAGCTCCGTATAACTTTGCGAATCATCTTCCTGCACTTTAAAATCCAGAATCTTTCTCTCAAGATTGACATTAAAGTCTGCACCCCAGCATGACTTGATTTCTCGTGTTCTTTTCTGATCAGTTTGATGACAAGAGAATGATCAGATGGTAGGAGGATAGGATATCTGAATTCAGGGAAATCTTCTCTTCTCGAAATTTTTGATTCTATTCGGAGAATGCCTAAAGAATCAACAAGAATTTTAAGGGTTTTTAATTTCTTATCTTCTGTCCCTTCAAAAGATTCTTTTTGCACCGTCTTAAAAAGTATCATCTCAGCTTTGTTCATTTCTTCTAACGTTAAATTGCCTAAGTTCTTGTTTACATTACTTGGCTTACAATTAAGCGAAAATCTCAAAATCCAGGCTGTGACGCGCACTAATTTGCTATATGAAGATATCTGGTCATAAATTTGTTTAATCGGACTCTCAATATTGGTCGCACCGATAACTGTCTTTTTCTTTTCCGAATTTGTTATATTAAAATCTGGAAATGCTTCGGATTTGGGCCATTCACCGGGAGGCTTCTTTAGCCAATCAGGACCTTCCCACCATTTAGATTTGGAGAGAGTTTCAGGACTGCATCCTCGAGAAGGTAAGTCAGCGGGATTCAAGGGTCCAGATATATGATTCCACATTTCAGGATCGCTCAAAGATCTGATTTCTTTCACCCTGTTATAAACGAAAGTGGCCCAGTTCTCATTTCGTTTGATCCAATAAATCGCGTTTCCTGAGTCTGACCAATAAAACGTTTGGATTTCTTCTAACGACAAATCATTCTTGACACTGTGCGCTAATCTTGCCCCGATCATACAAGCCAATAATTCAAGTCTTGGGATCGAGGTTGTTTTAATTGGAGCAACTCTAGATCGGGCTTGTATCAATTGACATTCTACCGATTGTTCGGTTTCACTTCTAAGGAATATACATGTCGCGTATGCAGAACAACTTGCATCACAGAAAACATGCAAAGATGTGCTTTCATTTATTTCAGGAAACTTTCGTGGAATTTCTATACCGTCTAAAAGTTTTAATCGGTATGCCCAATCTGCGAATTTCTTGGAGATCATTTTTGGAAGCTCGGCATCCCAACCAATCTTAAGTTTCCAGCATTCTTGTAACAGTATTTTTGGCATCAATGTTACTGGAGTTAAAAAACCTTGAGGATCGTAGATCTGGTTTGCTGTAGACAAAATTAGCCGTTTATTTATTTGGCCATCGAAAATAACGTTAATATTTTTCAGGTCACAGCTCAATGTATCATTTCTAACGTTCCATTTAAGACCTAACAGAGAAACAACTTCTTCCTTATGTAACTCGTTGCTCTGAGTTTCTGGCATTAGTGAGAAAGGAGTTTCTAAAATGTCTTCTTCCCAATCTTCAGATCTAAGTTTATTGTATACCCAGCCTCGGAGATCGAATTTTCCCGAGAACATAAGTTCCCTTGATTTGTGGACAAAGTCCTTTAATTCATCTAAAGAGTCTACGCTAGTAACACAATTGTCGACATACATCGACTTTCTTAATTTATTAGCCACTCTTTCCAAGTGTTTGGGTGAGTTTGTCATGAGATGTTCTAACGTGGCGGCCAATATAAAAGGACTTGAGCTGACCCCGAAAACTAGACGTCTATGTCTTAACACTTTCAATTTTTCAGGATTGCCCTCTTCCCACCAAAGGAATCGCAGATAGTCTCTATCCTGCGGGTTGATGTTAATTTGGAGAAAAGCCCTGCGTATATCAGCTGTGAGCCCATATTTTCCAAGCCGAAAGCGATTTAAAATACTCGGAATCAATTCTATTAGGTTGGGTCCCTTTTCCAAACAGTCGTTCAAGGAAAGGGAATTTTTGCCCTTCGCAGACGCGTCAAAAACAGGACGAATCTTTGTCGTCGAGGATTCTTTGACTACAGCCCGGTGTGGTAAATAATAGCACTGAGAAAGTTCAATTTCAGTGTCTATTACTTCTTCAATGATATTCTCATTCAACCATTCTCGAAACACGTTTTGGTAGGCTTCAAGATGTCCAGTTTCTTTCAGTTTTTTTACTGTCGATTTTAATCTTACTTCAGCAGCTGATTTGTTATTTAAAATAAAAGTTCTCTCCCGCACCCATGGCAAAGAGATTGTGTAGCGGCCATCAGATTCCCTCTCAACTGTGTTATTAAAATGTGTTTTAGCTTCTGCTTCCAGATCGGCTTTTGTTTGTTTTTCGGAGGGGTCTTTAATACCTATTACATCCAACTCCCATAAGTCAGAAAGCTTTCTTTCTGTTGAAAGTAAAGATAATGCTGATATGGTTTCATTCCTAGTAGGTTCACTTTCAACGGGTGTCTTACCGATCAGCGACCATCCCAGTCTTGTTTCGATTGCGATAACACCACATTCTAACTCTATGATATTCCCAGTTAAGAGTTTTCCACATACGTCAGCCCCTATCAACAAATTGATTTCTTCATTCTCTAATTTATCGTTACAACTGAGGTCAGAAAAGTTTATTCCCCTTTTTTCAGCCTCGCTAATCCACGGACCATTTCTGATCTTAGGGACCTCTGTACAAATTTTATCTTGATCATAGACATCAAAATTGCAACAATAATTTCCGGATAAGTTACTCAGGTGAATTTTGTATTTACAATGTTTTCGAACTTCTTCTAGCCCACCAAATAGGCTATGATGCATCTTTTCGTGACCTGTCGCTACGTAACCCATCTTTTTAATTATATTTGTAGAGAGGTAACTGAATTGTGATCCCGAATCGTACAGAGCTCTAATCAATATCTGTTCATTATTGTTTTTATTAAGCAGACGAACCAATAAAGTCTGCAACACAACGTTTTGTCGACGCGTTTTATTTGATAAAGCATGATCACTACTTGCAGAAATCCCTTTAAAAGAAACATCACCTTTTTCTGCTTGAGTTTCTTTTATCGTCTCAGGGCACATGACAGCAAGATGTCTTCTAAAACATCTCTTACATTTAACATACGACTTGCAAGATTTTACCCGGTGGCCTAGCTTCAAACACGAAAAACAAATTCCCCTTTTAAGCAGGAACTCTTTTTTTTCTTTCATATTTTTATTGCTAAACAATTTGCAATCGTATAAAGGATGTTCATTCTCACAAAACAGGCATCTGTCTTTATTTATTGCTGTTTCATTTAATAGCAACGCAGCGGTTTGCTTTCCCCCCGAAAAAGCCGCAGACTTGTTGACGCGAAATTGTTTATCTGTGTGAACTAGCGCTTCACTACTAATGGTCAATGACAACATGCGTTCTCTACTAATCACTTCCGCTTTCAAAATCTGAAGTATTTCATCTACTTTCCATTCATCTGATCCGCATTTTTTAGTGATCTCTAAAATTATATCAGAAGGCAACAATTTTATCAATATTGGAGCTAACAGGCTCCCATAATTTTCAGAGTTTATTCCAAGTGCATTTAAACTTCTGATTTGTGTTTCGCACGAATCTAATAATTTTCTTAGAGCTTGTACATCTGAGGATCGTTTTACGGGATGCAGAGTAAGAAGTTTGTTTAAGAGTGAATTAGTTACTAATTGTTTCTTTCCGAACCTTTCCGCAAGGGTATCAACAACCGACTGATAGTTATTGTTTGTAATAGCAAAACCTTCTATTGATCGAGCTGCATCGCCTGTAAGATACGATTTTAGATAACTGAGTCTTTCTACATTAGACAAATCTTGATTTTTATGAATGGCGGACTCGAACTGGTCCCAAAACCTTTGCCAATCACAAAATTCCCCACTGAACTTTTCAATAGTAAGCAGCGGTAATTTAATAAAGGGGGATTCGACTGCTCGTTTTTGAATAAATTTTGTCCCTTCAATATCATCATTTGCCGTAGGAATTGAAATTGAGGGTTTACATTTTGCAACTGCTCTTTTTATTTTTCGTTTCGCTTTTAATATGTTAGTAGTGTACTCATCACATTTCAGAACTTCCTCGTTAATCTCCTCTAATTTTGAGATCGCAGTTTGAATTTCAGTATCTAACTGTATTAATTCCTCTTGTTTCAAAGTTAACTCATCCAAGAGGTCTTCTAAGTGTTCTATACTAACGTTTTCATCTAAAATAGATGTTTCTGTTTTCGTTATTAACTTCGTAGCGAGCGATCTAAGTGTACTCCGTTTTTGTTTGGCTTTATCCATCTTTTACTTTTTAGTTAATGTTTCTTTAGATTCAAATCTTAAATAACTTCAACTATCATTTATTAAAGCCAATCTTAATAGCAATCAAAAAAATATAACAGCAATCCTGTCGCGGACGCCAATTTTATGTGGGATCTAAATATTCTTTTATCCAATTTTTTACTTTAATTGAATATCAAATAAAGGCTTCTTACCTTGTTCCCACGTGGTTCTTTTATGCTGCTGGTTATTCTGTACATCAAGTTGCTATCTTATTCTTAATGAATATTAAAACTGAAGTCACACTAAAACAACACTACGAATGAATATTATTATATTTTCCTTGGTTAGATACTTTACATTACATTACGGACATTAAAATATATACAATTTCTAGGCTAACTATTTACAAACATTGAATATTAATTATCGGAAGTTTCTCATCTCTGACTGAGACGTCTATCATGCTTCGCGATCAAAACAGTTCTGCTAGTCGTTACATAAAGTCCCGGATGAGCTGGGAAATTGTCTGGTGATGCTGCTGTTACGTCACCTGATCGCGTTCTTTCGAATTCGGCGACAATTACCGAATAGGAGAAATCAACCGTCGGCTGAGTTTGCAGGTTTTGCTACGCAGCTTCTGGTCCTCAGGCTAAACATTGCTTATGGACCGACCGTCCGGGAAGCTTAATTTGTGAGTTACATTAAATATAAATTTTCAGCTGAATGTATACCGCACACATTCAGGCAAAAGTTAGAAGAGTAAGAAATTGGTAAAAGTCGTACTGTGTGTATTTAACGCAAAGTATGATTTCGATCAAACTTTCATCTTTTGAAATGTAACCATGCATGCTAAAAGTGTGAAGCGCAGGAAGAAAAGAATAAATCTTGCTTACAGTTTATCTTAAGGCTGGTGGATATCTACCAAATTAGACTCCCTTAGGTAAGTGTTAATCCAGGAGTCGTCAACCTTTTAATACAGCCCACTTTTGTATCTTTGTTGATGGCAAAGTTTTTTTACCGCCCACCGGTGCATATCCGCAGTGACTCAATTTAGCGCAGGTGCGAAGTAAATTTTAGAGGAGAGGGTTTGCAAAAAATATGCCCTTAAATTTATCTTTTTATTTATACTTTATGTATGTGTATACATAAATAGCTACGGATGGTTACGGAGATCATTCGTTGCTCCCTCGTCCACAAGTATACATCGAGAAATGTCCGGTGAATTATTACCAGTAATCTAAGTTTAGAGATGGAATTCAAAAGTAAATTGCAAAAGCATATTTTAAAAAGTCAAACTTGTGAATGTGTTAGCAGTGTATTCGATATATGGAGAAAGGATAAAATTTGAAACAACGGACAAAAATTCCCACCGCCCACAATGAAAGCTTGAATCGCCCACTAGTGGGCGGTAGGGACCAGGTTGACTACAACTGTGTTAATCTATGGCGAAAAGTTTGACATTAATAGTTAGTTTGCATTTAATGATTTTTAAAAAAAAAATCTGTTGTACCGAGAGGAAAATTCTTTACATTGTGGATGTCTCTGAGTCCGATTTGCGTACGTATTTTTAGAGTTCAAGAAAACATAAACTGTAATCTGACTCCATCTTGTTTATTTCTCCACAAGATTAAAAACAAAAACAAAAGTTACGTTTTTAACTGCTCTCTAAAGAAATTATAACACAACAATAAACTTATGCTGACTGGTTAAGAATGCAGCCAGGTAAACTGCCGGCAATTGCAAGGCGTGAGAAAGACGGGAAGGGACTGTGTTGCTGTGAACTGCGGTTGCTTTTTTATATCACGGTCGAGTGCTTTTCCGCAGGCCGCGACGTCAGATTTGTCAAGTGACGACGTCGCCAATAATTTGAAGGAGTGAATCTGAATACGCGGCATTTACAAATTTGGATAAGCAGCAACAACATAAGAACTATTTCATTTTTTCAAAAACCCGGCAAATAATATTTTAAAATTTAAATTATTCAGGTAAAAGTGTGGTGTGCAGTGATTTAAACGGAAGTAATTTCTTTTAATGCACGAAACTTACAAAAAGAAAAATATGGAAACGTGTAGAACAGTTCAAGGTATCTAACAATACCATTTTTATTAGAATGTCAGTATTTCTGTAACTGTAAAGAGTGAGAAAAATAAGTGGAGGAAAATTCAGTGGTTCCCATCGTACGTCGGTGTTCCTGACAACGAAATCGCTGATACCTTGGCCAAAAGTGGAACTCAAAACCTTGACGAAGTTGCTCCTTGGGGAGAAGTTCTCTCTGAGGATTATTACCTTTCCATTCTAAAGAGAGCAATTTTGAAGGTGTGGAGGACTGGCCCTCATCCCTTTTGGTATTTCTGATTTAAGGACCCCGGAGATCTTTTAAACTTAGAATTTTCAAGAGGTAATTTTTCAGTACTATCCAGATTGAGGAATGGCCCTCTAACGGTACAACGGTTGAGACGAAAGAGAAGGTACGGTCGGGTCAGATCCAACCCGATGTCTTTTTTGATGAGGTTTTTGGTAGAGATAAGTCCACAATAAGCATTTTTGTTGTATAATAACATTTACTGATAATATTTTACGTGAAATAAAAACCTTTTTGTAAAAAAAAAGACCGACGAATTGTAATTTTGCTATACAAAGAAAATCTCTCAGGCATTTACATAGAAAGTTGTATATACTAAGTTTAATATGTAATTTAGTCTAGTATTCAGGGCTGCCTAGAGACTTTAAAGGGCCTGGGCAAACTTCTGTTAGGGGCCCCAAGAAAAATAAAAAATGAAAAGAGACGAAAACACACATTCAAATTAAGTCACTCATACTTAATTTGAATTACAGGAATGATTAACATAAATATTATATTTCATTGCACTTCTCTCTTGTTATATTCTCCAATAAATATGACATCTTCCAGTAGTTTTAGAAGTTACAGAACCAAATTTCCGAGCACAAAAATGTAAAAAATAATATATACTGACATTTTTGGCCTTCAAAATCGAAATTTTAAAAAAAATGAAAAATCTAACAAAATGACTAGTGATCATGAATAACGTTTTTCAACAAAGACACTCGTATTTACTGCAAACTTATAACTGCAAACGCCTCAACACCTGTTGTAAGACTACCTGCTAGGGTTTCTTGTCAACTCAATCTCTTGCAATGAGAGGGGAGAGTGCGGGAAGGGAAAAACACACCCCTGGGTCGGATCCAACCCCCACCGTACCGTTAGAGGGTTAAGAAAATGATATGTAGTAACAGTCAGAAAATCTTTCCATCATGCCCTCGCTACAATTCCGTGGCTACTCCTGACCATGTTTTGCTGTATTTGGGAGTTAGCCAATTGGAAGTGTTGGAACTGTTTCACCTACGAGATATTCATGGATTTGTCTAGTGACAAGGGATAAGAAGAAGAAAAATAAGTGATTTTGAAAAGGGAAGACTATCAGAGCGTCTTTATCCCCCCCCATAGGAAAAAATTCATAAAAATCCTTCATACTGTTAATTGTTAAAGGGGTTGGGGATGAGGTAGAATTTTCAAACTATGAACTTGAATCCTCCGGTTACAAGAGTCAGAAGCAAGTAGAGATCTGAACTTCCATTTTTTTCTTTGTACCCATCAACCTTAATGCATATGTTAATGCACATCCCATGCATTTTCATGAATGTAATTCTTATATAAATTTTTTATTAGTATAGGTACTCATTGAAATATTCTAGAATAAAGCAATCTAATGTAATATATTTATGATCAAATTCTCTGAAGCTCTTTCCATATAGAAAAATCACTCACTTCTTGAAAATTCATAACCTCAGATACGAAAGGGCTTGCGAATCCAATTATTTGCCACTCCTATTTTATTAAAAATCAGTATTCAGGATATCGGGGTGCGGCAAATAATCGGCCTTTGACGAAAACGGACTTATAAGGCTTACATCTCATTTCAGTAACAGTTGCCTCTATTCAGCTTGCCCGCTGAATTGAGGAGCAAAGATACAAAGTTACGAAATTGTTGCACACCTCCTGTTCAGGGCCCAAGGAAAAAAAAAATATGAGTCGTTGTTGATAAGCAGATACATTAAGGCTGCTGTGTACTAACCTTATTGAATTCGCTCACCTCAATATTAACCTATGGAGAAAATTTCTCCAAGGATTGCCAACAGGGGCGTAACTAGGCTGTGGCAAAAGGAGCAATGCCCCAAGACAGGGGGTAAAAAATGAAGTGGTAATATTTCAAGGGGGCCCAATTTGCGTACTTGCTCCAGGGCCCCTAAATGCCTAGTTACGCCCCTGATTGCTGACTTGGATTGAAATATTTTTTAAAATTGTACTACGTAATAGAGAAAGAAATTTTACACCTTGGGGAATTTTTCGCTTTAAAAAATGCAAATATTTTAATATTTAAATTATTCGGGGAAAAATATGGTATAATGTGCTTTAAACACTCGTGAATACCTTTGGCGGACGATATTTATAAAATGAATCCTGTTGCAAGGTGCAGAAATGTTCAGGCTATCTGGAAGTATAATTTTTAATTGGATTGTCAGCATTTATGGAGCTGTAAATAGTAGACACATTTTCTCCATAGGTAAACAGAATAGGGCTTGTACAGAGCTGCCTTAAGCGGCTCTTACTGTCCTGTTTTTTTTTCAATGTAAAAAAATGTCAAAAACCTCATAGAACCTGACAACATATACAATTCTGGTTTCAACGTATTCAATTTAAGGTTTTCTGAATGAACGCTTAGTAATTAAAAGTGTTTCCAATTATTCTTTTAAAAAAACAAAATGCTCTGCACAGGATGAACATATCAATCGAGAGGAGGTTCGAGATCCTTGTTTAGTAATCTTTCATACGAGACTTTTCCATGAATGGAAGATCACGTTAGTGTAACTTTTCCCCCCTATAACCTAACTTTTATCTCTCAAGACTATTTAACAGTTTGTTGAACGGATCCGTTTTGAGCTTAATTTTGACACTCAGGCATTCGAACTGATAGATTATGTCAGTTCTTTGAAATTGTACTGTAAAAACCCATCAGACCTGCTAATTAATATTTTGAAAGTAAAAAAATAAATAAAAGGAACTTTTATCTCTCTGAAATAGTATAATAAAAAGGAAGCACGAGAGAAGCGAGAACGGTTGAAGTTCTCACTTATGATCTTGCTCTTCGATGGAGTTTATTTTTAAGCAAGATTGTTGGTCCAATTTTTAAAAGGTTTTTTTTCTGAGTTGTAGATAATGAGTAAGGGACTGTTCACATAGGAGTCCGGCAGCAGAAGCGTTAAAGTATTGAAAAATATTTAACCAATGACAAGCCTCCAAACTATTAGCAACTAAATTTTTAACGCTTATGATTGGTTTATTTCTGTCTCAGCACCACCTTTCCATTAACGCTTCCGCTACCGGACTCCCATGTGAACAGGCCCTAACAGATGCTGAGAGATGTTAATTTCCATTATGCAAAAGTTGCAGAAATAATTTTCAGGTTTTCTTTTAAGGTATCCGACTACGTTTAAAACGTCGATTTCGATGAAAATTCCCAATTTTTTAAAAATTCCTGATTTTTAAAGAATGGGAATTTCTGTTCCTGAATCTGCTTTTATTTTGTTGTTGTTGTTTTTGTTGTTGCTGTTGCTGTTTCTAATGCCCCCTGGCCGGAATTCATTCCAGGCAAGGTCCATATAGGATAGCGGGCTGAGGGGTGCGGCTCCCTTTTATAACGTCACCACAAGGGTCGGAGTCCGAATTAGCCAAGTGCCACCGCTATTTTGATCGAGCACCACCAGGGGCAACATCCGGGGGAATCCTACCCTCTCCCACTCTTTCTGACCTCATAGAGGGACTTTCCGGTCTACGGATTGAGTGTGGCAATATCCGGCCTTCACACGGAGGTATTTAACGGCGCTTGTCGAGTTTCGATCCGAGCACTCTCAGCACCGAAAGCCCACACGCTACCGCTAGGCCACCTCGAGCCATTTCATTTATTACCATGTTTTAATTAACTTCCTTTCTTGTTTGTGTGTTTGTGTGTTTGTGTGTGGATTTGTCAAGTACAAATCTTACAATCGATTTTTAACTAACTTCCCGACTAGATAGACATTTGAAACTTTTAGAATAGCTCAGAACACGATAACAATGCATTTCTTTAAATACTTTTAGCCATCTTTAAGCAGAATTAAATTAATTTTCAGTTAATTTTGTTTTGTAGACTGGTGCAGCCATCTATTGGCCGGAACGGGAACGAAAAGTTATATGCAAGTTAACATCCAATTAACTTCATTTTCTTTCAAGTTGATGGGATAATTTATCAAAAAAAAATTTTAAAAAGTATTCATTACTGCATAGAATTGTCAAGTTTATATGATTCAACAGAAAATTTAAAAACATGGTATATAAAAAGTTCTTTTTATCTTGTAATTATTTTTTTATGTACGATCATTAAATATAAAATAATTACAAGATAACAGAACTTTTTATATATCATGTTTTTAAATTTTCTGTTGAATCATATAAACTTGACAATTCTATGTATTAATAAATACCTAAAAATTTTTTTTTTGATGAATTATCCCATCAACTTGAAAGAAAATGAAGTTAATTGGAAGTTAACTTGCGTTTATCGTTTCTGTTCCGGTCGATAGATGGCTGCACCAGTCTACAAAACAAAATTAACTGAAAGTAACTGAAAGTTAATTCAATTCTGCTTAAAGATGGATAAAAGTATAAAAAAATGCATTGCCATCGTGTTCTGAGCTATTCTAAAAGTTTCAAATGTCTAACTAGTCGAGAAATTAGTTAAAAATCGATTGCAAGATTTGTACTAGACAAACACACAAACACACACACAAACAAACAAGAAAGCGAGTTAATAAAAACATGGAAATGAGAGTGATTTAATCAGAGCAGCAACTGTTCTTTTGAATACAAGTGAAAACTTTAATTGTGTATCCTGAAGAACTTTGTTTACTCCAAACAAATATACGACTATCGTTCTAATGGCGGCTGGTGCATGAAAAATCTGACGTGGCTGAAATGTCCTCCAGTTCTCAAATTTACCTCTGGAGGTGCGGGGTCAAGTTTTCCGGTCTCGTCACTTGACTCGGTTTAAAATTACGGAACCGGTCCTTTAGCCAAGTCGGACTCCGACCCTTCTGGTGCTATTAAAAACCGGAGCCGCAGCGCTTTGCCCAGTAGCCGTCATGAACTTGAACTGACAATATACTATCGGTCAAGGGGCATCAGTCGCAACACAACACGACTATCGTGAACTGAGATTTTGTATTTAATCGCATAAAAGGATCAGCATTTTTTTTTTTTTTTTACATTTCGAGATATCGATTAATTTTTAGTAGTTCATGACACTCAAGAGAGCCTAAAGTACGCATGACAAAGATGTATTAATGTTGTATGCATAATTACATTTTTTTCAGACCTTTAGGCTTTTATGTAAAAATTTGCTACATTTTATAAAAAAAGTCTTCAATTTTGTAAAAAGTGGCATAGTTTTGGACTATTTTTTTCCTCATTCTCCTATTTTGGTGCTATCTTCTCCTTCGAAAAATAGGACAAAAATTTTCAAAAGTTTTGCCCTATTTTTGAGAAAGAAAAAATGCTCTCTGAATGTAATCGGATACTTTAAATGAACCGATTAACCGGTATCTCAATGCAATCCTCGTTAAATTTTTAAAGTCTAATTAAACAAAAGAGGCTTCGTTCTCGAAATACTTTTCAGTCTTCTTTATTATTTTAAAGTAACAATAAAATGCAGTTACTAACATGAAACTAGTGGAAAACGAAACACTGAACATTCTGTTTCAAAAAATCCATAGAAGAAAAATTTTAAATCTTACTCTTTCAGGCGCTTAATTTTAATTGTTTTGGGTAAACTATATAAAAGGATGAACTGCGTGTTTTTTTTTTTTTTTTAAGTACGTAGGATTACGTTTCTCCATAACGGTCCTCCGGAAAGCAAAATTTCAGACGCTAAAACCGTCCGTCGTCGCGAGTTGTAATTTTGGCAGCGCGCCAAACCCAGTCTGTATCACTTGGACAAGTAGTAAACAGTTAAGCAGAAAAATACCAAAATGCGTGGAAATTTTGACTGACTGACACACACACACACACACACACACACACACACATATATATATATATATGTGTGTGTGTGTGTGTGTGTGTGATATTTAAAATATTATGCCCTCCATTCTAGCATTTAAACTCCCTTTCCTAAATCCAACCCCCAGTAATATTAGTTTATCGCTTTAAAACCCTTAGCCACATAACTTCCCATGAATCGCATGCCTTTGCATTTCTACACGTGTATATGTCCCAATTCAGAAGTGGGTGAGCATCGAGAGTCCCCAAGTCTACTCACACTACAAATAATAGCCACATGTTTTTTTTTCGCCCTCTCACGTTTAATATAGAAAGGTGATATTATTCCAAGCCGTTCTTTTGAATTGAACGGATGTACTTTTGTCGCTCTAATGAACGATTCGGCCCGACTGCTTCCAAATTTGATTTTATTCCTTTCAGGCTGAGTCTAGCTCCAGCCATGTAAATATGAGCTAGTTTCCCCTTTCAGGTTATAATTTAAGGATGTGATGTAATGGGTATATTACATATATATATATATATATATATATATATACACATACGTACATATATATAGCTATATATATATATATATATATATATATATATACACATATACGTACATATATATAGCTATATATATACATAACACATACATTCATACAAAAGAGGTAAGCAACGGTAAGTAATCCTACGTTAATAACCCGCGGTAGTTTTGTTAGAAGAGACTACCTGATTTTTTTTTCTTTTATAGGTGTGAAGTCATTTATGTCATACTGGTTCCTGGTTTTTTGCTTGAAGAAACCGTTGCTCACAAATCTGAGTTTTCTCACAACTCTCCATCTACATCAACAGCTACCTTAAAACTAAATATTTACCTCTAATCAACAGTCCCTTAGACATTGTTGAACTCTTAACCTAAAAGAAAGCTTAAACGCTCTGCTAGGGGAGGGGTTGACGAAATTTTTCCTTTGTACCCATGGGCAGGACAGATTATGCGTGTTTCACAGTGCTGTGAAATTATAATATTTACCTCTTCATACCTCTCGAATCAGACATTTCATGTTCCGAATATTAAAATGCCGACCGAAGAGGGGGGGTGGGGGGGTGGACAGGGGTTCCACATCCATATTCAGAGGTCCGTAAATAAGCCGGCTTTGACTATACCACTCCAGAGATTGGTCCCCCCAAGCGCATATACTCTCATAGAGAAGAGAAGCGTAGTCTTAACTAATCATCTCGCGGAGACTTTGCTCTCGATACAATGAAATGTCGCGCCTCTCATGCTCTCTCCGATCGTCCGATTAAAGCTGATCCCTTACTTCTCCATAAATGTACCCAGTGATGAATTATCCCCCGTAATCTGGCCATCACGATGTATTAGGATGTAGTGTGCGGAATGCGAAAGCACACATCCTCATCCAATAGCGCGCTCTAACAACCACCGCGAAAAGGTAACACTGATGAGCTGTAAACAATCGTTCTCTACCATTTAACTCGTCTCTCTTGTTTTTTTTTTTTTTTTTTTTTTTAAAGAGTAACTCAAGGTCGACGGGAAGAATGACGGCGTGTGCTTCGGTTTATTTATTCGACCGGTGATTTTTGGGAAGGAAGAAAGAAAAAAAAATTCTTTTGAATTGAGATTTTTCTTTATTAACTATATATTATCTAGTGTTGCCCTCACGGTGTTTAGAGGAGCGGAATACTGACTTAGTCTTTTTGGGGCATATAATATTTATATATTACGCTTATGATTTATAAAACCAGCTAGATCGGAATTCGAACTGACGAACTGTCGTAAGAAATACAAATAGACAATTACTTTGTAAAATGTCTTTGGCAAACACGGAAGAACAAATACCGTATTTTTAGGACCATAAAACGCACCGGACGATAAGACGCACCTCAGATTTATGAGAGGATTTCTAGAAAAAATATATTGTATTTTGTTAGGTATATAAAGATGCTTTCAATTTCTTACTTAATAAAAATACATATATATATATATATATATATATATATATGCGTTGCTCCGGGTGGACCACAGGGGGTGGGTCCACGCTGCACACGTTTGAAGCATACTGGTCCCGTAATTTTTTTAAACCGAGTCAAGTGACGAGACCGGAACACTTGACCCCGCCCCTCCAGAGGTAATATTTGGGAACTTGGAGGACATTGCAGCTACGACAGATTTTTCCCCTGCACCAGCCACCATTAGTGTACGCGTTGGAGGTTTTGTCAGCGTCGGGTATCGAACCTGCAACTATATAAAGAATATTTATTACAATAAATAAATATGCATATAATAAAATATTCATTTTATTTTAATGTTACTTTTATACCATAAAACGCACCCCAATTTTAAGTTGATTCTATATGTAAAAAGGAACGTCTTATAGTCCGAAAAATATGGTAACTTGGGTTGGAATATGTAAGAGAAATCTGTTGAAATGGATTGCCGAAATCAGAAAATTCCTGGATTAACTTGTAGATCACCGACACACATTTTTACGAGTAGATATAATGAGAAAGGTTCTCAAATTTACATTTGGTCCGGGCGTACATTAAGGAACATAGATCACTATTGATCATAGGCGTAGCGTCGGGGGGGGAGGGAGTAACTTAACTTGAAATAAATTAAAACGTTAATAGAAGTTCAGTTAAAATCGGAAAAATGTAGAAAGCTTTTAAGAAAGTTGGTTTTTTTTTCACTTTTTCAAACTAAGAAACTGAGGATTCCGATTATGTCTTTAGCCTTAACTTAGTTTTTAACAATGATATGTTCCATAACAAAAATTCGAATCTATATTTTTTTTCTCATTTTATTTATATTATATTTATTTTTCTCATTGTATAACTTTTGAATACTACTCAAACATCAATACTATCGTTGTTCAATTTTTAAAAAATCATAATATTTCAGATTTTAAGGACTTTTCGGCAGCCAATGCGGTGAGGAGGGCGCTAACTGAAATCAATTCGAGGCTCCCCCCACCCCCCACCCCCCAAAAAAAAGTTAGAAGCACGCTACGCCTATGCTATTGATGTGCTCCTAGTTTTGAACATTTTAGCAAGAGTTTGTGGAATCGAATCTCACGATAGTTATGAGCGTTTGTAACCAGGGCTTGAAGATATCTATCCGAGGAACGTATCCTTTTTGCCCATATTTAAATCTCTCAGAGCAGAATAGAAATTATTAAGGATCAAACAATTTCTATCCGAACCGGAACAAACAAAAAAGTTATTTCTAGGATAAAGTTCCCTTGCGGATTGAATCCCAAGGATAGATACTTTTTCTGCTTCTTCTGAATTGATCCAGAAGAATTTCGTTCCGAGAAATTTCACTCCGATTTAAAAAAAATATGAATACATTTATACATACATACATATATATATATATATATATATATATACACTGCTGGTCACCCAAATTGCAGCACCAAGAAAGACAAGAGATATCACAACAAAATTTATTTTGTAGTTTACATGTTGACCAAGTATCAAATGATTAAATTTATAGACTTCTGTGAAGTGTGGTTATAGCCAAAATCAGTAGCCAGAGTAGCCGCCATTGTTGGAGATCACCACTGCCACACGCCTCGGCATTGATTCAAAGGGACTTTGGATGAGTTTTGGGGGTACAGCGGACCAAGCAGCTTCCACACGTTGCCAAAGTTGATCTGCTGTGGCAGCTGGGGATGGAATCTGGGTCAATCGTAGAGCAACTATGGACCACATGTTTTCTATCGGCGAAAGATCCGGAGAGCGAGGCGGTCAGGGAAGCAATTCAATCTGGCGATTGACGAAGAACCGTTGGACAATGCGTGCCACGTGTGGTCGCGCATTATCCTGTTGAAATATGACTGTGGGCAAGCCCTGAAGGTAAGGAAGGACAACTGGCTCCAACACCTCGGAGATGTAGCGCTGGCTGTTTAAAGTACCGGCAATGCGTACTAGAGGTGTGCGAGAGTGATATCCAATACCGCCCCATACCATAATACCCGGTGCAGGACCAGTGTGGCGGTGCATAACGCAGCTGTTCAGCATCCTCTCTTCACGGTGTCTCCAGACTCGAATGCGACCATCGAGGTGTTGCAGACAGAAGCGAGACTAGTCAGTAAAGATAATTTCATTCCATTCTGCCGTCCACATCCTTCTGTCATCGCACCATTGGCGGCGGAGACGTCTGTGGTTCTGTGTCCAGGGTAGACAAAGCAATGGACGTCTTGCGGACAGATCACTCTGCTGTAAACGGCGTCGAATGGTACGCGCAGACACTGGATGAGGCGTTACAGACTGCATGTGCTGTGCTATGGTTCGTGATGTGACTGAGCGATCCGTCACTGCCATGCGCACAATTTGCCTGTCATCACGTGAAGTGATGCGCTGAGGTGGATGCGATCGAACACGCCGGTCCGTCGTAGTCTCCTGCATCCAACGATCACATATCCGCATTACAGTTGTTTGGTTTCGTCCAACACGACTACCGATTTCCCTGAAAGATAATCTACAATCTCGGTAGCCCACTATCCTTCCTCTGTCGAACTCGGATACTTGATCAAAAGATGATCGCTGTTTTCGACGAGGCATAATTGATCGTTTTTTTGAAAAAACCACAAGAAAAACACAATTGCCGAATTTGAAATCGTCGAAATCTCCAAGCCTTAAATAGCGCTTTGAAGTGGCGCCACAGGCGCGCGTGATGTGCGTCTGCGCTGAAATTCTAATCATTTGCATATCTCACCTCCGCTAATGCATGTTGCAAATTTCATGTTATTTGCATGTTTTCTTCAGGGTGTTGCATTTACAGTGGCCAGCAGTGTATATATATATATATATATATATATATATATATATATATATATATATATATATATGTGTGTGTGTGTGTGTGTGTGTGTGTGTGTTTGATTATGTCACATCACGCAGTGGAGGAGATGGTGCACACAATCTCACAAAAAATGTTGTATTCGAGACCAGAGCAGAGAACACATACACACTTGATATCCATAGAACATATTTATTCAAGGAAACATGACGAAGACATTATGCAGGACATTTCAGCCATTATTCCACACAGGTAGCTTGGCAAAAGGGCACAAAAAAATGGCCACCGAAATCTGCCGGAGCTTGAGTAAACTAGACATCATGATACTCGGACAGTAGCGGCATTGGAGAGTAGAACGAAAAGAAGAGAAGCGCGAACGGACAAGACAAGAGCAAAGACGTAGAGATTATAGAGCTCGGGTAAATCCTTTGCTGGATATTTTATACCAAGGGTGCGCTAGGCGTTTAGAATTCTATAATTGATTAGAAACGAACATATGGTAAAACCACGTGGGACATAAGGGTCAAAGTCTCGTGGTTATGAGTCAAAGGGAACGTACGCATTATATGACGAAAATGCGCAAGGTCTGAATCATCCTGAATCATAGTCGCAGGACTTTCAGTGCATGCATTAAGGGAAAAACTAGTTAGTCAATTAATTTACTTCTAGGTCACAATTTGGAAAAGGGACTGTGTTTTATTGACAGGATAATTTAGAATTCGCGACAAGTAACAATGGTGAGGCGTTATCGTTACTTACTTACACACACACCCATATATATATATATATATATATATATATATATATATATATATATATATATAAATAAATATATATATATATATAAATATATATATATATATATAAATAAATATATATATATATATATATATATATATATATATATATATATATATATATATATATATATATACCGGGTACGTCATAAATTCGTGCAAAGTTCAAAAATTCGTAATAAAAGAAGCTATGCTCGGAAAAATTTTCTGTTTGTGCCAATAGGATCAGAGGGACACTGGATTTTTTTTCCATGTAAAAAAATAAAAGTTTCCAAAAGAAACCGAAAGAGGGCGTCATACTGAGAAGTTTTATTCAAATCAGGCTATCAATAAATCACTTGGCTGGAAATGGATCCGTCATTAGAAGCCGGCAGCATGCTTTCTTTACCAGATTGAGCGTTGGTGGTTAACTTTTTTACACGAACTGTGAATTCACAACTGTTGCATTGCGAAAGTTTCGCACGGCGATAGGACTGCGGCCCTCACGATCACCAGACTTGACCCCGGCAGATTTTTGGTTGTGAGGATACTTGAAGTCTGTACCGGGGCTCCCCAACCACTTTGGTGGATCTGAAAAATGCCATTCGACAGACAGTCGCTGCCATCGATGGCGACATGGTACATTGCTCTGTAATGGCGTAATGACGCGCCTCACTTGCCTATTACCGTGTGTTTCAGGTAAAGTTGAATATCTGTTACTATAAAATAAATGCACAGTCTCATGTTATTGTGATCTGTTTGATTTTCTGTTTCTGTTTGCCTAATTTGCATAAAACGTCTCAGTATGACGTGTGAGCGCCCTCTTTCGGTTACTTTTGGAAAAAAAAATTTTACATGGAAAAAAAATCCACTGTCCCTCTGATCCTATTGACGCAAACAAAAAAATTTTCCGAGCATTACTTCTTTTATTACGAATTTTTGAACTTTGCACGAATTTATAACTCACCCGGTATATATATATATATATATATATATATATATATATATATATATATATATATATATATATATATATATATATATATATTCTGTATATAGATTTAAAAGTTGAGAATAATAGAATTTGAGGTTGAAGGTCTCTTGTCCCCTTAACACGATGAACTTGTAAAGTCTACATTAAAAATTGAATTCAGAGTGAAGAAAACTCTAAAGAATGTGTTGCTTTGAATTTTCTGCTGAATAACCTTAAGTACTCGTCCTCATGCTTCTGTATTTGCTTCTGTATAAATGTTCACAATAATTTAGGAAACATAACTTCTAAATAGGAAGTTGTCAGAGAAAGAAGGCTTTCTGTTCCATAATCTCTTCCGCAATTCGGGTATGGCCGGATATTCATATTTCAAAATTTCCAAGGATATCCGCTAACAGCCGAGGGGGGTGGCCACGTTTATAGAGGGGTAGAGTATAGCGATAACTGACGATTTTTGATAACGCATAAAAATTTCCTCTCAGTATGTAATTTTAGAGAGAAAGTGAGATTGTGCAATTTTAAAGGTATTCCACAACTATCTGGATTTTTTAAAAATTCATTTTTGGCATTGCATGATTTTATTTTATCCGTGAGATTAAATTCGATTAATTCAAGGTTTAAAAAGTGGTTTAAAAAGTTAATTTTTATTCTTGAACCCTATAATCTTAGGTCTGGTTTATTTTAATCTAGGCAAAGCTACGTATAAGGGAATTTGCTGAGCTACATTATTTTTTGTATTTAATTGTAGGAGGTAGCTTTACATGCCTAAAGTACTCTCAAGAATTGTAGTACTTACTGAGGAAGCAACAAAATATTAAAATTGAACACCATACAATGCGCAACTAAACGTATTAAATCCATTTGATACATTCTGCCATTGATATATTCAGTTACATTTAAAGAGTTTTTAAAAAAAATTTAATGCACTTAGTACCTTATCTTTGGCTTTTGAGCTCATAGGACTTCACTTTTGAACTTCACCGAGTGGACTCATTTTGATCAAAGAAATCAAATGCCTCTCTTCCATTAATGTGAACTAAGAAGCTGTGACTGTACAACATAAGTTCCGATTAGAAACATGTTGTTACATTTCCCAGCCATCCGACATCTTCAACGCAACAGGACGAAACTGAACAGGTGAGGCAACTACCCACCCCACTTCTCACCTTGAAAATATCTATGTGCCTAGCATGACCAATTGGTTTTACGACATCTTTTATAACACGGTAGTTATCGAGGTGAATATGTGCTATACACACACACACACACACACACACACACACACACACATATATATATATATATATAGGTGACCCTCCTATAACACGGTAGATAGGTTCCTAGAAAATGCCGTGTTGTGAGAAACTGTGTTATATGAGACCCAGAGACAGTACAAAAAAGGGGGTTACATATAAGGAATTCCATATAAGGAAGTTAATTTTTATTAAAAATGTAAATGTATGTATAACACAAAACGAAAAGAAACAAAACATATTATTTTCATTTAATGTGACATTAATTTAATAAATTTCTTCCTCATCACTGCTAAGTATAATCAAACGAGAACATGTTTTCGGTTGAACAATGACACCATTACTTTCAGAAACTTTTTCTTTATTTAGATTTTTTGCACCTTCTATCCTCTTTAAAAAATCTGTAATTTTGGTTTGTTTACTGGTTCTTACAAGGTCATTGTAGATTTCACGGCATAGAGATAAACAATTTTGCAGCTACCTTTTGAATTTTCGGCTTCTTTCAGCGGAAGGCTCTGCATTCAAGAAAAATGATTCACAATTTTCAGCCAAGCTTAGGCCTTCGTGCAATTTTATAGAGTTATAAATGAATAAATTATAATTTATTTATACATTTTCATGTAAAGCCACTATAGTTTATTGTTCCTTCCCGTCATTATTTTAAGGTAATTTAGTTTTTAAATGTGTTAAATAAAAATCATGATATCTAATGCTGTAGAGGTACAGTGTTGTACAAAGATTTTCGCAATGTTTTAATCGTGTTAGAGCGAAACCGTGTTACAGGTTGCAGTGTTATACGAGGGTTCCCGCAATTTATCCTATCGTGTTGGAGCGAAACCGTGTTGTAAGATGTCGTGCGATAGGAAGGCTACCTGTATATATATATATATATATATATATATATATATATATATATATACACACACACACACTCAAAATATTGCCTTTGCTTTCACAGTTCGAAATAAAGAAATTGATTTCCACCGTCGAGGAACAATTTCTTTATTTCGAACTGTCTTTCGGTCGAAGGTCATTTGGAGTAAAAATATTTAAATTTTTTAAATGACTGTAAAATTCAGGATGGAATCGAGTGTAAGTGGATAAGCTGAGGCGTAGTTCTTTTTCCAAGAGAATTCAAGACAATTTATTTTCTACAAAGGAGAAAACAAATATAACATACCACATAGACAAATATAACATACCACATCTTGAAGAGATTTGAATCCCATGGTTATACCAAGGTCGATTCTGTAGTTTATTATTTCGAAGAAAACTAGAATCCGGAATATTAAAGGTAATTTTAAAAAATCCGTAATACAATTGACTGTGCAACTAATTTAGCTCCAGGGTGTCTAGACATCGTAAGTCAAGGTACGGAGGCAAGTTCAGACGATTCTCCCGAGTAACCAGAGTAATTCGGGCGCTGATGTCATCTGATTGTCTTGGATTCTTTGGGCCTTGGAGAGTTTCCTACACGATTTGTCAAATCTGTAATGTGCTACAGACTTTGTCTGTTACCGGGTCACTGGGGAAATTCTTCTAATGTCGTCTCGAGTCCTTTTTCTTTTAAAATGGCAAAATCAAAATACAGGTACCCCAATATCGACATATAATTCAACTCATCGTTTTGTATATTTTACCGAGGGTAACAATTCTAATTTGTTGTTGCGCTTGCGGGCTGATGGATGCGTATCAGGTTTATAATGGCACCGCAATAGTTGGAGTCCGACTTAGCCAGGTGCCACCTCAATCTTGACCTAGCACCCCCAGGGGTGACTTATGGGGAGATCGTACCTTCTCCTACCCTCTCTGACCTTATAGAAGGACCTTCTGGTCTACGGATTTAACGTTCCCATATCCGGCCTAGACAGGAAGAAATTTAATGGAACTTGTCGGGATTCGATCCGAGCACCCTCAGTACCAAAGGCCGTAACGCTACCACTACGCTACCTAGGGTTCCCATTTCTGATTTACATACTGTAAAAGAAATGTGTGTGTTGATATAAATGTAAGCGACAGATTAAATGGTCTGTATTGTTAAGATAACCATAATTACAAGATAAAAAGAACTTTTTATATACCCTGTTTTTAAATTTTCTGTTGAATCATATAAACTTGGCAATTCTATGTATTAATAAATACTTGTTTAAAATTTTTTTGATGAATTATCCCATCAACTTGAAAGAAAATGAAGTTAATTGGAAGTTAACTTGTATTTAACTTTTCGTTCCCGTTCCAGGCGATAGATGGCTGCACCAGTCTACAAAACAAAATTAACTGAAAATAACTGAAAATTAATTTAGTTCTGTTTAAAGGTGGCTAAAAGTATTAAAAAAATGCATTGTCATCGTGTTCTGGGCTATTCTAAAAGTTTCAAATGTCTAGCTAGTCGGGAAGTTAGTTAAAAATCGATTGCAAAATTTTTTACTTGACAAACACATACACGAACACACAAACAAACAAGAAAGCAAGTTAATAAAAACATGGTAAAAAAGGAAATCACACAGTTTTAAAGAAAGTATAAGGGAGAACACTTATAAAAGCTTTGAAAAAAAGTAGCGCAGGTTTATGTGTTCAGTAGGCAAAAGGTTCGAAGGTCGTAAGAATCTGCCTTCGTCTTAAAGCACCCATTCTCTAATTTGCTATTCGAAAGAACCTTAAAATGAGCGAGAAAAATCCTAAATTATTCGTTTGTCTTCTCAGATCATGGAACTAAACTGCTCTGAAATTTTCACGCTGTTTCTTTCAAATTTAATGCTTTTTACGTTATTTATGCCCAACATAAGATATATAGGAGATAAAAACATGAATATAAATGCCATTAGCCGCACTGAGCAATCAGTAATGTAGCTAACTTATGCCGAACGACAGAATTTGGCCGCGTATAAATCTTGCCAAGTAGCTGTTTACAGTCACATAAAAGTGCGACATGCACTGCGATGAAACAGAGATAGCTTGACATTTTGTTAGTATAATAATTTTGTAAAAATCACTCAATGCACTGAAGACGTCGTTTCATTGCGCGATTCGATCTCACATGAGAAATTCTTCCACATAATTATCTGAATACACCTCTAGTTAATTTTTTGTGGGACCATTACTGATGTTTTTATAATACGATTTTTCTCATCACAATGTTCAATTACTAGTTTCATGACTGTTTTACAACTGTACTTCGCCTGTAAATTTAACGGGCAAAACTTTTATGTCCTTCACTGCTGTTGGAGTATATAAATTTTACTCTCCAATATCCGATTTTATAATCACTTCGATACCTATAGGGACTTTTTGTTTGCAAAATATTTCAAAGTACTGTCTTGTTTAGACGGAGAAAAAACATCTATAATGACACTTATCTCAGAAATCTAGAATTTAGATATACTTAAAGTTGTTCATCGAATTACTCAAAGAGCCTTAGAAATCGGATTTTGAGATAGGTATATAATTCTTGATCACAAAATGCCCCATGTTAATATTACTAACCGGAAAAAAATCAACACTAGAAAGACGGGAATTTTTTTCTTTCTAAAAAGACTACACACCGTCATTTTGACGGTTAAAAATAAAATCAAGAATTTAAAATATTTAATGTTTTTTAAATGGTTAAATACTTTAAATTTTGAACTATTTCATACCAATCTATATATATAAAAATGAATGTTTGTTTGTTCGTATTTTATACGCTGCCGTACCGTTCATCCGATTGCTATGAAACTTGGTCAACTTATTGCTTGAACTTCCGGGAAGATTATAGACTGTTTTCATCCCGCTACGACGTTCCATTCCCTAATTATGTTAGAACACGTTTGCGCGGTATCAACGGATATTTTTGTTCAAAGCCATTGTAACATTTCATTGTTGCCAATTAAATTATAACATTTCCGTAAAAATAAATAGACATGAATTAAAAACGTGATTTATTCATATATTGGAGCATGCAAGAATGAATCTGATTTATTATTTTCATATACGGGGCAACGCCGGAATATTTATTTTTAAAAATGAAAATATAAGGGTGGAAAGTCATTCATTTTCAATGAATGTGTTACCTATCCATTTCATGAATTGAAACTATCCCAAGCTACCTGTTCAAACAAATATACTGAAGGACACGTTCACTTAGCTAGAAACGTGCGTTTACCCTTGACGCGATGATTTATATAACTGAAGTAACACTGAAACATAGCAGATGATTTAGTTTTGAGAAAGAATTACAATCATGAAATACGTGTATATTATAATTAAGAAAGTCTGAAAATGGCATTGAAACTTAGCAGGCGATTTAGTCTTGAGAAAGAATTCCGAGCATGAAATACGTGTATATACTTTTTCTATAATAATTTTCAGATTTGCTGTGTTTTAACATTGAATGTGATCTCAATCCATTCAAACATTATTGATTCTTTTTTCTATAATAATAAATCCATTCAAACGTTATTGACTAGCTGTAAATTAATGCTTTAAAATGCCCAAAAAGAGGAGAGCAACTTTTAATCCTGCAGAAATAAGGACAAAATGTCAAAGATTGTTGAGAAATAAGCAATGTGATGAAAAAAATAACAGAAGAGCGCGAGGCCAACAGAATTTGAAAATGCAGTTAGACGCACACAAGAATCTGAAGAAAAACATTCCCAAGAGCTCGAAGGCAACAGAATTCGAATTGTAGTAATCCGAAGCAGTGAGACTGATGAAGAAACTTTTAACGCGTCGAACATACGGTCGTCTTCGAGCTTCAACATCGAAAGGAGAGGAAAGCGATGAACAACGACAGCACCGACAACAAACTAATGCTATTTGCTACCTCAAAAGAATTTTAGCGAAAACTTTAGAACATCATAACATGAGGCTAATCATTGAAAAATAATAATAACAGAAACTGAATCCCGAGCGAAGCCGGGTAATACATCTAGTATATTATAAATTAATATATATTTAGATATATTTTTATGCAGGTATGCCGAGCTGACAACCTGGTATGGTTTAGCCGTAAAAATATATGCATGGTTTGTGCAGTCCTTATTTTTAAACACCAATATTTCCGAGGAGCCAATATTTCTGTTATTTGCAAAAGGGGGAAAAGACGAAAAGTACCTAACATTTTCCGGTATTATTTTAAAGATTTCTGCCTGTTTTATACATTGCCGTCAAATTGACGATTTTCAGTCTTAGTAGGTATACAACACATTTTCTCCCCCTCTTTAGTATCGAATATAATTTTGTAAATGTGTGTGCATATTTCGCGTAAAATTAGACAAAGTCATAAAATTTCAGAAGCCTGAGGACATAAATACAAACATAGCGCTCAATAGTATGTCCGAAACCGTCAAAATGACGGCAGCCGTCTTTCTAGTGTTAAAATAAGTAAAAAAGTGTTTTTTAATAAATGACATAGCATTTTAGGGAATTTAGAATTTAATGCGGCATGAGTAAATATTATACTCGCACATTAACTAAATTCAGAGCTACTAAAATTGGTTATTGGTTATCTAGCTTGACGCGAATTTGCCACGCAAATAAAAGTTTTTCTGAAAATTTGACCCTCATTTCTCTTTAAATTTGACTCCCACTTTTAGGACTAAGGAAGTAATTTGAATCTCCCTGTTTCAAGTCAAGAGCGAGCCATAGACACGTATATTTCTACTAGTTGAATACTCGTGCTTCGCTACGGAGTACATTCAAATTAAATACAACGGTCAATGTATGCAATTAATGAAAAAAAAATTATAAAAAAATCGTAACGGATATTTCTATGGACAAAATAATGTAGAAGAAAATATTCAAATTAAATCTAATAGAACATACTAAAGAATATAGTACAGTTAATATAGCACAGTTTGAGGAACATTTCTTTTACTGTATTTTAATATTTTTTGGATGATGTCCAATCGTCTGCCGCATTAGAAAGAAAAAAAAAAAATTTGTCAGTTTATTTCGTCGTTATGCACGTGACGCAAATTTAGTTTATAGTATCACAAAAAGAAAAACCACGTGATCAGCATTTAATAAATTCAATTCTAAAAATTAATCTTTAAAAATTCCCCCAAAATCAGAAAATGGAGGTAAAGATTCGAAAAAGATTTAATTTTAAAGGAATTTTTATGATCTTTCTCGTCATATAAATTTTATAACCCTCAAATTATTATTTTAAATGCAAACTTTAAAGAATGTTACAAAAACAGCTTAAAAATTTAATTTTAAAAAAATCTAAGAACAATTTTTCAAAAATCTTTCTTAGTGCACCCCTACTCTATAAGAAGAATCACCATGCAAAATTTCAACCCTTTAGGTCCAGCGGTTTGGTCTGCGCCTTATCTTTCACTCAGTCAGTCAGTCAGTTACGGAATTGTTTTTTACACAGGTAACCCTCCTATAACACGGTGGATAGGTTCCTAGAAAATGCCGTGTTGTGTGAAACCGTGTTATACGAGACCCACAGAGTTCAAAGAAGGGGGTTACGTTCGGAAAACTTATTAAAAACAAACATTTTTTTAAAAAAATTCCACGTAAACAACTTAATTTTTATTAAAAATACAAATGTATGTATAACACAAGACGAAAAGAAACAAAAAAATATTATTTTCATTTAATGCGATCTTAATTTAATAAATTTCTTTCTCATCACCGCTCAGTACAATCAAACGAGAACGTTTTTTCGATTGAACAATATCACCTTCACTTTCAGAACCTTTTTTTTTCATTTAGATTTTTTTGCACCTTCTATCCTCTTTAAAAAATCTGTAATTTTGGTTTAATTGCTGGTTCTTACAAGATCATTGTAGATTCAAGGTATAGAGATAAACAACTTTGCAGCTCCCTTTTGAATTTTCGGTTTTTTTCAGCGGAAGGGTTTGCATTCAAGAAAAATGCTTCAAGATTTTTAGCTAAGCTTAGGCCTTCTTACAATTTTATAGAGTTATAAATGAATTATAATTTGTTTATACATTTTCATGTAAAGTCACTATAGTTTATTGTTCCTTCCCGTCATTATTTTAGGGAAATTTAATTTTTAAATGTGTTAAACAAAAATCATGTTATCTAGTGCTATAGAACTACAGTGTTATACAAAGGTTTTCCCGATTTTTTTTTATCGTGTTAGAGCGAAACCGTGTTACAGGTTGCAGTGTTATATGAGGGTTCCCGCAATTCATCCTATCGTGTTAGAGCGAAACTGTGTTGTAAGATGATGGCGTGCTGTAGGAGGGCTACCTTTATATAGATAACATTCCTTTTTGTTTTATACGAAAAATTAATAAATGGGGAAAAATGAGTAAGCTAATAAATGAGATAAGTAACTGTAAACCACATATCGTAGTTAAACTAAAATATATCCCCTTGGATGTTGACACTTGACTTGTTTACATAAAGGCGCTA
>OU015496.1:128435180-128442680 GCA_907164885.2 Dolomedes plantarius
AAGTGCAGTTATTCTACATCAGTACAAGTGTTAATCATCGAGGTACAACGTAGACCTCTAGGGAGAGAAATTATTCATGTGCATCTACTTTCGTGATGTGCCCCTGACAAGGTGATTAAAATGATTTCTCATGTTTCCAGGGAAAATTTTTCCAAAGGCGTGTCATTTGAAAACGTTTCATTTAGCTTTGGCTAGATGTAGGGGGAAAAAATCTGTTCCAGGAAAGTCTGAACATTTAGATTATTAAAAAGCGCTGTTTCTCTCTGTCCGTTATCACCTGAAATATCATTAAAATACGCGACAGTGCAATAAGAGAATGACTTTTCCTCGTTTTCCCCCCGTCAAATAATCGTTAAATCTCGAAAGCGGGTCGAAGAAAAAAAGGCACGTTGTGACCTTAATGTTGCACGTTAGATAATTGAATGTAATCTGTATTATTTCATTTGCAACCTGACACATATTCCTCGGGCGTTTCTTCTGAAAAATATTGGAATCGATGATATTTTCTTTTTGCTGTTTATTGATATATTACTGGACACACCACAAGATAATTATAATCTCATGTAGTTTAATAACGTGATGAAGTTATCACATGCCAATTTAGTTCGATTACCCTGCATTAGCATCGAATTAACATAATTCATGTCTTTGGAGTGGAGTTTTGCATGTTTGATTTATGCAATTTCATAATTTTTATATTTTCATAGAGTCTCAGAGTAAGTTGCCTACCAAACACTAAGCCCCCGGTTGTCGAGTCCCGCTACTTGCTATATCTACAAGATGCATAAGTGTGTTTTCAAGTTTTCTTTGTTTTTTCTTGCATGCTGCATTTAAATTTGACCCAGTATGTCTTTTATTTACAGGAGAGGCATTGTTCTCTGTAAGAATAATTGGATATTAAGGAAAAAAAACAGAAATAATATATCAATGAACAATGAAATTATCCCATAGTTCTCGAGGAAATTAAAATACACGATGGTGGGACTTACTTTAAAGTTAAAAAACACTGGAGGTCAACTCAAGTGTTTTGTTGCATGGTGATCCGTATACCAAAACACCGTCAGTATTCCTTCCCGTAACTCTGGTTTAATTTGAGGTCTGTAAAACTAGGTATTGTTTCTCTGAGAGTAAATGCATCTCTGTGAGTATTGATTTTCCCACAAAGCACTTTAGTTTAATAAAGTGAAAAAAAAATTTCTATTAATCTGCAGGATTTCACTATCAAGCCATATAGATGGGTAGAAGAAAAAGTTAAAGAAGCAAATGAAAAAGAAATTAAAATGTAGGACACACGTTCTCTGTATCTTCAAAACGCGTCAAATTGGGTTTATACAGGGTGATCATAAAAAAAACTTTGCCGATATATGGACCTCTGGCGGCTGTTCCGTTCAACCGATCGAGATGAGATTTCAGATATAGGTATTCAGAGGTATGAGCTCGGGATTCTGTGAACGGCAACCAAGTGGCGCTCACGGTTACGGTTATAGGTACAGAAACTCGAAATTTTCGAACGGCAATGCCCACTTTTTCCCGTCGCAAAATGCTCAGCGCATGCGAAAACCTTAACGAGCGTTGGAACGGTACGTGTATCACAAAAAAACGGACGAATTATGCACCCACAAAAAAACAGCTCTGCGAACGGCCTGTGATGGTACCCAAGTGGAAAATGTGTAATCCAAATAAAAGTTTTATTTTGTCTGATCTGCGTTGTCATCAGTGATTGGTGTCTTGCCTCTGTCATATGCAAATTTCCTCCGTGCGCCCCGATCGTGTTTTTGTTGGCCGTTCGCAGAGCTGTTTTTTGTGCGTCTATAACACGTTCATTTTTTGTGATACACGTAACGTTCCAACGCTCTTTTGGTATTTCGCATGTGATGAGCATTTTGCAATGGGAAAAAGTGGGCATTGCCAGTCGAAAATTTCGAGTTTCTGTAACTATAACCTTAACCATGAGCGCCACTTTGCTATAGTTCACAGAATCCCGAGTTCATACCTTGAATAACTATACCTGAAATCTCATTTCGATCGGCTGAACGAAACAGCCTCTGGAGGTCTATATCGGCAAAGTTTTTTCATGACTACCCTGTAAATGAAGGCCTTATTTGAACAGTGGTCCAACTCCACTTTAAAAAAAAAAAAATGAAGGTAGCCTCACTTTCATGTTCATAAAGTCATTTCTGTCTTATTTTTAAACTGGTACACCTCCAGTTTATTTCTGCTGCCAACAGAGGGCATTACAAATCAGACTTCAGCAGTCATTTATCAGCACTCATTAGACTTTAAGGCTCTGTATCTCAAAATTAACAAGAATGGAGTTGGATCACTATTCAAATAAGGCCTTCAAATGTACTTTAAAAAAATCTGAATTTTTTTCTGTGAAGCAGCTAAAAATTTCGTCTGGTCATGTGGACCGGATATAATAAATTTTATAATAACATATGGACCATATATAATATTTTTTACAATAACGCATCTACCATACGTTACAAACTTTGATTTCTATGAACATGCATTTATTCCCATGTGTTTCTTTGAAGCTCAGTGCCGCATATTAAAAAAAAAATCCTTGAAGGAAGATTCGGATATAACATCATTGTAAACAGTGCATTCGTTAGAGAGATACTTAATAATATTCTTTGTATCGACATGACTGCAGGCAAACCACGGAAAACCGTGCTCTGTGCAACACCTGCAAACGTCAATGTTCGAACGCAACTCCAGCAGTCTGCAGTGTTTAAGGCAGGATACCTTTCTAGGTGGAGTGAATAATTAACGTTGGAATAAATAATTTTTTTCCAAAGATTTTTAGGCACCTAGGGTGTTTTGACCCCCTTCCCTTTCTTGTATCACTGACACTCTCAGACCTTCGTGTTCAGTTGTAAGTGCTTCTTAAACTTAGGTCAACAATGAAATACTTGAAAATATCCGCATTTCATACACCCACACCACTTTAGGACGTAGGTGTAATCCGAGAGGTTTTTATGATTGTTCCGGAATTTTTTTCCATCTTTTTATGTTTACAAGAAATTAAAATTAGCCTAATGAACAAGTAAATATGCTGCTTTTTTAAATGTGTAACAAATTTGTATTCCTCATAATACTGCGTTAAACTTTACTAATTCGTTTCTCTGAATGAACTGTCACAACCCAGCAAATTTTATCTCAAAAATATGACCAAGAAAAATGTGACCGAGTAAAATTCCAGCAGACGCGAGGAAGGATAGAAATGTTTGTATACTGAGACACAACTTATCGGGTATCGCACATTTTACCATGCTTTTATTAACTCCCTTTCTTGTGTGGGTGTTTGTTTGTCCGGTACAAATCTTGCAATCGATTATTAACTAACTTCCCGACTAGCTAGACATTTGAAACTTTTAGAATAGCTCAGAACACGATGACAATGCATTATTTTAATACTTTTAGCCATCTTTAAGCAGAATTAAATTCAATTTCAGTTATTTTCAGTTAAATATGTTTTGTAGACTGGTGCAGCTATCTATTGGCCGGAACGGGAACGAAAAGTTAAACGCAAGTTAACTTCCAATTAACTTCATTTTCTTTCAAGTTGATGGGATAATTTATCAAAAAATTTTTTAAAAAGTATTTATTAATGCATAGAATTGTCAAGTTTATATGATTCAACAAAAAATTTAAAAACATGGTATATAAAAAATTCATTTTATCTTGTAATTATTAAGCCTTAAATATATCGTCTGTATGTAGAAACAATGTAATAAAACTTATCTTCATCCGGAAAAAAAACGAAGAAACTTGTTCTAAGTTTTCTGCTTTAAAGTACGTTTGTTTATTTCAGCTGTACCGTCTGTTTGGTTTAGTTTGGAGCGCTACGGTCAACTTTTTGCTACACGAGGGCTAATTACTGTACCGTCTGTATCTTGTTTTTTAAGAGCAGTAATATTTCGAATAAAAAGTTGTGTCTGGAGTGCTGGGTTTTTAACGTAGGATTACGTTCTTACATAATGGTCCTCCGGAAAACAAAATTTCAGACGATAAAACCGTCCGTCGTCACGAGTTATAATTTTGGCAACGCGCCAAACCCAGTCTGTATCGCTTGGGCAAGCAGTAAACAGTTAAACATAAAAGTAGTTTCATTAGAAGAGACTACCTGAAATATTTTTTCTTTTTAACTCTGAAGAAATATATTTCTTCATCAAAATTACTCAAAAAAGTATGTTGAAAAAATGAACGATCGATTACACTTATGTTGGGAGAATTTTTATTAAAAAAAGTTTGTTTTTGATACGCACATTTTATTTACATTTTTGATGATTTATTTAATTTTGCCATTTCATTTACATTTTGACATTTTATTTACATTCATTGAGATCACACGTAAATAAAATAAAAAAATCTATCACTGTAGGCGAATGAGATCTTCCTGCAGTATTGTGTTGATTTGTTTTCCGAAGGGGTATCACCAGGTCCATCGTTATTGGAGTTTACCCATCATTTCACATTAATAGTCCCAAAATGTTAATCTTACGGTCTCATCGTGTATGCATTTAATCTGCCCACGCCTGATATCCACGTGAAATAACTGTAAGTTAATCAGCCACAGAGTTTATAAAATTTTTATTGTTTATTTTTATGAATTTCTGATCCTCCCCCACTTTCATTTGAACAATATGTATGAGAACCAGGGCCCGATTTAGAAAATTCTTGACTATAGGCACAACTCGGGATGGGGGCCCCCTAACACTGATGTGGGCGTAACATTTCCAAAATTGACAAAAAAAAATAATCATGAATTATTGTGAAAGTACCATTTTACTAAGAATTGGCTATTTGAGGCCTAGAACATTATCAAATAACAAAAAGCAATACAACATATTAACTTCATCATTAAAACACCAATACAATGCAACCTGAAAAACTTATTAATCCCTTATATATACTATAACATACATATGATGAACTATACATATAACTATACATATGATGAACTATACATATAACTATACATATGATGAACTATACATATAACTATACATATGATGAACCAATGAATCAAATTTGAAAGGATATTATATATATCTATATAAAAATGCTATTAAAAGAGGTAGAAAAAAATTGAATTGTGATTTTTTTTTCAGATAAAATTTTTTTGGGGGCCCCTAGGCCCGGGCCTACCAGGCCCAATGGAAAATCAGGGCCTGATGAGAACATTAAAAATCAAGTGGTATACGTACCCAAGACTCGTTTTAGCGGAAATTAAAGTCAAAGTCCATAACTTACTGCAATTGTAATAACTATTGCGCTCTGACTACCAGGTCGTTTCGGCCACGTGGGGAATATTGTAATAATCTTTAGCTACGAAATTTTACATATAGCTTACATACACACTTCTGCACTTATCACACATTTTTTAAAAATTGCACTTATACTACTTGACTTCTGAGATCATCATATACATACGTGGATATCCCACAGATTTAGCATATACACCGTGAGACTGCAAGATTAAAATTTTTAAACTGATAATGTAAAATAATGGAAGAATTCCAAAAAGGATAGGCGTATTGCATATGCAACCGAGAACGCTGATAATGCCAATGACAAACATACACTGAAATATTTATAGCGTGCAGATTTTGTAAGTTCGTGCTAAACTTCTTCCCAGATTGAATCAATTTATTAAACTTTTGTTTTAAACTTAACATTTAGTATTTAACTTGAACGTATACTCTAAGATTGGCATCGATCTGCTTTTTCAGAAACAAAACTTCTCCTTGAAATGTTTCTCTCTTGTCTAGCTCCCTTATATCTCCGTAGTTTTGATGGAACAAACCTCGGTGTTTTTTTTTTTTAATTTCCAACATTTTACTCTATATATCATATGAATGTAATTAATATTCTTTTTTACTAAACTGAAGACACTTAGAATTCACAAATAAGTATTTTGGGGAAGAATAAGGCCTGTTTATCAAAAAATTCTTCAAAAATGTTAGAATTTTTCAAAATGCCCCATGCGCATTCGTTTTCTTCTGATTTCCTCCAAATTTCTCAGAATTGTTAACCGAAGTGTTTATCATAAAACTGTGCATAATTCCTTGAAATCAAAAATATTTTCAAATTTATAAACCATAAAATAAAGATAAAACATGCAAAAACATAAAAAAATAACAGGCAGAATAGAAAAATATTTTTTAAGACTTTAGATTCCTACAAAAATAAATAAATAAATAAATAAATGCACAGTTATATTTATATGCATATGGTAAACTTATATAAAAAAATAAGGTTTTTAATTTATATGCAATGCATATGGAGCATTTTGAAAAATGTTAGCATTTTTGAATTTTTTTTTTGGAAAAGAAGGCATTATTCTGCAGAAAAAATCCTTATTTTGAATTTTCAGGGTCTTTAATGTGGTAAAAAAAGAAAATTAATTATTCTCATTTTGTGTATAGAAATGGAAGTTTAAAATTAAAAAATTTGAGGCTGAAAGTCCCTTGTCCCCTTAAAATTTCAGTTTTATTATCTTCCTAAAGGGATGCACTAATATTCACCTCATAACAATATTGTTCATTTGACATTATATTTACCTTATTTAATTTTCACTGTAGTTATATGAAAAGTTTGAACGAAATTAATTTTACAATCATACTAGACAATTTACTTTGTGATAAATCAAATATTTTAAATACTTCGTTTCAAAACTGTTTGTATTATAAAGCCTCAAATTATAGAAACTGCAAAACGATACTAACAAGCATTTAAAAATACTCGTGAAAGAATGTTGCTTGCATCAGTAAACTGAAAATTGTGAAGCCTTGAAGAGCCTTTGTTTTTCTGCATATTTAAGAGCAGATTTTTAACAAATGCAAGGAAAATTTTCCCTGGAGCACTTCTGAACTCTCACGTTACTCCCGAATTTATGTTAACACTATCTCTGTTCTTTCTGTATGAGTTATTTTCTTTTTGTCATCGTATTAAATAGATGTATGGTTTACTTTAGTTATCACTGAAATAATCCATCTTTTAGAGGTTTAGATTATTCAAATTATGCGCATGAATAAATTTTGTTCCTGTGGGAAACAAGCAACAAAAAAAAGTTACTAATCTGTGCAGTTACCGAACTTTCTTGCAAGGTTCTGTGAGTCATAACTATGAAAAACTTTAAATGTCATTGGACTGAGGTAGAAACAAATTTTGTCAATAAAGTGGCTTTAGCTGTAAATTATTGATGGTAACGTTCCAAAATTCCCGTTCTATATCAAAATGTGAGGTTTTAGCTGATGAAATTTTAGAATGGAACCCCTAATTGAAAAAAAAAATGTTTCTTACTTTTCCCAATCTGGCTTATTGTTAATCGTGATGAACTATTTAGCATAGGAAGTAGACATTTTACAGTAAGAGTTAGTTAATAAACAGCTTTATGTGACAATCTCGCAAAGGGATTTCTGTTAAGTTTGTAAAGACAGATAAAGAATGGTAAAGAAGTTATCAGTTTATGTACGTCAAAACAGAAATTCG